>JAUPFT010000002.1:29189301-29789301 GCA_036936625.1 Parnassius smintheus behrii
CACACACCACACACACACACCACACCACACACACCACACACACCACACACACCACACACACCACACACACCACACACACCACACACACCACACACACCACACACACCACACACACCACACACACCACACACACCACACACACACACACACACACACACCACACACACCACACACACCCACACACAACACACCACACACACCACACACACCACACACACCACACACACCACACACACCACACACACCACACACACCACACACACCACACACACCACACACACCACACACACCACACACACCACACACACCACACACACCACACACACCACACACACCACACACACCACACACACCACACACACCACACACACCACACACACCACACACACCACACACACCCACACACACCACACACACCACACACACCACACACACCACACACACCACACACACCACACACACCACACACACCACACACACCACACACACCACACACACCACACACACCACACACACCACACACACCACACACACCACACACACCACACACACCACACACACCACACACACCACACACACCACACACACCACACACACCACACACACCACACACACCACACACACCACACACACCACACACACCACACACACCACACACCACACACACACACACACCACACACACCACACACACCACACACACCACACACACCACACACACCACACACACCACACACACCACACACACCACACACACCACACACACCACACACACCACACACACCACACACACCACACACACCACACACACCACACACACCACACACACCACACACACCACACACACCACACACACCACACACACCACACACACCACACACACCACACACACCACACACACCACACACACCACACACACCACACACACCACACACACCACACACACCACACACACCACACACACCACACACACCACACACACCACACACACCACACACACCACACACACCACACACACCACACACACCACACACACCACACACACCACACACACCACACACACCACACACACCACACACACCACACACACCACACACACCACACACACCACACACACCACACACACCACACACACCACACACACCACACACACCACACACACCACACACACCACACACACCACACACACACACACACCACACACACCACACACACCACACACACCACACACACCACACACACCACACACACCACACACACCACACACACCACACACACCACACACACCACACACACCACACACACCACACACACCACACACACCACACACACCACACACACCACACACACCACACACACCACACACACCACACACACCACACACACCACACACACCACACACACCACACACACCACACACACCACACACCCACCACACACACCACACACACCACACACACCACACACACCACACACACCACACACACCACACACACCACACACACCACACACACCACACACACCACACACACCACACACACCACACACACCACACACACCACACACACCACACACACCACACACACCACACACACCACACACACCACACACACCACACACACCACACACACCACACACACCACACACACCACACACACCACACACACCACACACACCACACACACCACACACACCACACACACCACACACACCACACACACCACACACACCACACACACCACACACACCACACACACCACACACACCACACACACCACACACACCACACACACCACACACACCACACACACCACACACACCACACACACCACACACCACACACACCACACACACCACACACACCACACACACCACACACACCACACACACCACACACACCACACACCACACACACACCACACACACCACACACACCACACACACCACACACACCACACACACCACACACACCACACACACCACACACACCACACACACCACACACACCACACACACCACACACACCACACACACCACACACACCACACACACCACACACACCACACACACCACACACACCACACACACCACACACACCACACACACCACACACACCACACACACCACACACACCACACACACCACACACACCACACACACCACACACACACCACACACACCACACACACCACACACACCACACACACCACACACACCACACACACCACACACACCACACACACCACACACACCACACACACCACACACACCACACACACCACACACACCACACACACCACACACACCACACACACCACACACACCACACACACCACACACACCACACACACCACACACACCACACACACCACACACACCACACACACCACACACACCACACACACCACACACACCACACACACCACACACACCACACACACCACACACACCACACACACCACACACACCACACACACCACACACACCACACACACCACACACACCACACACACCACACACACCACACACACCACACACACCACACACACCACACACACCACACACACCACACACACCACACACACCACACACACCACACACACCACACACACCACACACACCACACACACCACACACACCACACACACACACCACCACACACACCACACACACCACACACACCACACACACCACACACACCACACACACCACACACACCACACACACCACACACACCACACACACCACACACACACACACACACCACACACACCACACACACCACACACCACACACCACCACACACACCACACACACCACACACACCACACACACCACACACACCACACACACCACACACACCACACACACCACACACACCACACACACCACACACACCACACACACCACACACACCACACACACCACACACACCACACACACCACACACACCACACACACCACACACACCACACACACCACACACACCACACACACCACACACACCACACACACCACACACACCACACACACCACACACACCACACACACCACACACACCACACACACCACACACACCACACACACCACACACACCACACACACCACACACACCACACACACCACACACACCACACACACCACACACACCACACACACCACACACACCACACACACCACACACACCACACACACCACACACACCACACACACCACACACACCACACACACCACACACACCACACACACCACACACACCACACACACCACACACACCACACACACCACACACACCACACACACCACACACACCACACACACCACACACACCACACACACCACACACACCACACACACCACACACACCACACACACCACACACACCACACACACCACACACACCACACACACCACACACACCACACACACCACACACACCACACACACCACACACACCACACACACCACACACACCACACACACCACACACACCACACACACCACACACACCACACACACCACACACACCACACACACCACACACACCACACACACCACACACACCACACACACCACACACACCACACACACCACACACACCACACACACCACACACACCACACACACCACACACACCACACACACCACACACACCACACACACCACACACACCACACACACCACACACACCACACACACCACACACACCACACACACCACACACACCACACACACCACACACACCACACACACCACACACACCACACACACCACACACACCACACACACCACACACACCACACACACCACACACACCACACACACCACACACACCACACACACCACACACACCACACACACCACACACACCACACACACCACACACACCACACACACCACACACACCACACACACCACACACACCACACACACCACACACACCACACACACCACACACACCACACACACCACACACACCACACACACCACACACACCACACACACCACACACACCACACACACCACACACACCACACACACCACACACACCACACACACCACACACACCACACACACCACACACACCACACACACCACACACACCACACACACCACACACACCACACACACCACACACACCACACACACCACACACACCACACACACCACACACACCACACACACCACACACACCACACACACCACACACACCACACACACCACACACACCACACACACCACACACACCACACACACCACACACACCACACACACCACACACACCACACACACCACACACACCACACACACCACACACACCACACACACCACACACACCACACACACCACACACACCACACACACCACACACACCACACACACCACACACACCACACACACCACACACACCACACACACCACACACACCACACACACCACACACACCACACACACCACACACACCACACACACCACACACACCACACACACCACACACACACACACACCACACACACCACACACACCACACACACCACACACACCACACACACCACACACACCACACACACCACACACACCACACACACCACACACACCACACACACCACACACACCACACACACCACACACACCACACACACCACACACACCACACACACCACACACACCACACACACCACACACACCACACACACCACACACACCACACACACCACACACACCACACACACCACACACACCACACACACCACACACACCACACACACCACACACACCACACACACCACACACACCACACACACCACACACACCACACACACCACACACACCACACACACCACACACACCACACACACCACACACACCACACACACCACACACACCACACACACCACACACACCACACACACCACACACACCACACACACCACACACACCACACACACCACACACACCACACACACCACACACACCACACACACCACACACACCACACACACCACACACACCACACACACCACACACACCACACACACCACACACACCACACACACCACACACACCACACACACCACACACACCACACACACCACACACACACACACACACCACACACACCACACACACCACACACACCACACACACCACACACACCACACACACCACACACACACACACACCACACACACACACACACACACACACACACACACACACACACACACACACACACACACACACACACACACACACACACACACACACACACACACACACACACACACACACACACACACACACACACACACACACACACACACACACACACACACACACACACACACACACACACACACACACACACACACACACACACACACACACACACACACACACACACACACACACACACACACACACACACACACACACACACACACACACACACACACACACACACACACACACACACACACACACACACACACACACACACACACACACACACACACACACACACACACACACACACACACACACACACACACACACACACACACACACACACACACACACACACACACACACACACACACACACACACACACACACACACACACACACACACACACACACACACACACACACACACACACACACACACACACACACACACACACACACACACACACACACACACACACACACACACACACACACACACACACACACACACACACACACACACACACACACACACACACACACACACACACACACACACACACACACACACACACACACACACACACACACACACACACACACACACACACACACACACACACACACACACACACACACACACACACACACACACACACACACACACACACACACACACACACACACACACACACACACACACACACACACACACACACACACACACACACACACACACACACACACACACACACACACACACACACACACACACACACACACACACACACACACACACACACACACACACACACACACACACACACACACACACACACACACACACACACACACACACACACACACACACACACACACACACACACACACACACACACACACACACACACACACACACACACACACACACACACACACACACACACACACACACACACACACACACACACACACACACACACACACACACACACACACACACACACACACACACACACACACACACACACACACACACACACACACACACACACACACACACACACACACACACACACACACACACACACACACACACACACACACACACACACACACACACACACACACACACACACACACACACACACACACACACACACACACACACACACACACACACACACACACACACACACACACACACACACACACACACACACACACACACACACACACACACACACACACACACACACACACACACACACACACACACACACACACACACACACACACACACACACACACACACACACACACACACACACACACACACACACACACACACACACACACACACACACACACACACACACACACACACACACACACACACACACACACACACACACACACACACACACACACACACACACACACACACACACACACACACACACACACACACACACACACACACACACACACACACACACACACACACACACACACACACACACACACACACACACACACACACACACACACACACACACACACACACACACACACACACACACATACAAAGACACACACACACATACAAAGACACACACTCGCACGCAAACATGCACTCAGACGGATACCTTATGTCGCCGTTGCCACCATTTCCGCTACAAGAAGGGTTGTTGTCGAGTAATTCGTTAAAAAAAGTCGTTTATTTCGACCAAAAGGATCATAGATGTTAGTAATAATACAAATCTTAAAACTAATTTTCGTAAAACTTACAACTGTTTACCTAATTTGAAAACTATATATAAGACAGGCCCGATTAGTCTTAGATATGACAATAGTTCAGGTACTGACCTCAAAACTGTCAGAAAATGCCCTCAGGATACCATTGGAACTGGCCCGCAACCTGCGCACCAGGGATGTGCATCGTTTACGCATGGTGGTCTAGAAACAATCCACACGCGCAACCGCGAATATACCCGGCGCATTACAATAACGAGGTAGACCAAACAGCACCCTGAATGCATTACATAACACGCATTTAATCTGTAGCTTGTACCGCCAAAGATACGAAACGGCAACGTCGCGGCTGCATTCAGCCAATCCGATCGTTTACCTTATCGTTTGCTGTGCTCTGATTGGCTCATTTAAATCGGATCAACATTTTCCGTAACCATCGCAAGGTGAATTTGTATATCGGATCAACTTCGGCCAACGCTAGCAAACAGTCTCGTGAGTGCAGATGTGGATCCGGTCGGAGCCACATTAGTCACCAGAGATACATATTGGATCAACAAAAGGCGCCGGATCAACATGCGTTTTCGGATCAACAAAGTGCTCGCGTGAAGTCGCGTCTGATCAACATTTACCGTAAAGAGTTCTCTCTCTCTCTCTATATATATATATATATATATATATATATATATATATATATATATATATATATATATATATATATATATATATAGAGAGAGAGAGAGAGAGAGAGAGATCTCTATCATATATATATATATATTTATATATATAGGATAAAATCTAAATCTAAAAAACAGTCTATAAATGAAATTTTCATAAACATAGGCATTTTTGTATAAATATTTTTATATTATGCCAAAAGAGCTAACAGTCTACTTTTAGGTTGATCTACACACATCAGTGCAGTGTCCGTAAGGTAGAAAAGCCAGTCATGGCGGTATAGCATAGACATTTTTATTTTTAGGGGAGTATTAGGGCCAATGCAAGAATGATACACTTGCGCTGGCCCTGACACTAATTGGCATGTGATCAAGTTTATATAAAAAGAATGTACCTATATATTTTTGAGTCCCTAATGAAACTATGGTCCTGTGACATTCCTTTCCCCGCACTGATGTGCATCGACCTAAATGATAGCCCATAGACACTGTAGTATAAAGAAAAGTTCATTAAATCAAGTAACTAAGATAGAACGCCTTACAGCTTGAAATTATAGTGGTTCTCTTAGTCTGCATTGTTAATTAGTACTATAAGGAACAGGTTAGAGGTTGAACATGCTAGATGGACTTCTAGATAGAGAAGTACCATTATTTTCCAGAATTGAAATCCATGTGGAATTGTTAGGACCAATGAGCTTTCTTTGTGCAACATACATTTATGATAGTCACAGTTCTATTTCCAGTTTTTATATCCGTAGAGCCACACTGCAGGTATATTATAGTTGAAGCACAAATAGGTCAGCTTGAACAGCGTGGGACAACACTCTCAAAGAATACCAGCTTAAAATAGGAACTCAATGCTGCTGTGTTTCATAAGGTGAGTGTAGATAGAGACCAGAGACCATTCCATCTTAGTCGTCAGTGGTGACAATGCATCTGCATTTTGATTCTTAATCGAGGATAGATGTAGATGTCTATGAGCCAGAGTATCCACTTACTGTCAGGTGAGCTGTGTTGTTTGTCAGCTTGTTTGTTACCCTTGTTCTATTAAAAATATTGCAATTGTAAGTGGTCCTGTTATGAGGATATCAAGTTTAAGTCAATTAAAATAACTTACTTGCTTTCATCACCACTAAGAGGTCGCTTAACACCAGAGTTTGTAGATTTAATATCATGAATAGACACCACCTCTAATGTTGTATACCCATCAAACTTTACTTTTAAACTATCACTACCAACTTCCTCAATAGTAGCTTCATAGAACCTGCAAAATATAAAATATAAACAATTAATTTCAAAAACCTACTTACCTTATCAGTGGCTTAGCATACAGTTTTGTGGGAAAACTGTATGCTAAGGTACTGATTGAAAGGGTCATGAAAGAAACTGATGAAAAAATTTGGGATGTGCAAGCGGGATTTAGAAGGGAATGGGATGTACAGATCAAGTCTTTTCCATGAGCATGATCGCGGAAAAGTTTTTGGCCAAAAACCAAAAGGTTTTCTGTGCGTTCATAGACTTGGAAAAGGCCTATGACAGAGTGGATAGGGATGTGCTATGGCAAACACTGAATTCATTTGGGTTGAACGCTGGCTTGATACAGGCATAGGAGTCGCTTTATAGGTACTCTAGTGCTTGTGTTAGGATCAACGGGGTCTACTCGGACTGGTTTGGCATCCATAAAGGTGTCAGACAGGGCTGTGTGGCTTCCCAGTGGCTGTTCAACCTATTTATGGACAGTTGTTTGTAAAATTTTAAAGTTGAAGAATGCAGATTAAGAATGGGTGAGTTAACCGTCAAATGCCTTTTGTACGCCGATGATCAAGTTATTCTTGCGTCGTCGGCGGCCGAGCTGCAAATGATGGTTACATTAATGAACAGATCATTAAAAGAAAGGGGTATGAAAGTGAACGCAAGTAAGACGAAAGTTATGGTTTTTGAAAGAGAAGTAAATAAGACGATATGTGAAATAAGAATAGAAGGGGAGTCGATCGAGCAAGTAGATGAGTTTGTTTATATCTGGGTTGCGTATTTAGCAGGGATGGGAGATGTGATAAGGATATAGAACGACGAGTGAATGCAGGAAATAGAATAAATGGGGCTCTACACTCTATTGTGAAGAGTCAAAATGTGTCGAAAAAGGCACATATGGCAATTCACAATGCTGTGTTGGTCCCTACTTTAATGTATGGTAGTGAAAGTTGGGTGTGGCAGAAGAAGCACGAGAGTAGAATGAACGCAGTAGAAATGCGGTCGTTAAGGAGTATGTTAGGACTGAATCTGAATAACAGGGTAAGAAATTGTGTAATAAGAGAAGAGTGTGGTTTGCAAGATTATGTTGTGACCAGGATTAAGAAAGGAATGCTTCGGTGGTTTGGTCATGTGGAAAGAATGAATGAGGAAAGAGTGACAAAAAAAGTTATGTTGCAGAAGTGAATTGCAGAGTCGGAAAGGGACGTCCTAGGCGAAAATTTATCGACCAAATTGGCGATTTATAGAAAACGGGCCAAATTAGGAGCACCCTTAACCGACGAGCATGTATGCGTAGGTGTACGGATGTGAAGGAGGCGAGAGAGGTCTGTCAGGATCGTGCCAAATGGAAGTCTGTAGTCTCTGCCTACCCCTCTGGGTGACAGGCGTGAGTGTTTATGTATTTATGTAATTTCAAAAAGTTATATAAGTATATTAATATAATAAATAAATGAATTTTTTTAATAAATTGTTTAAAATTTTTATGCAAGAATAGTGTAGTTTAGTTAAGATCACTAAGGAATAGATTCCATGAATAAAAATACATTGTTTCAGGTTCAACTACCTAACATTTACAATTGTATTAAATTGATAAAACAGATACTTTTTATAAATAATACTTATTTAAAGTCACTCTTTTGAACCAGTGATAAATGGTTCAGAAAAAACCTCTGTCCTGAAAAGAACCAGCAAGAAACCAAGTGGGACTTTTCAAAAAAGAAATAACAGCTTACAAATAACACAAAACAAATTAGAAATAGCTTAGTAGCGATCACCTCATTCCCGTGGGTTATTATCATCCGTAAATTCCTTAATATTATAATAACCCTTTTAAGACAAACTTTATAATATATGTGATAGCCTATGTATATCTAATACAACTGCATCTTTATATCACTGTGTACAGCATAAGAATAAGCAATATCAATAGGAATAATATAATTTTAGAAATTATAAATTATCAATAACATAAAAATTATAATTCTTTATCTAAAAATCAAACTAAGCTTAGATAAACCATCTTCTTCCTCAGACTATACAAATTTACAACTAAATATGAACCTGTCCTGCTTTACAGGAGGAATTTGTTTTTCTGGGCATGCTTGGCAGGCAGGTTGACAATCACAATCCAAGATGTCTTGTAATCTATACGCTTCTTTCCACCACCAGTTTGGATATTTTATGTATCCATGGAACAAATTGGGTGATAAATTCTCATACACTAAAATCACACTGCAAAACTATGATTATTGATAGATCTTACTTTTTAATTCAATCCCAAACTAGTATTGTGTGGAAACACAAATTTCACAATAACAAATTAATTTTGTACAAAATAGTAATATTTTAGTACTAATTACAGATCAATAACAATTTTTATTGTTATGTAATAAGTAGGTACCTAAATTATTTGTTTGATTTAAATGCACATAATGTGCATCTGTGTTGAAATGTATTTAATCTCTTGTCTTTTTGGATATTATTTTGATTTATTTAGTTCAAATTTTTCTAAAAATAATTTATAAATAATCTAATATATTAACCCCTCAGCCCCCAAGTGGTCGAATTCGACCGCGGCGCTATTCCGTAAAAATTCAAGCGGTCGAATTCGACCACGCACACCCAAAGGACTTTAAGTCATTAAAACTTATATTTGGTTTGTTTTTGTTATCAAAATACATTAGTCTTTTTGTAATGAAGTAAAACCTGACTTCTATATAGAGAATTTTGTATAGATTTTATAATGCCAGAAAAGTAGTCTCTAAATATAACTTTTAATGATTTTAAGTTCTGCAGGTGGGTGCGGTTGCATGCGACCGCTCGGGATTTGCCAGGCGCATGCGACTGCATCGGATTTTTATGGGGATCGAAGGGTTAAAATTAGTTTTTGTATGTTCATATTATAAGTGCTGTCAAAGTTTATAGGCATAGTACAATTAACTAACAGTAGGTGGCGCTAAAATTTATTCGAAACATATGTATCATCCAACTACAATGAATGTATCATCATTCCTAATTAAACAGTATGAACGCTTCCAAATTTAAAACAATATTCCCACTATTAATTCTTCCATGACAGCAACGCACCTGGTACTAACTAGTATATCAAAAACTAATCTGTGTCATGGAAAATATCAAAAAACCTATGTCATAGAAAATATTAAGATTGCAACAAAAAGTAAAGTGAGCATCAAAACAGTAAGTGAAGTGTAGTTCCACAGTATACAGGGCAGTGAAGCACCACACACACATAATTTTTACCCCTTAAAATACCAATGCAAAAATTGAATTTGGTTTTTGGAAAGCTATTAATTTTATTAGATATAATTCTGCAACCAAAACCTATATAAACCTGCAACAAAGGGAAACATTCTTAAAAATATTCCTCTCCACCCATTTCTGTAACATTATTTTGCTTTTTTATAGGACAAGGGTGACAGTGACAAGCTTGTTTGTCTCTGTCACCCTTGTCACACAGTCCACCTGATGATGAGTGGTTACTGTGGCCCATAGAGATCTATATCTAGCCTTGATTACGAATCAAAATGCAGATGTGTTGGCACCCATAAGGACTTAGATGGATTGCCTTGTTACCAGTAAAAAGGGTCTACTGTTCTCTATACGCACCATACAAAACACAGCAGTGTTAAGCTGCTATTTTACTCTAGTATTATGTGAGTGTGGTTCTTTCACAGTCCAGTTGACCAATTGATACTGCAAACTTCTGTGAAAAAATATATAAATGATGGTGAAAACTGTGGTTTAGAAATAAGCAGATAAACAGTAAGACAGACGCAGAAAGCTACTTCTTTGTTTTATACTATGTAGAGAAGATAAGGAGGGTTGGATTTAGAATCGTTTGGCAGGAATTTGGGGGAGTAAGGTGTTTTATTTGGTATAGGTTTGGTCTCCGATTATAATAATACCACTCACATTAAAAGGTAATGCACCATTATCGAAAAAATAAATAAAAACTATTATAACCTTAATTCGTAAAGTATGAAACAGATTACTGACTATATACTAGAGAGTATGAAAAGTGATACATTTTTTATTATTAACTGAATTTACGGCTCTGGAATCTAGACTTTCTGAGAAAAAATTATACGAAATTACTGTGAAAGATGGATAGCATACAGAATTTGGTGTCTGTGGCGGGAGCAAAGGCAACTTGACTATAGATATCTGATCTGATCGAATCTGTACTAAAATTAAATTAGCACGCCCTGAATCCAGGTAGACTTGTCTGCCCTACTCTTAAAGTGTTTTGGTAAAGCTGTAGATGCGGAGGGAGAGCAGCCTCCATCCGTCGTTTCAAATCGCAGGCACCTGTGCGAGCCGTAGTATGGTTATTATTGTATTATATATTATGTTTATCATTTAAATTAATTATAAAAGCTAATATTTTGGTGTTTTGTTGAGTGCAAGAGCGAGTGAAGCGAACGGGACTTAGGGCACCCCGACTCGGACAGGTTAGGTTAGAAGGGGATGGTCTATTCACTCGCTTTGCTCGCTCACTCGACCCCGCCATTCCCTTAGTGGTTATTTGTTTGTAAACCACTCGGAAGTAGGAGCCCCGCGAAGTGGGGCTCCGTCAACCGTCCTTCCCTCGACTACGCTACGTGGTGCTTCCCTCTTCCAACTCTTTCCCTCCATTAATCAGGATTATAGTCAAAAATATTACAAAAACATAACCTCAAAATTAGATTTTTAAAAATTTATTAAAAAAATAAGCAGCTCGGCAGGATGTGGAATTGTGGGGCGACTCTACAACACCCCCGCCTCCCTTTCTACCACCTCCCATCCCCTTAATTCATTTTGAGTTATGATTTTGGGGTTAGTTCTATGGGATTTTCTTTTAGATTTTTCTCAAGAACGGTGCATTACCTTTTAATGGGAGTGGTATTATTATAATCAGGGACCAAACCTCTACCAAATAAAACATCTTACTCCCCCAAATTCCTGCCAAACGATTCTAAATTTTAACCGATAATAAGTACAATTCATGAACTGTGATTAAACTATTAACAATTAAAAAATAAACTATACGAACATGCCATCAGCTTTCCACTTGGCAAGGCATCTCTCTCCAACATGCCATTTGATAACAGGATTACTCAAAGTCTCGTCGTCATCGGCCAACAGGGAAGCTGCAACATTATCATTATTACTAGAACTATGGAAATCGTGAACTTTATCACCCTCTTGAGTTTTTATTAGATCTTGTGTCAACTCAATTACTTCTTCTAAATCTGTCTTTAATTTGAGAAGTTCTTCGTTCTCGGGATCAGTAAGAAGAGCTGCCTCTACCTAAAACATTACATAGAAACTAAAATTGACCGAATGTTATGATACATCCTATTATCACCCACTAAATAGTAGTTTAAATCCTTGATGATGCAAGGCTTTTCGATTATATTTACCTGCTGTAGCTGCAATTTATAATTTCGTAAGTCTTCGGCCATTATATTTTAACTCCACATAAATTTATCTTAATCAATAAAATGAAAATCTACTAATAGCGTAAATATCTATTACAAAGAAAAGAAAACATTGGGCATGGGTTAAAATTTCTTTTTCCTTGCAACTTGCAATTGCGATTAACTTTTTAATATGATATAGGCTTGGATGCTTGTCTTTTAAGCCCTTTGCAATAGGCATGGCGATCTGAGGTCAATTAACCGATGTCTTGTGTCCAAAAAGATCGTTTTTTTTTATCAAAATATAGTACTGGTTCGATCCATTGAATCGATATTTTACCAAGAAAATCAAGATCTAATCTTTTTCTGTTTTTATAAGAACTATGAAATTATTTACAATTAGTTGAATGTACCTAAACTCGTAAAGAAAGACAGTTTTTCTATTTAAAATCTCGCAAAACTGCTGTGTGGTCAGTTTATTTCGTCTCTTTTAAATGGATTAAAGAAATAAAAAATAAGAAACGTTTGTAATCTGTACTTTGTTGTATCTTTTGATATTTTAAATATCAACTCTAAAAGCATATCGAAAAAAATTGATTTTTAGATATCGATCTTTTGGACCTCGATTTATCGTGAAAGAATCGCCATCTCTAATTTACAATTTCTATCAAGATAAGATAGGTATAACTATTTTAAGCGTAGACAGAGAATTATAAGAGTACAGACTGTGTAGGTATTAAAAAGTGTCCATAGAAAACCGTTAAATAAAGGTGGCGCCACTTACACCACTTACACACACATAACTACGGGGTAAATTTTAAAGAACGCACAGAAAAATATTGGTGGGGTAGACGACTTTTTTGAGGTTATATTAACTAAATAAAATTATTTTAGATTTTAAAGCTACTGAGCGGACAGGACAGGCGGGCTATGCTTTAACTTTAAGCAGTAACTATTACTGGGAGGTCTACTTACACTGAACGTTTTAAGGTCATTGAAATTATACGCGAACACCGTAGGATGAATTGTTTTTATGTATATATTTGGAAATTTTGCCTATATAGTTATATTTTGTTATATTTTAGAAATACTTTCGAGGATAGCTTCTATTCCACTTACACAAAACACAATATTGTTTCCAAGACGGTAAAAATAATCAGCCAGTGTAATAAGCATTCAAATATAAAAAATGAACAAACAATTCGCAAGTACAATTTCTATTTTTTTTAATCTTCCGATACCAATTTATTATTCCCAGCATATATCCCTTTCAATCACATGCTATATGATAGACTTTGAGCTTTCTGATTGATAAAAGAGTCAAAGATCGCATGTAGGTTCTGTAAGCCCTTAATGGTAACATCCACTGATGTATACTTTATACTTTACTAAGTATATGATTCTAAGCAATATCGTACAGAAAGATTTTTCGCATTTTCCCGCATGCAGATGAACTAATTTGGATTCATCGGTTGACCTCTTGCTCGAAGTTGGACTCACCTCATTTTATCTCAGGTATGTATTCATTGGGGGGGGGGGGTTTAGTCCACTCCTAACCCGTCCAACGAGCAGTTTGGCGAATGGCTCTGGGGGAGAGCGCAGGTCGTGTTGATCCCCAGAGCAAGTCTGAGGAGTTCTTCCTTCAAGTGGTTGCCACCTGTTATTTGGTCTGGTTCAATAGGAAACAGACAGAACAGAAACAATCAGACGATCCTCTATTTCTTCTCTTTTATCCCACCCCATTTTTCCCATCCTAACGACAAGGTGTCAAGCGTACTGTGCCGATGGATGTGTGGCTGGAGGGAATCAGTCGCAAACGGTGCCTACCCGAGACCAGGACGATTCGGGTAGAATTTTAGCCCTTCCCTCGGCATGCGGGGTTTTGGACCGAATATTTTCCCAGCTGATCGTGGGTTCAAAATGAACCAAAATCGACATTTTGCCAAAAACAATGAAAAATCTTTTCTACTGGAACTATCTGTAGGTTTGGAAGAGGCTTTTTAGCCTCACCAATACCCTGCAATACTACGCTCCAACCTGGGACGAGCCGTGAAGTGGAGGGCACGTCTGCAGCCGAACCATAATCGGAGTTCCACAAGTTCGCTAGGTCCTATAAAGCTTAGTGGGGCAGCAAGGAAGAGGTACCGAAGGCTGGTAGCAGTTGAGTTAGGAGCCGAAGAGGCCCTCTCTCTCTGCCAGAAGCCCTGGGACGAAATTTCTCTGCCCAAGCCTCCCCCAGTTCCAAAGGCGAAAAAACGCAATCGGTCTCAGGAAGAGTCCCTAGAAGACCAGCCCAGGAAGTCTGTGAAGCTAGCAACGGGGGAGAAGAAAACGCTTCAGTGCCGTAGCTGGCTCCGCACGTGTAGGAATTCACAATTCCAATCCTATAAGTGTGGAGCAGATGCGGATGGTTCACCGCACCTGGCACTAAAAAAGGCCATCGCTAAGATGGCCTGTGTGGCGCAGCCGGGAATGGGACCAAAATTTTAGGGTTTCACTCACAAATCAGGTTGGCTTCTGGTAACGTGCGTGAATAAGGCCGGCCAGGATTGGATTTTGGGTGAGATCGGAAAACTGACACCCCAGCCGGAGGCAGAGCTCTCGATAATACCCGAGGGAGAACTGCCTAAGCCTCAGCTGGGCACTGCATATTTGCCCCGCAGCGAAGCTGACTCTCCAGAGGAGGCGGCTGTGCTGTTGATGGTACAAAACGAAGGGTTCCATACCGAGCTTTGGAGAGTCCTCCACCTCCACCGTAGGGACGAGGAGAATGGGTTCCTAGTAACCTTTTCTCTGGACGACTCATCGGCGGAGGCTCTTCGAAAGGCAGACGGCAGAGTCATCCTTGGCTTTAAAATGATAACTTTTAAAGTTGAGGGAGGCTCACAGGCGGAGCCTGAACCACCCCAACTCCGATTCACCCAGCCCTCCACCTCTCGTGATGAGACTTGAACGCCATCAGTGAGAGTGACGAAGACCCAAGGCGCTGATTTCCCCTCGGTCCGACGGCCCCCGCTGGTGTCGTCCAGGGAGGAGGGGAGATGGAAGCAGTACAGTGAAAGGTAAGGCGGGGGTCAAGAGCGCCGGTAAAGGGCGTCTTCGTCTTCAACAGGCGGAAAAGACCCCCCCCCTCACGCTCATAAATGGCTAACCCCAAGGGTAATACGAGGATCCTCCAGGCAAATCTTTGCAATGCAGCAGCTGCTTCTGCCGTGGTGGAGGTTTGCTTTGCAGAGGACATTGACCTCGCCCTTATACAAGGGCCTTGGGTGGCAAACGGTCAAGTTGCTGGTAAGATTCTTGTCAATATTTAAGGCATTAGACCAAGGGCTTGTATAATTTACAATAAAAATATTGAACTTTTAGCTGTTTCAGAGTACTGCAATGATGACCTAGTCACAGCCTTCATAAATCTCAAGAGATGCATAGGGGCCAGCGTAATCATTTGCTCAGCCTATCTTCCCTGAGAAAACTCAGATCCTACCATCGAGTTAGAGCGAGTGGCGGAGTCGCGCGATAACACAACGCCGAAGTTGTGGTGGGTTGTGATGCTAATGCTCACCACACAGCCTGGGGAAGTACTAACATCAATGAAAGAGGTGAGTTACTGCACGATTTCTTCATCTCCAACCTCCTGGTAAGCCGTGGTGGAGGTTTGCTTTGCAGAGGACATTGACCTCGCCCTTATACAAGGGCCTTGGGTGGCAAACGGTCAAGTTGCTGGTAAGATTCTTGTCAATATTTAAGGCATTAGACCCAGGGCTTGTATAATTTACAATAAAAATATTGAACTTTTAGCTGTTTCAGAGTACTGCAATGATGACCTAGTCACAGCCTTCATAAATCTCAAGAGATGCATAAGGGCCAGCGTAATCATTTGCTCAGCCTATCTTCCCTGAGAAAACTCAGATCCTACCATCGAGTTAGAGCGAGTGGCGGAGTCGCGCGATAACACAACGCCGAAGTTGTGGTGGGTTGTGATGCTAATGCTCACCACACAGCCTGGGGAAGCACTAACATCAATGAAAGAGGTGAGTTACTGCACGATTTCTTCATCTCCAACCTCCTGGTAAGCCTAAACTTAGAGTGTACCCCAACCTTTGTTACGCGTACCAATCAAGAAGTGTTAACCTTGGCTACCAATAACATGTCCAAGCGGATAAATGACTGGCATGTTAGTAGTGAAAACTCGATGTCTTATCACAAACACATTAACTTTGAGATTGGAGCATCACCAACCTATGAAACCGTTGCTTTTAGGGTTCCAAAAGTGACCTTCTGGGATATCTACAGCAATAGCCTGAGGAGAAATTTGGAAACCTTTCCTAAAAGCATCAAAACGATTGAAGGTCTGGAATTAGCGACGGAGACAGTAACCGTAGGTATCCGTAAAACCTTCGAGGACGGTTGTCCCGTCAAAACCAAGACCTCAACACGAAAAGTTCCTTGGTGGAACAATAAGCTAAAAGAACTTAGGGAAAAGACCAGGAAACTATATAATAGAGTTAAGAAAACCAAAGAGTCGGATATTTATAGTGCAGCCCTAACTGAATATAATAAAGAAATTGGGAAAGCCAAGAGAGCATTGTGGAGGAAGCTATGCGAGGAAGTTGAGTCCTCGCAGTGCAAGGCTACAAAAAATGCTATCGAAAGCTAAACCTAATCAGATCGGGCTTCTTAAAAAGGCTGATGGTAACTTCACTAATAGTGAAACAGAAACATTGGAGTTAGGTACTAGCGTCAACCCATTTCCCAGGGTCACATAAGACTTCTGCATTGAATTCTTTCAGAGCTCTACGAAAGCCTTGTAATGAGGACTGGTGCAGGGCTGCAAAGATAATAAGGCTAAACCTGGCGCAGTGGGCTGTTGACTTCTTTAAGCCATTTAAAACAAGCGGGGAGGATGGAATAATTCCCATCTAACTACAGAAGGGTATCGACATCCTTCTTCCCTATCTGGTAAAATCTTCAGAGCAAGTTTTGCATAGGAATATATTCCAGGACGATGGACAGTTGTCAAAGTTATATTTATACCTAAGGCTGGTAGAAAGGACTACGCTTTACCAAAGTCCTTTAGACCTATAAGCCTATCTTCCTTTCTTCTTAAGACATTGGAAAAGGTTATAGATAGATATATAAGGGATGTAGCTCTAACTACGAGGCCCATACATTACAACCAGCATGCTTACCGCAGAGGCAAATCTACGAAAACAGCCCTGATCAGTGTCATTGACAGGGTCGAAAAAGCACTGGAGGATAAAGAAACAGCTGTTTGTGCCTTTCTAGATATTGAGGGCGCCTTCGACAGTAGCCTCACATCACTGCTGATTGGGGGCTTGACATCTAAAAATATTGACCCCCAAACCATCAGATGGGGGAAGTCGACGCTCTCAAACAGAAAAGTAAAAATAGTGCTGTTTCAAACTTCTATTGAGGTTGCAACCTCAAGAGGGAGGACAAGGAGGTGTTTTGTCACCCATTCTTTGGACTTTTGCGGTTGACCAACTATTGTACAAAATGGCAGATCTACGCATTGACACACTGGGTTATGCTGATGACCTTGTAATCATTGCGAGGGGCTTTTGCCAAAGTACTTTATCTTCAATCATACAAAGAGCCTTAAACACCACAAATAACTAGTGTAGGGATAACAGTTTATAAGTTAATGCTGATAAAACTGTTATAATACCCTTTGCAAAAAGATACGGTTGCACAAATTAATCAAACGAAAATTTAATGGTAAAGAAGTACCATTTTCCACTGAAGTTAAGTACTTCGGCGTAACAATCGACAAAAAACTAACGTGGAACTCTCACCGTAGCAACGTATGCCTGTACAGCAGCATAGTGAAGCCGATTCTCACCTACGCCTCTATTGTCTGGTGTAACAAGGCCAACCAAAAGGCGACTGCGGGCAGACTAAATAGTCTACAAAGAACTGCCTGCTTAATGGTAACTGGAGCTATGCGATCATTGCCTGGAGCGGCTCTTAATGCACTTCTACGCCTAACGCTCCCTGATCTTTATCTAGACAAGGAGGCGAAGGTTAGTTTGTACCTGTAGGATTAACGTCCAGGGCGGTCTGATCTTGCTCTCCTACAGATTGAGATCCATGCTCGACTCAATTAGAAACACCGGTCTCATGAATTATCTCAGATATCATGCGTCCACTACACACTTTTGATAAAAATTATATAGTGGAATTACCCTCTAGAGAAAACTGGTTGAATGGCCGGGTTATCTGTGACATCGGTAGCCTCATAAGGTGCACCAATAGGTCTAAATTAGGCTTCGATGTAGGCTTTGGAATTTACGGGGAACGCCCCAAATTCAAACTTAGTAAGTATTTGTGTAGTCTATCTTCCAGACCGAAATACTCGCCATAATTCAGTGTGCGGATATCAATCTGCAAAAACACTACGTCAACCATATAATTAATAAATAAACTCTGATAGTTAAGCAGCACTGCTAGCGCTGAGGCCAAACTTAGTGATCTCGAAGCTAGTTGGAGACTGCGTGAACCGTTTAAACACTGGGATGTAACAACAGGGTCGTCTTAAGATGGGTTCCGGGTCACGCGGGTATTTTACGCAACGAATTTGCCGACAAACTTGCACGGGAGGGCTCAAAGTGCACACAATTTGGACCTGAGCCGTTTTGTGGAATCTCAAGAAGCCTAGCCCGATTGACCCTTGAAACTCTTTATCACAATAATTCACTAAGATCTGGTCTGACACACCAGGCTTAAAACATTCTAAAACCTTAATCCGGGCTTTTGATCTTAAATTTACTTCAGAAGCCCTGGGATTAAGTAAAAATAAATTGCGCATTATGGTAAGAGTCCAACTGGACACTGTTGTCTTAAAAAGCACGTGTCCATCCTGGGACTAAGCAACTCAAGGATGTGTCGGTTCTGTTCCATAACGGAAGAACTGAAGCACGTCCTAACTGATTGCGGAGCCTTAATGCGCAAACGTAACACTCATCTGGGAAACTCTGTAGTTCGCCCAAAACGTAGACAGAGCCTGCATAGCTGCTTGCACATAATTAAAAAAAAATTATTCTCGTGAACAACTTCGAGCAGTGTTCCAACATTAATAAAACTGTAAAAGTGTTACATGTACGTTAGACATGATTATCGTCCTTTTTATACTATTCCTAGGACCAACCTGTTGAAAAATCATACTGAGGTCTATCGTCAGCAAATGGAAGGTGTGTGCTGTGTGCTATATTGACCATTGACGTAACAATAATAAGCACTTCATCATTTCGATACAACGACTGTTTACTTGGCGTTGAAGAGAGTGTAAAACCCAAATTTCGATTGAATTGAAAGCCTTCTCATAGTCCATATACATCAGACGTAACGGCAAATTATATTCTTTATCTTCTCCTGTCGGAATGTATTTATGTAGTCTGCAGTACAAAAGCCTTTTCGAAAATCACCTTGTTCGGAAGGTTGGAAGTCGTTGTGAAGTCTGCATGTGAGTCTATTCGTAATGACTCTCGAAAACAGCACGTAGACGAGGCTCAGAAGGGAAATTAGTTTTTAGTTCTTCGGAGATTAACTTACTTGAAGAATAAAACTACCGCACTTCCCAGCGTAGAACCACCGTGATGGAAGGAGTTAAATATCTTCAAAGGTGATTTAGCACCCTCTTTCAGAAGCTCTGTGATTGTTATTTCAGTGAGTCCATAGTCGGATGAGACTTGCTCTTATGCCATTACTCACTTGCTAGCTAGCTAGCTAGCTAAGTTTTATCGAAGATATGGAAATGACGCTGTATTTTCTTTAACTTTGTTGATTGATTTCTGGCAGACAGATTTTTGGAGCTTTTGGACTTTGGATAGATTTAGAAATATTTCGAGTCAATAGCCTATCAGTCGAAAACTAGTCTCATTTCCCGTTTATCAGATTAAGAGTGCGATCGGATATTTTGGCTTTTACTGCGGGGTGGTTTTTCAATATTTTAGTCCGATCGCATGGACAGTTTCCGCTACTATATTTTTGATATTGTAAACCCTTTCACAATCTTCTAGGCGCTGAAAATGATTTTGTAGCTCAAGCTCAAAGCCATCGGGATGCTGAATTAGTCCACAAGGAGGTAAGAGCATTCAATCTAAGCCATCCGGTAATTCAGAATGATTAGGCTTATTAAATATTACTGAGAAACTTTTCTAACGCTGAACGACCGCAAATACTAACCACCCCAGTAGTCCCATGACTATAGGGCACTATACAGAATGGGTCCCACATATATGCAATAAATGAAACCATATACTTGTTATCGCCTTTGCTGACGATATACATAAAATGAACGTAATCGGTCCAGTAATTAGGTCAAAAAGTAGAGTTTTAATTTTAAGCAAATTTGAACACTCTATAGAATTGGGTCAGTAAGTCAATGATTCAATGAACTTGAATGAATCCTTGAACATTAAAAAGCGACGTTGCCACGCAGTGCAAACTATTGGTATTGCGACATATCGACAGCGGTGTCTTTTGTCGGCGTGCCACCCGCGTGCAACGTTGTCACTCTTCCAAGGGGTCAAGGTACGTTGTCTAAACAGAGTGTTCACTTTTACTGAATTTATTTTGTTTGAAAATTTCACTTTTTTATTTTACGGGTTTTAATTTAATATTTAATTTTTCTACACTTCTACGGACTAGTATTACTTGTGGTTTCATTTATTGCATATATGTGGGACCCATTCTGTATAAGCCTGTAGGTTGAAATGTTTTTGAATTAAACAAGAAAGTTATGTAAAAATAGTTTATTTAATTTAATAATATACTTGCGCTATTGAAGTAGCATTGTCCATTTATTCCTATCCAGTTCAATGCTATCTTTTCGATCTAGCTCACACAAAGCAAATTTTTACGATAATACAATGTAATGGTGTTAACAATATTTTACAATATATCCATAACAAAGTTGAATTTTAAGGTCATTTTTGTTGATATTCACATTATAATGGTTTTACTTTCATTTATTAAAATGTTAAGGTTTTACATACCAGTTCCCATTGTTAGCGTTCTTATAAAAGGGTTAAACAATAAATTAAAGGAATAAAATAAGTAAATTGACTTGAAATCAGTAAAAATTAATTTAATTCATAGTTGTTACATATTATAAAATAATTTTTATTTATGTTTATTTATATGACTTGATTCTGTGTACCCAATGGCCTTGTATAAATACTACACAGTTATTAAATCTACGTATAAAATAATTTCTTATTTAAATACTATGTCAATTCCACTTTAACGTTAAAATTGTTAATATTGTGCATTTTCAATTACTGTTAATGATTGTTATTACAACCAATACATTTAAATAACAAAGTTAATAAGAAATTTAGAATAAGTATCACTGGACGAAGACTGTAATTATTATATTAAGTAAAATTTATAAAATTACATAAATTATAAATTTTACTGAATGTAAACATTATAAAAACAACATAGACATGACGTCAAATATATTAGGAAATTGTTTACTCACTACAAATTTCATAAGTGATGTTTTCATAAGAATTGCATAAGTGATAATATGTATTTGTTACGGCTAAAGCCGAAGTACGATTGCACTTGGTCATCCAGTCGGCTAGAACTAGGTGCGGCCAGTTGTTGATTAAACTTAGGTGTACCCTATTTGTTCACGGCTAATAATAGTTATAGCCGGTTGCATTCGACTAAAACAAAATCTAGCCTTCTTTTTACTAGGTTTAACACTTTCGTTCTAACAACGTCACAGAACGTCCAATTTGATGTCTTCGCGATGACGCACATAGTCTAATCACGTCCTAAGAAAATTTTAATTTCCAAGCACAACGGCTAGTAACGTCAAATCTCTGTATAATCTTTAGGTAGCTACGTCATTGCGCCGCATCGTGTGAAATTTTCAAAGTTCTAGCGCTACAATACATTAGTTTTTTTCTTACTTGAACATAAGTCACACACACATTGATAGGTACCTACACACACATGAACAACGTCGACAAACGTCGTTTTTGGTTAGAGTCGCCATACTGCCAGTCTGCTTGCGCGCCGGTACAGTGACCCACGTTTTACGCTACAAAACCCTCGCAGGCCGTGCATTTGAGAAAGTAATCGTAAGTTATTTTTTCGTTTTCTATAGTTTTGTAGGATATGGTGATAGTTGTTATGAGTGCATTATAGTATATATGCTGCAATTTTTGAATTTTATAGATGGGAAATAGAAAAAGAGGCCAGAAGAAGCCATCTAAGAAAAAAGTAATTGAAGTAGGTTGCAAAGAAAAATGTGAAGCTGGACCAAGTGGGATATCAAGGAAAACTCATTCCGTAAGTTATATTTTTAGTTTTTTTCTGAAAAAAATCTCAAATGTACGCATATGTTCTAATTTTGTGTGCTGAATAAGATGATAGCTATGTTTTTTGTTGTAGGTGGAAAAATCACGCCAAATTAGTAATAATGCTTCCATGAAGTTGTTTCAATATGATTCTTCATCAAGGCCATCTACACCAGACCCATTTAGTGATGATGGAGAGTATGGTTCCGATAACGACTATGATCCAGGATATGATGATAATACAGACAGCACTAGCACTGTTAGTGATCACACAAAGCAACGTGAAAAGAAACAACTAAAGAAACGTTCCAAGGACAACGCAACGAGGTCACATGGTAAACGCAACTCTGAAAGCAGTGTAAGTAGCAGCTCTGATTCTGACGATCGAACCGAAGGCTTTAGCGAGTGCACGGATGTATGTGATAGCGATGACAACGAGGATGATACAAATTCGATATCGGCAGAATCTAGTGATGAGAGTATTTTTGACAGTAGAAAGAGAAAAAAGAAGGGGCAGAGTTCCTCTTTAGGATCAAGATACAAAAAACCTAAGATCGCCAGTGCAGATCAGAGTACCGACACTATGTCGTTAGATTCTGAGGCATTGCTAAATAATATAGAAAATCTTGAAAGCTCTTCAGTGCAACTCGATCCTGCAGTATTAGAAAATATCTCAATTTATTCACATATCGAAGGAAGTCACTCCCATACTAATCCACAAATTCAAGGTGCTGAAGACGACCATGCTGCTGCAGCTGCTGAGGTTAATCCCGCGCCTGCCAACCTACGTGCACTGGAACTAGACGCAGCTGCGCAGCGCCACTCTCCTGGTTCTCCTGCACCGGATCCAGCAGCTGCAGAGGGAAATCCCGCGCATGACAACCTACCTGCCTTGGACCTGGATGTAGCTGCGCAGCACCGCTCTCCTAGCTCTCCTGCACTGGATCGGGAGGCTGTTGAGGGAAATCCCGCGCCTGTCAACGTATCTGCCCTGTACCTGGATGCAGCTGCACAGCGCCGCTATCCTGGCTCTCCTGCACCGGATTCAGCAGCTGCTGAGAGAAATCCCGCGCCTGACAACCTACCTGCGCTGTACCTAGACGCAGCTGCGCAGCGCCACTCTCCTGGTTCTCCTGCACCGGATCCAGCAGCTGCTGAGGGAAATCCCGCGCATGACAACCTACCTGCATTGGACCTAGATGCAGCTGCGCAGCAGCGCTCTCCTAGCTCTCCTGCACTGAATCGGGAGGCTGTTGAGGGAAATCCCGCGCCTGTCAAATTATCTGCCCTGTACCTGGACGCAACTGCGCAGCGCTGCTCTCCTGGCTCTCCTGCACCGGATCCAGCAGCTGCTGAAAGAAATCCCGCGCCTGCCAACTTATCGGCCCTGGATCTGGACGCAGTTGAGCAGCGCCGCACTCCTGGCTCTTCTGTATCGGATCCAACGGCTGCTGAGGAAAATCCCACGCCTTCCAACCTACCTGCTCTGGACCTGGACGCAGCTACGCAGTGCCGCTCTCCTAGCTCGTCTGCATCAGATCGGGAGGCTGCTGAGGAAAATCCCGCGCCAGCCAACCTTCCTGCCCTGGACTGGGTCGCAACTACGCAGTGCCGCTCACCTAGCTCTTCTGCACCACCAGAACTAAACGCTACTGTAAGATATCCAACTCCGGCCAGCACACTTGCACTGGAGGTAGTTGCAGAGCGTGGCTTGTCCGGCTCTCCTGTGCCGGAACGAGATGCTGCCGAAACGAATTCTGCGCCTACCAGTCCATCCGCTTTGGATCGGGAAGCATTTGTACAACGCAACCCTTCTATCTGTCATGTGCTGGACCCAGAGGCCGCCGAAAGAAACTCCGTGCCTGACACACTCCCCGAGATAAGTCCAGCGACCAATTGCAGACCAAGCACTCCTCCACTGATAAATTATGATTGGGAACACACGAACACAGACATACCTTCGTTCGAGTTTGATGAAAGTTCAGCAGGTGTCCAGTTTGAAGTCAACCCAGCTATGACAGTTATGGAAATATTTGATAAAATTCTTAATCCTTATATAGTTGTAGACTATATTGTAACATGTACTAATACGTACGGGCGAGCACTATGCGAGAAAACAAGACCTACTACTCGAAACTCACGTAGCTATAACTTTAGGGACACAAACCGGGAAGAAATCTTGAAATTTTTTGGATTATGTTTGCTTATGGGTCAAATCAAAATTCCTCAAAAACGCAAAAATTTTACGTATTCCGACCCACTGTATTATCACCCAATTTTTCACTATGTGATGTCCGCTCGAAGATTTGAGCAAATCTTGAGATGTATTTATGTATCAGATTTAGATTCAAAAGGAAAAGATAAAATTGAAAAATTTATTAATGCTATTACCAAGAGCTTCATGGAGTGCTATAAGCCATACAAACAGTTAAGTTTGGATGAATCTTTGCTTTTATTTAGAGGCCGCCTTGCCTTCAGACAATATATAAAGAGCAAAAAAGTACGTTACAGAATCAAATTCTTCGAGTTGACAACTTCTGATGGCTATGTTTTAAATATAATGATGTACTCCGGAAAAGACACAACTGCTCGAACTGGCAAAAAATCTGAAAAGATCGTCCTTCGTCTCATGAGGCCATATTTGCTGAAGGGACATCAATTATACATGGATAATTATTACAATTCCGTAACACTTTCGCAAAAGCTAGTTGACTTAAAAACTCACACCACAGGTACCTTACGTTCAAACAGAAAAGATAATCCCAAAGACATCATTAAGAAAAAACTCAAGAAGAATCAACATGTGTGGGTACGAAAAAATAAGGTCTATGTTTCAAAATGGGTTGACAAGCGACCAGTTCTTATGGTAACAACTTCAGTTCATCCTCGGCTTATAGAAATACAAAACAGATTTCAACAAAGAAAAATTAAACCCGCAGAAGTGGCAGAATACAATCAACACATGTCCGGAGTTGATAGAGCAGATCAAATGATCTCATATTACTCCTCACCAAGGAAATCAATCCGGTGGTATAAAAAAGTGATGTTCCACTTGTTGGATGTCGCAGTATGGAACTCATTTTTTATTTTCAAAAAATACTGCCAAGCCAATTGTGATTTCTTGCTTTTCCGAGAGGAATTGATTCGAAGACTGTTGGACTTACCAGCAGATTTAACAGCAGAGCAAGTGATTTTAGCTCGCAGCAAATATGACAACAGAATCAGAGCTAATTTATTGCCACTTCCAGTCAGTACCATTGACGACGACGTCGGAAGCTCAAGAGTCCATGGTCACTGGCCTGAGAAAATACCCGTGCAAGAGGGTTCAAACAAAACATCAAAGTACTTGAAATGCAAGATGTGCACGAAAAAAAAGGTGAGAAGGGAGACTTGCCTGAGATGTAAAGGTTGCCCTGAAAAGCTAGCACTGTGTGCTCTTTGCTTCGAAGAGTGGCACAAAGAAGTATAATGCTTTTTTACCTATTTTGTTCCTTTTTATGAGAGTGATATCAAATAAGTATAACTGTATCATGCATATGAGTATTTAGAAGTTTTATAATTTATTGCTACGATTGTTATACTAAATCTGCTAAACTGTGTAAGACTGAATATTATTGTGCTATTCTGGTAATCTATTGATAAGATAGAAGCAGGCAACTGTTAATTTTGTGAAATAATTTGTTACTTTTATAGAAAATACCTAACTTACCAAAGTATTATTTGATTTTGTGATAGTAGCGTAAAATGTTAAAAGGTTACTCATTCATATGATAGGTAGGTAAAAGTAAGTGAGTATTTATAATTTTTATAATTTTTTGCTACCAATGTTATACCAAAACTGTGTAAGACTGATTGTTATTGTGCTATAGTGGTAATTTATTGATAAGATAGTAGTGAGAAACTGTTTATTTTGAGAAATAATTCGTTACTTCTATGGGATAAACCAAACTTACCATAGTATTATTTGATCGATATGTGATAATAGCGTAAAATTTGAAAAAGTTACTCACACATAGGATAGGAAGTAAAAGTAAATTTTATTAAACTAAAACTTGGAAGAAATTTATGGACAATTGCACCTAAATTATTTTCAATTAAGTCGAGAAGAGGGTAGATATTGACACAAAATGTGATATGTAGGTAATTTTTGAAAAATAGTTGATTTTCTAAAAATATATAACAAAAAAACTGATGATTATTGAGTATTATTCCATATCAAATCCTGTTTATTATTTTATTTTTATAAATCAAAGTCAACGTCAGGAAACGATGAGCGACAGATAATTTGCTCGTATAGTTGATTTATGATCAGACCGTCAAGTAACGTTGGAGTAATTAAACGTTGTTTCCCAAAACTTTAAGTTCTACTAGATATTTGTGGAACAACAGTTATGAACGTCAACGTGCATTGACGCTGCTTTCTTATCATGGTATCAATATTTGACAACTAGTAACAGAACGGCTGTAAACGTTAACGTTGTTAAACGTTGTTCAATATAGTGTAGAAATCTTGACTAGAGATTAAAGCAGAACGTGTCCCAACGTTGACGTTATTAAACGTTGTTGAATATAGTGTAGGGATCTTGTCTAGAGATGAAAGCAGAACGTGTACCGACATTGACGTTTAACGACGTTCTTGTAATCTGTAAGGTCTAAAATACCCAAAAATCGGAACAGAACGGCTGGTAACGTAGACGTACCTAAACGTTGTTGCCCCTTTGATGGATAATAATTTTAGCAATATACCGGTGCGTCCTTGAACGTCAACGCTTACTGACGTTACCGACAAGTCATATGCAATATTTTGTTTGTGATACGGCGATACGAGTATGGACGTCCTCAAACTTTGTATGGAGTAATCATGCGCCTATAAGTTGACTATTATGGTATGCGTGCATGAACGTGATAACTAGATATAGACAATCCCAAGTGGTCAAAAATAGACACACGTAACGAGCTGGCAACATTATCAAAATTTGCAGTTTCTCTGAAAGATGCAAATTTGTTCAGTTGGAGCCGGCCATATTTATCAACATTTAAAAAAAATGATTATATTATAAAAAGAACAACAATGGAAAAATCATTATGGAACGTAACGACACAGCTCTTGCACGCATTGATTTTTATGAAAAGTGATAGATATTGATAATTGGGTTCCTGAATGAAACATGGGTGACATTGGTCCGATATCTGACCTTAGAGGCAGAAGGTACAAAAATATGATGAGGAGGTGCTCAACGCAACACGAATACTACAGAACAAAAAATAAATCAACAGTATTGTTACGAGCTTGAGGTTTGTGACAATAAAAATTGCCGATAAAATTACCTAAATTAACACTTTAATTTACTTTACACAAATTAAAACTTAAAACACTAATAATTAAACACACTAATTCACTTTATTCCGCTCCGAAGCTTCGCTTGTCTCGCCCAAATCCAATACTGCCCGATCGCATCTTGCAGCGCCTATATATACAAATTAGCAATGAAGCATCCGTAATATTCAAGTAAAGGCGCGCAAAGCGACGAGTGTTCGAGTGTAGATTTTCTAGAAACTTAGTTCTTCGGATGGCGCTGTCGGTTGAAAGATTTGTGATGTCATTTTCTGCAAAGCTCCCGTCGCTCTCGTTCCTGACACTAGATGGCGCTAGTGTGTGGCGTTGACTTATTCACGCAATAGTATCATTAAAAACAGTCACTGATAAATATGGTATTAATAAATCTGTTTTATACAGGCACTGTATTAAAACCATGAATAACAGAAACAGAAACTTTATTCAATGTACATATAAATAATACTTAGTAATTTTTTTAATTTACCACTTTACATTTTACCACAAACATGAACAAATATATACCTAAATATCTGTGCTGATTGGGTGCTATCCTCTGGATTCTTTGGATTTTAGATATTTTATTAAAAATTACCTAGACAAAATAGAAAGAACTGTTTTAAAATTTTAAGACAATTTACCCGGTCCTGACATTTTAGCAAATTTTCTTAAACGTCATAAAAATTAAATCACACAGAAAAATTGCCAAAATATTTAAAGAAACAGGGCAGCAGTATCTTCTGAGTCTATCAAAGTTTATTTCAAAGAATTAGAAACCTCTCTGACTGGTACTGATCCCAAAAATTTAAAACGCGGAATAAAAAAAAAATTTCACACAATTTTCATCAAATAGTCGTGAGCCATTCCAAATGCTTGTGTCCATCATGATCTCTGCGACAGCTGCTGGAGACGTAGTACCCCCGTACGTGGTTTACAAGGCCCAAAATCTTTACGACAAATGGACTGAAAAAACGCCACCTGGTATACGGTAGGTACAATCGTTCTCAAAGTAGTTGGTCCAAAACCAACATTTTTGAAGACTTGATCGAAACTATTATTCTGCCGTATTTCGGAGGAAAAGAAGAAGAAAAAAAATCTTAAATCGGGGATAATCTGTCCTCACATCTATCCATCGACGTGATACAAATATGCCAAGAGGAGAATATATGTTTCGTGTGTTTACCATCTAAAGACCGATTTACACTTCGACAAGTACAGTAGCGAGTTAAGTTACAGGACAGTTGACAGTAAACGGTTAAGTGGGCAGTAGCGTTCAAACAACGTCTTCGTGGCGAGTTTAGTTAAGGACATTAGTTCACAGAGTTCGTTGGAGTATGACATTTCAAGACTACAGAATTTTTCTGGTTTTCGTTAAAGATGGTTCTAAGATTACGTCAAGAATTAAATGATCCAGCCAGAGAAATATTAATGGTTGTTGTTAAAGAAGTTTTTAAGAATTTTTATGAGTGCAGCATCTCGGGCAGGTTTAATTTTAGAATTTGAACTTCTACTATTATATAAACATCCGTGTTCTAAATACTCCTGTACGAATTTATACGTGATATCTTTCATCCATTTTATTATTAAAACTCAATATAAAACGTATAAATATTCAACAAACAACAAACAGTCACTGATAAATATGGTATTAATAAATCTGTTTTATACAGGCACTGTATTAAAACCGTGAAAAAACAGAAGTGCCAGAGTTTTTTCATGGGAATAACAGAAACAGAAATTTTATTCAATGTACATATAAATAATACTTATAGTCATTTTTTTAATTTACCACTTTACATTTTAACACAAACATGAACAAATATATAAATATCTGTGCTGATTGGGTGCTATCGACTGGATTCTTTGGATTTTAGATATTTTATTAAAAATTACCTAGACAAAATAGAAAGAACTGTTTTAAAATTTTAAGACAATTTACCCGGTCCTGACATTTTAGCAAATTTTCTTAAACGTCATAAAAATTAAATCACACAGAGAAATTGCCAAAATATTAAAAGAAACAGGGCAGCAGTATCAAAGTTTATTTCAAAGAATTAGAAACCTCTCTGACTGGTATTGATCCCAAAAATTTAGTTAACTGTGATGAGACAACTTATGAGATGACCCTAGGCTGAAAAAAACTTATACCTACTTAACCAAACGCGGAATAAAAAAAAATTCACACATTTTCCATCAAATAGTCGTGAGCCATTCCAAATGCTTGTGTCCATCATGATCTCTACGACAGCTGCTGGAGACATAGTAGCCACCTACGTGGTTTACAAGGCCCAAAATCTTTACCACAAATGGACTGAAAAAACGCCACCTGGTATACGGTCGGTACAATCGTTCCCAAAGTAGGTGGTTCAAAACCAACATTTTCGAAACTATTATTCTGCCGTATATCGGAGGAAAAGAAGAAGAAAAAAATGTTAAATCGGGGATAATCTGTCCTCACATCTATCCATCGACGTGATACAAATATGCCAAGAGGAGAATATACGTTATGTAAATTGAATATAAATTAAATAAATATGAATATAAATTAAAAAAGTGACTTTCAATAAGTATTGTTATAATCTACATTGAATAAAAAACTTTCTGTTTCTGTTATGTTTCGTGTGTTTACCATCTAATAGCACTCATTTTACACAGCCTTTAATTTGTAAAAAAAAAATTGTAAAAAAACAATATGTATTATTTCACTCAAGCCAAAGACTTCTACAAACGGGGCACTAGAAATAGGAATAGGTTGGTTTCCACTATAATACCCAAAAGTGCGAGATTCCATAAAATTGCTATTGGATGTGTATGACAGTATATTTATAATAAGATACCACAAGTAATTCAAGACCTACCTGTCATTAAATTTTAAAGAGAATTATACAAACGGCTCAGTGAAAAGGCTTTTTATACTGTAGAGGAATATTTAAATTACGATATGTAATAGCAACTAGACTGATATAAATTTACTGGACCAATTGTGAAATATTTATTAAGTACCTATTACCTATTTATTGATTAATTGTTGACATTTTGTTATTTTAGACATTCTACTCATAAATACCATTATTTCATTATTTTATATTTGCAAGATTTGCATGCCATTAATAATGGCTAATTAAGCGGATAAAAAATAAAAATATCAATTTCTTTGCAACTTTCCGCTTAACATATAAAATGATGTGTCTTACCTGGATTGAAGCGCACCTCCCGCCCTCCCTCAATTGCATACACTAACTCCGTCACCACTAGACCAAGCAACACTACTCTCAACACCACTATTCCAGGCAAGACACACCATCGACGATAATACGACAAGTGTTTCGCCTCTACACGAGGCATCCTCAGGTAATATAGACTCTACGGCGGCTGACCGCTAAGTGGTCTTTTAGTCTTACTTAGCGGTCAGCCGCCGTATTATCGTCGATGGTGTGTCTTCCCTGGAATAGTGGTGTTGAGAGTAGTGGTGCTTGGTCTAGTGGTGACGGAGTTAGTGTATGCAATTGAGGGAGGGCGGGAGGTGCGCTTCAATCCAGGTAAGACACATCATTTTATATGTTTAGCGGAAAGTTGCAAAGAAATTGATATTTTTATTTTTTATTATAATGGATTTCCGCAAAGTAACGCCTGATTCTATCAATTAATTAAGCGGATGTTTAATTAATACGACCATCTTCAATGTACCTTAACCAAACGTAAATAAATATTTCATTTCATTTGTTAGACATGGCTTACTTTCGACTAATGAAAATTGCATGGCGCTTCTAGAATGGAAAAAGATGGTAAAAAAGAATCTTATGTTCCAAAGAGATTCCGAAATTTATAAAAATGCTTATGGAAGATTTTTTTACAGGATAAGGGGGAAACGACTATACGGGTCACCTGATGTTAAGTACCTACCGCCGTCCATGAACAACTGCAACACCAGGGGAATCGCGGGTGCGTTGCCGACCTTTTAGTAAGGAGTAAGGTCTTTTCTTGAAGGTCTCTAGGTCGTATCGGCCCGAAAAATCGCCGGTGGTAAACTATACAACAGAAAGGTCGTACGCGGAAGAAAACTCCTAGTGAAACGTACAGTGGTGGACCGCCAAGCATCCAGATGGTGTGGATGGTATCGGAAGGTTTGCCGCGTAGTACGTTCATGAAATTTGGCCGCTGGGATTAATCCGAACAATTCCACGGAGCAATCCCCATGGTAGATGCGAAAAAATGCAAAGAGATAGAACATCTCTTCAGCGCCAGTGAATCGAGTCGATCGGAAAGCACTCAGTCGTCGACGATTCGAACCGCTCTGCGCTGGGTGCGGTCAAGTGGAAGGAGCTGGTACTGGGGAGCCCCAGACCAGAGATGGGAACGGTATTCCATGTGAGTCTGAACCTGCGCCTTATAAAGTTGCCGACGGTGTGCCGGCATGAAATACTGTCCCGCTCTGCTGAGCACGCCAAGCTTTTCTGTCTCTTCCAAGTGACCACGAAACTGCAGGTCTGACTCTGGCTGAGGCAACAAGGAGAGTGCCTTGAAACTGAGGAGATACGACAAAGGGGTTCTTTTTGGCGGTTAACGCGCAAACTATGTCTTCTGAGAGTTAAACTGGACTAGTTTTGTCGCCCCCAATCCGAGAATTTGTTCAGCAAGGACTCGACATCATACACAAGTTTGTCCTGGTACTCGGAGACGTTTTCCCGAGAAATATTGGCACGGCCGATTTACAGAGCACCACCAATGCTATCATCTACATAGCAATGAATCTTTACGGTTTGCTTGTATCATTGCGGTTGTATCATTGATATGCAGAAGAAACAGCGTTGGTGATAGCACGCAGCCTTGTGGAACACCAGCATTAATAGGCTTGTAATCGGAGCTTGCACCGTCTACATCGACCTTGATGCTCCGATCTGCAAGAAAGCTGGTGATCCAATTACACTATTTCTCAGGAAGCCCATAGGAAGGGAGCTCCGAAAGAATCGCTTTGTTCCAAACCCGATCGAAGGCCTTCGCAATGTTGAAACTTACGGCCAATGCCGTAAATGCCTTGGACTCTACTGCCGATACAGATACTGCCGACCATCTATGAGTCATTTAGACCAGAAGATCACCAGCTAATCGACCTCGACGAAAACCGTATTGGCGATCACTAATCATCTGGTGATCCTCAAGGTACCTCATGAGCTGACAGTTTACAATGGACTCCATTGTTTTGGAGAACAAGGAGGTGATGGCGATGGGCCTGTAGTTGGACGGGTCCGAATGGTCGCCTTTTTTAGGGATCGGGTGGAAGAAAGCTGTCTTCCATGATTTTGGGACTACGCCTAGTGCGTAGGAGTACCGGAAAAGACGCGTTAAGACCGGTGCCAACTCTGGAGCACACGTCTTCAGCACAGTTGGAGGAATACCGTCAGGCCCACTCGATTTGTGGATGTCCAGGGAGTGGAGTGCTTTACGAACCGAGCACTGTACGAACCGCACCTCCGGCATGGAGCACTCTCACCACGGGATGGTCGGCGGCCTACTCCCCCCGTCATCAAGAGTCGAGTCGGACGCAAAGAAAGAGCCTAGCAGATCGGCTTTCTTCTTTGCGGCATGGGCCAGTGAGTTGTCTTCCCTGTGCAGAGATGGAAGAGAGCGCTGACAGAAATTCCCCTGGATAGCATTGGCAGAATGCACGGGTTCCAGAAGGAAGGCGTACCAGTTTTTCGCCAATTCTGCCTATGTGCTCTGACTTTGCCTTGGCAAATACTCTTTTGAAGGACCTGGAATTGGAATTACACTTCTTTTTTAGAGCGCTGTTGTTTATATCAAGGGACGTTGGTGCGTCAGCCTAGTCCCGGTAGCACTCCTGCTTATATCATGATGCTATTTTACAGGAGCGACTAAACCATGGGTGAGATAGGCACCACAGAGGAAGGAATAAAAAGTTCCATACCCTGAAGTACCACATCAGGGACAGAATCAGCAACAACGTCGGGATCGACAGCGAGAAGCAAACCCACCCCCAAGAGTAGGACGCAAAGGAAGACTGTTTCCTATCCCAATCGTCTGACCTATAGTGCCAAACACGGCGGCAACCTGCAGAATGCAACCGCAATTTCAGCGTGAGTGGCACCACACTCCGGACAAGACAATGATCCGAGGAGCCAAGAGGGGCATCGACGGAGACCTGATATCCGTCCGGGTGAGAGGTCAGCAGAAGGTCCAATAGGGAAGGTGCATGATCCGCCAAATCTGTAATCCGCGTAGGCGAAGTAACCAGTTGTGTCAGACCATATGCCAAGGCAAAATCATGAACAAATCTCCCCGCATGATCGGTTAAACGTGAACCAAGCTATTCGGCGTAATGGGCGTTAAAATCGCCAAGGATCTCGATCTCTACGGAGGGGATCTGCTGCAGCAACGAATCTGTAGCCATTTGGACGTGGTCGAAGCGTCGGTCTGTTTCGGCATTACCGCTATGGGACCTATAGAGGCACCCGAAGACGCGCGGATGGTCGTCGCTGTCTACGCGTAGCCGAAGGATGGACAGGTCCAAACCTTCAAGACTGCCGAGGCATCGAGAACAGATGTCCTCTCTGACGTATACGCAAACTCCAGCCCGAGGCACAATGGAGTGTTCCAGTTTGTACCCCGGGTAGAACAGATACGAAGCATCAGCCGGAGAGGACACCCGCGTCTCGATCAGAAAGAGCAGAGCCGACTTCGCCGTCTGGAGATGGTAGTGGACGGCGTTTAGGGAAGAGTGAAGTCCCCTGATATTGCAGAAATTCACGGATAACGTGACATGGGTCGCCTTGGTCGTTTTGCTCAGCTTGCTCCGAGCAGTCTTGAGCGGAATTTGGCCCTCCCCCCAGAATACGCGAGGCAGCCTGAACACCCACACTCAATAGTGGAGTAGCTTGGTCGTGGATGCTCAGCGAGGGATTCTCCAGTGGTACTGGTACCCTCCTGGGGTAGTCGTACATTGATAAGGGGACGGGGGAGAGGGTGGAATTGGGCCTCCGGCGCCCGCACTCGCCAGACGAATCGCGGAAACTGAGCTTTCACTTCACGACGGTATTCTGTGAGGTCCACCCCGGCTTGGCTTGGCTGGTTTCAGAAAAACAGGAGTTATCATATATCGACCAAAACCAGGTGTTAAACAGATTGCTAGATGAAGATTGTGAAGGAGTAGAAAAATATTGAAAAAGAAGAGAAACAAAAGATCAAAATTAACATTATTTCTACTGAAACTTTTTCTAAAAAGATAAATACACGTCAATAAATATACAAACAGATCCAAAAACTGTTATATTACAAAAACAAAACATGTTATTGATGACATGTTGATGATGAACCGAAACGTAGTATCACTAAATATATTATATTAACAAAATTAGATTATTCTTAAAATAATACTAAATCACATACCTGTATTTCATAAGTGTTCAATGTACCTAAATGTAAATTAAAACTCATCTAATTAGATTTTCTTATCAATTAAATATTGTTACGCCGCGCTCAAATCAGCGCACTAGCGCCATCTAGTGTCAAGAACGAGAGCGAGGGGAGCTTTGCAGTAAATGACATCACAAATCTTTCGACCGACAGCGCCACCCGAAGAACTAAGTTTCTGGAAAATCTACACTCGAATACTCGTTGCCTGGCGCGCATTTACCTGAATGTTCGGGACGCTTCTTTGCTAATTATATAAATAGGCGCTGCAAGATGCGATGGAGGAGAGAGAGTTGAACTCGGCGACACAAGCGAAGCTTCGGAGCGGAATTAAGTGAATTAGTGTGTTTAATTATTAGTGTTTTTAGTTTTAATTTGTGTAAAGTGTTAATTTAGGTAATTTTATCGGCAATTTTTATTGTCACGAACCTCAAGCTCGTAACAATTGGTGTCAGAAGTGGGATAAAATAATGCCGATTTTACCCAAGGAGGAAACGGAGGGTGTCCGTACCCGAAGTCAACGCCAGCAGGAGACGGACCAGAGGAGATTTGGTGGTGCAACGCCGCAGATGTCTGAGGGCCAGCCGCCGGCCACGGAAGCCGGTCCGTCAGCAGCTTCTACGTCTGTGGCACCTGACTTAGGTGCTCTGATGGCCATGCTACAGGAGCAGCTGCAGCGCGGACGAGAGGAACAGGCTCGTCTGTTGAAAGAGCAGCAGGAGGAACAGGCTAGCCGACAGAAGGAACAGGCTCGCCGACAGGAGGAACAGGCTCGCCGACAGGAGGAACAGGCTCGCCGACAGAAGGAACAGGTCCGTCGGTTGGAAGAGCAGCTGCGGGGTGGACAGGATGAACAGGCCCGCCGACAAGAGGAACAGGCCCGTCGGTTGGAAGAGCAGATGCTTCTCATGAAGGACCTTCAAGCTACCATCGGGAAAGAGATAAGGGAGGTGAAGGATAAGGTTGCTCAACATGATAACCGCCTGTCGGAAGCTGAGACCCAAATCAACCAAGTTAAGAAAACGCTGGATGAGCTCAAACTTGGGGATGGAACTACAGCTCCCGTAGTAGCTTCAGCACCTTCGCTACGTGGGTTCAAGGTGCCACCGTTCGACGGGACTTCTTCCTGGTCAGCCTACAAAATCCGGTTCGAAGCTGTTATGAAGGCGAACGGCTGGAATAACAAACAGGCCATGACTGCTCTCACACTAGGCCTGCGCTACCAGGCCTTAACAGTTCTGGAAGCTCTCGGTGAAGAAGTGACTTATGAGCAACTCCTTGAGGCATTGGAGGCGAGATATGGCGACGCTCACCTGGAACACGTCTTTCGTGCGCAGCTTAAAGATCGCGTGCAGCGCATCAACGAAAACCTGCAGCAGTGGGCTCTAGAAGTGGAGAAGCTGGTGCTAAAAGCATACCGGTCTGTACCTGCGCTCATTGAAGGAAACCTGGTGCAGACATTCATCGACGGCATCCGCGACCTGGAAGTCAGAGCCGCTGTGAGGCTCGGGCACCACGAGACGCTTAAGGACGCCTTGGCCCATGCACTGGAAGTGGAAGCCGTGCGGCAGGATCATCGTTCCCATCGTGTCAGGGAGGTTGCAGCAGTTACAGTTCGCGACCGCAACAAAGGATACAGCCCTAGGTGCTATGGCTGTGGGGAAAAGGGCCATCTTCGATCCAGCTGCCCTAAGCGAAGCGCAGAAAGGGAAAGTGAACGATATCAGGAGGGTAGTGTAGCTAACGGCACTGCCTGGCGGCGACAGCATCGTCGTTCACCTCACGCTAGGGAGGTTGCAGCAGTTACGGTTCGCGACCACAATAAAGGATACAGCCCTAAGTGCTATGGCTGTGGGGAAAGGGGCCATCTTCGGTCCAGCTGCCCTAAGCACACCCTAGGAAGGGAAGGTGAACGGTCTCAGAAAGGAAGTGCGGCTAACAGCACCGCCCAGCAGCAGCAGGAATACGACTTTACTATCAGACACTGCAGCAGGAAATCTCACGGCAACGCAGATGCATTGTCAAGAAGACCTTGTCCTGAAGATTGCAACCATTGTAGTAGGCAAGAGAGTAAGGAAGTGGTATCCGTGAGGATGCTCAGGAAAGACCACCTCAGCAACGGGTGGAAGGACAGCCTACGACATGCACAGCAGGAAGATCCGGACATCAAGCCGATTCTGGGATGGATGAAGGCCCGTGCTACAAAGCCTAAGTGGAGGGACGTCTCAGCGATGAATTCAACCACGAAAAGCTATTGGGCCCAATGGGACAGCTTGCTGCTTCAGGATGGAGTCCTGTGCCGTAAATGGGACAATGGTCGAGGAGACAGCTGTCGTTTACAAATGGTTGTCCCTAAAGCTAAAGTGCCGAATGTTCTACAGCTGTGCCATAATGGTCGTTCAAGAGTCCATCTGGGAGTTAAACGAACTCTACTGATGGTCCGAGAACAGTTTTACTGGGTCCATTATCGTGACGATGTCGAGGATTGGTGTCGTACATGTACAAGTTGTGCGGCTGTGAGGGGACCTCAGACACGGAGTAGAGGAGCATCGAAATTGTACAATGTTGGTGCACCACGGGATAGGACATCCCTTGACATTGCGGAGCCGTTACAGAAAGGCGCAAGAGCGACTCCTAAGATCGTCCATGTGGATCGCCTAGCGCGTTATTATGGGGCCGATAATGCTCGGGACGAGCATGTCTTAGGAGGGGGCAGTGTTACGCCGCGCTCAAATCAGCGCACTAGCGCCATCTAGTGTCAGGAACGAGAGCGAGGGGAACTTTGCAGTAAATGACATCACAAATCTTTCGACCGACAGCGCCACCCGAAGAACTAAGTTTCTGGAAAACCTACACTCGAATACTCGTTGCCTGGCGCGCATTTACCTGAATGTTCGGGACGCTTCTTTGCTAATTATATAAATAGGCGCTGCAAGATGCGATGGAGGAGAGAGAGTTGAACTCGGCGACACAAGCGAAGCTTCGGAGCGGAATTAAGTGAATTAGTGTGTTTAATTATTAGTGTTTTTAGTTTTAATTTGTGTAAAGTGTTAATTTAGGTAATTTTATCGGCAATTTTTATTGTCACGAACCTCAAGCTCGTAACAATATCATATTATGTTTAATAAAAAATATATGTATGTGATATACACCCATTTTGTTTACGTCCGACAGATTAAAAAAACGTCATTATGTGTGTCATTTCACTCACACCCATTATTCAAACGTTATTAGCAAGGGGAATAAGTGATAGTGACAAAAATTACCTAAATAAGATCTTGTGTATTCCGTAACTTTTCGAAGTGCCAAATAACAAAAATATCTTTTACCTATGGTTTATTATGCTAAGAAATAATAATGTTTAAATGATCACTGTGCCTAATAATGAAACTATCCATGATTTATATTTTTAATTTAATAAAAACATTGCAACACCTATGTAAATTTTTATTATATATCTATATTATATTATTATATAACTATTTAGGACATATCTGTCATGAAATCTTCATATTCAGTAAAAATATCCTAATACAATGATAGCGATGAATTAATTCAGCAATTAGTTAAAGTAGGTATCCACTAATTAAATGTGACTTTTTAAAGGAATCATGTTTGTAACAAACCCCAGCAAGTTTTTCTATTCATCTCTTTAGTGTTTCTATTCATCCAATATCCCAGGTGAATAGAAAGTTTTACATTTTGTCAATTTACTTCTAAATGCATGAATAAAACAAACTTAATTATTATAAAATGATAAAATAAACAATAACACTCATTTGAAAATAATGTAAGCGTTTATTCAGGCATAAAATTAATTAAAGATGAGATCAGAAGTCAAATCCAAAATTATGAATCGTGTCTATCCGCCCCGAGTTACGGCAGGTAATATTATTTTAAAGTTCACTAATATTTGTGTTTGAAGTAACATAAGCACAAGTTTTGTATTAGTTTTTTTTTTGTTAGTAATCCAAATGTCATTTGCTTTATTTTATTAGATTTATAATTTGTGTTTAATTTTAGTATAAAAGAAACTTAAATACTATCATTTACTTAAACTGCTAGCACAATTTAAAAATATTACAATCGTATTTTTTTTATTTGATACTACTTAAGTAAGTTTATCAAAGACATAATTTATTTATATTATTTATAAAATAAATGGGACTTTAGAGTTCCATAGGAATATTGTTTTTATTTTTGCCACGATTGCTATTCTGCACCCAGTTTTAACCACTTGGGACGGGCTATATCTAGTTGCACCCAGTAAAAAGGCTAGATCTAGGTTTAGTCGAATGCTACCGGCTATAATTATTATTAGCCACGAACAAATAGGATACACCGAAGCTTAACCAACTACTGCTGGCCACAGCTAGTTCTAGCCGGCTAGAACTAGGTATAACCATAATTGGCTTTCAACCGTAACATTTTCATCATGATATACTCGTACTCTCAGATCTACCAAGAAAGATAGTCGGAGCGCTCAGTACATTACAAGTGACGACGAAACCATGCTTTTGGCTCTGTTCAACTTATTAAGTACAACCTACAAGTAAGACCATATTGACTTAAATGTTATCCTATATCAATAATTTAATATATCCTACCTCTATGTTTAAATAAAGTTAACAACATACTGTATCATATCACATTAACGATGGAGTATATTAGAACAATTTAGCTTATGATATTTCTATTAAAAAGCATATATAAAAATGAATTTTCGATGTAGTATTAGGTTATATCATAATTAACCCCTTAACCCCCAAGCGGTCGCATGCGACCGCGGCCATATTCAGTCATATTCCTAGCGGTCTCATGAGGTCGCACCCACCCACAGCACTTTAACCCATAAAAACTTATTTATAGAGACTACTTGTCTATGAAGAAGTTTGGCATTATATAATCGATATAAAATACTCCATCCTCTAGTGCAATAAAAAACTGTTATGAATATTTATTTATAATCTACGTTTATTTCATACGCCATTTTCGCCTGAATGTTATTGTGTTAATTTTTGGATTTTTCTAGTGTTTTAGTATAGTGTTTTATTATAAATTGTAATGAAAGTTTTTGTGTGAATATAATTTATCTATTTACGTAAATAATTTCGAGTACTATATAGAAATAATTGTGACTTTCAGACTGCCGACATTCGCTTTGTATATTTTTTTTTGTTATCAAAATACAATAAAATCTTTTTGTAATGAGGTAATACCTGACTTTTGTTTAAACCACAAGATAGAGAATTTTGTTTAGATTTTATAACGCTAAACTTCTTCATAGAAAAGTCGTCTCTAAATATAAGTTTTAATGGATTTAAGTGCTGTGAGTGGGTGTGGTCGCTTGCGAGCGCTCGGGTATTTGCTGGGCGCATGCGACTGCACGGGATTTTTAAGGGGCTTGAGGGGTTAAGAATCAGTCTAGACTTGACGAATTTTGTATTTAGGTATCAACGCTAACAAGGTGACCTTGTAGCGCGGTGGACTGGTGGTAGCGGCGGCGCGATGCGAAATCTTCGTTGTCGTCATTCAGCCTCTCTTGCTCCATTGATATGTCCGAGTGCATTGGCGTAACTACTAGTTGCTCATATTCTAGTGGCCGCTTTCTGTTTTGAACGAACAATAATAATTAAGTAATAAGCTATTAATGGTTTCTTAAATTTACGCGAACACTACACATTGAATAAAACTATTATTTACGGATTTTATCATGGTTAATTTTTTTGTAGGAAAGGGGTGACAAGCGAGCACACAGTCCACCTGATAGTAAGTGGTTGCTGTGGCCAATAGACATTTACGAATAAAAATGCAAATGCGATGTCACCCGTGAGAACTAAGATGGAAGGCCTCGTTTGCAGTAAAATAGGGTCTCCGGTTCTCTACGCTCACCATACGAAACACAGCAGCATTAAGCTGCTATTTTACGCCGCTATTCTGTGATAGTTATTTAAGTTATTACTACTTTAATTTGTCCTTATTTTTATTATCGCGACATTTTGGGCGTTTTACAGCACCCATGGGTCACAGGGGGGACTGAGATGTTTGACGTCCCAATTGTCGTAGTTAGTCCGGCTACTTTCAGTTTTTGGATATTAATTTTTGGTCTGATTTACTCAAAACGAGCTTATAGTATCATGAAATCTTGCAGTGGTGTGATACGAAACGTCGGGATAATAAAAATAAATTAAAGTAGTAATTAAACGCGATAAAATCCGTAAATAATAGTTTTATTCAATAATAAGCTATTAGAAAATTAAATGAGAAGATATCACTTCATTATCAATCTCAAAACAGAGACAGAAAAATAGTGTCAAAATGTGAGACATTTGAGTAGAACATTTATATGATAAAATTGAAATATATTGAGTCCATTTAATTGAAAATATAATTTAATACGTGCTCATCCATTCAGCGATACTCTCAGTTCTTTTGAGTAAAGCATTACAAATATATATCTTTTCGTGAGCGACTCCCATACTCAGTCTGACCAAATATCCTCCTTGCTTTTACCTAAACTTTTATACGTGGTAGAGCCATGTTGCAGTCATATTAGTAGTATAGTTGTAGCACGAATGGGTCGGCTCGACCAGAGAAGGACCACGCTCTCACAGAATACCATCGTGAAATAGCAGCTTAATGCTGCTGTATTTCGTATAGTGAGTGTAGAGAACTGGAGACCCTTTTTACTAGAAACGAGGCATTCCATCTTAGTCCTCACGGGTGACAACGCATCTGCATTTTGATATGTAATCGAGGATAGATGTAGATGTCTATGGACCGCAGCAACCACTTACCATCAGGTGGACTGTGTGCTTGTTTGTCACCTTATCCTATAAAAAACTATAAAAAGAAAGAGAAAAAAACACTCCTATTGAACACTTTTGATTCATTTTTTACTACAGCAAAAATGATAACAGTCGCTAGAGCGGCTGTATTAACAACTAAATTGTCGCCCATTTTGAGAGAAGGTAAAGATTCTATGATCATTCAGTATAATATGTATATTTGACTGACAGCCTATATATATATATATATATATATATATATATATATATATATATATATATATATATATATATATACTATCATAAACTATAATTAGCGATTTTGACATCATATTTCTATAAAGACAAATATAGTAATATGATGTATCAGCGGCCTAAGAGACTACTTAGAGATAGCCCCAAAAGTTATGTCCTCCAATAGATGGCGATAAAACCATCGTTTTTACAGCAGATGCAAAATCATTAAAACGGCGATGGGAAGCAGCGTGAAGTACTACCGCCACCAGCTAAAGAGGGCATTTCAGCCAAACGTCCCGTGGTAGGAAGGTGGCCACCTAGAAGTAATGGTGCTGAGGTACATTAAAACATATAAAATAATTAATGAATTTAAAAAAAAACTTAATTGGATTCCCGCTGGTATGACATCATAAGCCTAAAAAGAGTGTAAAAGAATGCCAAAACTAAACAAATATTACCCGATAGCTTGTAGAAAAGATATTTTCAGCCAATGGAAAAATCGAAACTCCGAAGCTCGGCCAGGTTTAACAGCAGGGTTCGCTGCTCCGATGTACAACCATATAAGCCACAGAATTGATAAACAGCCTAGAGCGTACACCCAATGAACCAGGAACATTAGTAGAAGTTTAATTGCAACCTAAAAGAAAAGGACAATATAAAAAGGCTCGAACGGGGAAGGATCACGCTCTCACATAACACCAACGTAAAATAGCAGCTTGATACTGCTGTGTTTTGTATGGTGAGTGTAGAGATAGGGAGACCCTTTTTTATTGGAAACAAGGCAAGTTATTCCATTTTAGTTCTCAGGGTTGACAACGCATCTGCGTTTTGGTTCTTAATCGTAGATAAATGTATAGATACATGTCTATGGGTAACATCATCCAATTACCATCAGGTGGACTATGCGCTCGTTTGTAACCCTTATTCTATAAAAAAAGACGACCCATTAAATCGATGTAAAAGAATTCATATGGCCGTTTCTTTCAATTGACGGAGGTATTTTCCTAACCAGTGATAATGAAAATATAAAACAAACTTCTATAAGTATTTTGTAAAAATCTGTCATCAGCTCCCCAAAGAAATCTAATACTGCATATCTTACCAGGTAGAAGAAAGGTTAAGTTATGGAGAAGAAAGTTTCTTGAGTAGCCTTGTTATTATCGGTATAAGCTAACTGTTGAGTGTTCCCCCACTAAGAGTGAAGACTTGGTAAAAATCTATATTGAAAAAATATTCTATGTTCTATCCAAAAATGCAAACGTAAAAGTAGATAATAATAATAATAATTTTTATTTCAATAAACTGTACGATTAATTTAAATAATGTGGTAATTTAAATAATATATAAAATGGTTAGATCTAATAGACCAGATAAATGCCAGCATAACCATTTTGTATAGCACAGCTATAAATGCGCAGACCAGCGACGGAAAGCATTAAATATGTAAGACATCCAAGACAAATTACAAAGTAACTGAAGCTACGAATTATAAGCTCAAAATTAGGTATATGTAAACTGGATTTTTAATGTAATTTTATTCAATTTCTAGAGCTAGAGGAGTAGCTATACGCAGGTGTTCATCTCAGTCAAAGTATAAGTTCACGTGGTCCGTATGCGTACAATAAAACTAGTTGCAGGCGCACTGCTCACTAGACAAAATCTAGTTGCGCGGGTGAATAGTTTTTGCTGCAAAAAGAGATCTTTTGTATCGAGAAAAAACGCTAAGGCTACTCTCCTCCGGTCCGCTGGTGGTCCGTGTTGCTCCATGTATGCAGCTAATATGAATATATGGGTTTAGGCATGCTACCATTCAAAAAGACTATACTTACGCCAGCAAGAGAAAGCCATCGATTACATAAGTGGGAGTACCAATTCTTGTTCTTCGAATGTACATTAACGTTGGGTCGATTTATATCGCCATTGGACATGCGCCCATTCATTATCGCTGGATCAGTTGGTGACGGCGTAAAGTCCTGAAGTGAAAACGTACGTTTAGTATATAATAATATGAAAATTTTACATTATACGTAGTAAACTATGTAGCAGCCATGTTATGGTAGTAGCACGATTGGGTCGCTTCGAGTGACAAAGAACCACGCTCTCACAGAATACCTTCCTTCTTATCTGTACATAATATAATAAATCTGTAGAAAGATCGTGTCTGTAATTCTAATATTTTCTAGAAAAAACAAGTCCAGGGGACTAAACGAAGGGCACTGAAGCCATATTAGTTGTTTTTAGAATTTTTTGAAATTTAGTGTGTAGGGAGTTTCGGGGGGAATAAATCGATCTAGCTAGGATTCGTTTTTAGAAACTGTCGTTTCATCCGTGTTTTCAGCCAATAAAAAAACTGCTACAATGTCATTAGCATACGAAAGTAAATTTTGCTAGTACAGGTGTAACACAGGTAATAATAGCTCAAATAGGATATCGGTCGATGTCGAAATTAGGTGTGTGTAACTCTTTACGGAACCGACTCACTAATTCGAATCACTGAAGTGATTTAAAAGATTGGTTCAGTAACAATGTCTCAAATGCAACATTTGGATCTGAAACTTTACTTTGCTTTATGGCTCTGTGCTCATTTCGCGCGACGCGTCGCTTGCGAGGCGACTGAGCCACGAGCGAGAGGCGAGTGAGCGGGCGAAATAATTACAATCTAACAAGTCTGAAAGAGATAACAAATGAGAAGTGTATCACTCAATTCGTACGGATTTTAGCTGAAATTATTCATGCACGTAAAAATGACCACTAAGGCACTTACGTATCAAATAATATACGGTCGTTTTTTGCATATAATGTTTGCATTAACAAGTTTTCATTTTACGTTGATCCGGCACTTTTCAAATTGTTTATGTTCGTTCGCGCCTGTTTATTAAAACATACTGAGTTCTGTTTAGAATTTCTTTGCGTAGTGATTATTGTGACTAACTTTTTTCCTTATTATCATAAATAATACCCCAGCTGGCTATAAATTAAGGACTAGACGCCAGTCCTAAGCCTGGATAAAGTATGAAGGAGGATCGATTTTATATAGGTACAACCTTATTACGGTACACAATAAATAACAAAATAAGTAGATATAAAATAAAAATAACCTAAGCACGTTGTTAACTTAACATATTGTTGCCACATAACATTTCACTGAATTAATCAGTCATAAATGCCCGTGACGCAAATTAATGTATCTATTCGAAACATTCTGTATATTATGTCTTTGATCGATTTGAGTCGATGATCCAAATGAGCCAAATAAAACATATCAGTGTTTCGGAACTTTTCAGTGATGCAGGTGCAAATGTTCCAATCGCAAAAATGATACACTTTGCCCACCTCCACTCGAAATCGAGGTACCCCCGGTTCGTGTCAAGATTTCATCAGTATGACTTATTTTTTTTTTTCAAGTTGCCTTTCCCTTTTTATTTCGAGCCCTTTTTTAGTATTTTTTTAAAAACACAAATAATTAAATTGAATTAATTGCTCTCATGATTTTTTATTTAAATAATTCAGTTTTTTTATTATGTCGGTAAGATTACTCTGCCATTGACGGTCCCAAGCCCGTATGAGAAAAGAGGAGGGTTGGCTGAGTGGAGATCTAACCAGCCATAAAAGATCAACGTCGAGCATCGGGCGACGGTAATTAACCCGATAAAACCCTGGCCTAACAAGCCAGAACCTGTTGGAGGTAGGAAATGACCGCCACAACTCGCAACTGTGTGCATCCACAGAATCGAGGGCCTTGGCTTAGCCGTCCGGGCCGCGAGGTAGAACACCTCTTTAAAAAGTTACCCTAATTCTAAGGTGGGATCACGTGCCGATGGGATGCATGGCTTGCAGGAGGCAAGTCCTTAGCGCCAACCTCGGTGGACCTGGCAAACGCCGTTGTATATTGCCTTCTTGAGGGAATGGGCGTCACCCCTCTTGTGACGTGTTAATCGACCCTACTCGTGGGAACAGAATGAGCAATTATAACCCTGAAAACGAACAAAAATTAGATAAGAGTAACTCAAAAACTATGACCCAACAACTCTTCCATAAAGGAATGTTCACAAACCGCCCAAGATCAAACTCCTTTAGTGGAGCAACTAATCAAGGGAACATCGAACTGGCAGATAAAACAGATAAAGAATCCGAAGAACAGCTGTTCACAGAAGTGTACTGCGGCAAAAGACAAAGATCCAGTCCAGATGCAGTTATGCGCAATCAAAAGCAGGCAAAATTGAACTACTGGCTTGCAACACCAGCAGTACGAACATCCAATCGATTCAAAGGGCTCGAAGTTATAGAGCAAGCAGACAAGCCTGAAATTCAAACACCGAAGCCCACAAAACCCCCTCCACTATTCATGGACGGAGTCAAGAATATACAACCTTTGATAAAACTATTAGAAGACGTATCAAAAGGAGAATATGAAATCAAGGTATTACGAGGTGACAGAGTTAAAATACAACCAAAATCAGCCGAATCATACTCCACCATTTATAAAGAACTAAAGGCTAAAGATACCGAATTTTATAATTACCAACCAAAACAAGACCGCAGTTTTAGAGTTGTGTTAAAACATCTACACCCATCTACAGACAAAGAGGATATAAAAATAGCTGTTGAGGAGCTTCACCACAAAGTAGTAAATGTCTGGAACATCCAAAACTCAAGAACAAAACAGGCGCTACCAATGTGGAACATCGAAAGCCTCGCGAAAATAATAAAGACATATATAACGTCAAATATCTACTACACTGTCGCATATCATTTGAAGCACCTAGACCAAGGCGAGTAATCCCCCAATGCACTAATTGCCAAGATTACAACCACACACAAAAGTTCTGCAATAGAAAGCCCAGATGCGTCAAATGTGCAGGTTCGCACCACACTTCAGCTTGCTTACGGAAAGGCAGATCAAAAGAGGTTAAATGTGTCCTCTGTGAGGGAAACCATCCAGCTAACTACAAAGGTTGCACAGTCTACAAAGAACTGTTGAAAGTCCGATATCCCCATCCAATCACCAAAGTTAGGAAAAACCCTGGATACACTAGAAAGGAACAAGAACCTACAGACAAATCAACAAATAACGAAAAATCGTATGCCCAAGCCACACAAGAAGTCCCTGGACAACCTACAACACAAACAACGAACACTAAGGATGGAAACCAAAACACGAGTGAGCTCCAAGTTATTAAGGAGACACTTGTTGCCTTGATGAATCAAATGTTAATCATGACCAAAACGCTAACCGAATTAATTTCAAAAATGCCATCACATTCACAGCACTAGAATTGTGTGTATGGAATGCTAATGGCTTGTCAAACCATTAGCATTCCATACACACAATTGTGTTGATGTTTTACTAATCTCAGAAACCCACTTCACATCCAAAAGCCACTTTAGCCTACCAGGATACAACATGTACCATACTGACCACCCAGATAACAAAGCACATGTAGGATCGGCCGTTTTTATCAGGTCAAACATCAGGCATCATGTACTACAACATTACTGCAAAAACTACATCCAGGCAACAAATGTCGTGGTAACAGACTGGATTAGTGATATTACAATATCGGCCCTCTATTGTCCACCTAGATTCACTATTAAGGAATCGGAGTTCAGTAACTTCTTTCAATCACTTGGAGGCAGGTTTATCGCAGGAGGCGATTATAATGCCAAGCATACGTTCTGGGGTTCCAGGCTTGTTCTACCCAGAGGGCGTGAACTCCTTGAACGCATACAAAAAAGAAATATAAACGTGGTATCGTCGGGTCAACCAACTTACTGGCCAACAGACAAAAGAAAAATCCCAGATGTTATAGATTTTTGTGTCAGCAAAGGAATCGCTAAGAACATCATATCGTGCCAGAGTTGCTGGGACTTATCTTCAGACCACTCTCCAATCATAGTAGAACTACATACCATCCCCCAAGAACGCGCCAGAAAATGTGTTCTGCATAACAATAGAACTAACTGGTCTCTATTTCGTGAGCTCACAGACAAAGCATTCCAAGAACCAGTTAGCCTAAAATCGGAAGACGAAATAACGGAAGCGGTGTTATACTTCAACAAGAGTGTGCAAGATGCAGCTTGGTCATCGACCCCACCACCGCAATCTAGAAACCTGGATACCCACGTACCAAAACACATATTCGATAAAATAATCAAAAAAAGGAGGATACGAAAACGCTGTCAAACAACCAGAGACCCTGTGGCGAAAAAATAACTCAATCACGCCAACAGACAGCTAAAACATATCCTAGAGAAAGATCGTAATGACGGATTTCACAATTACCTCACCGGCCTGGATACTACTGCCACCTCGGACTACTCTTTGTGGAAAGCCACCAGAAGACTAAAACGGCCTGTCAACGTCTCTTCTCCTATAAGAAAACCAGATGGTACCTGGGCGCGGACAGACCAGGAGAAAGCCAGAACCTTCTCAGAACACCTCTCCAACGTCTTTACCCCTCACCCATATGACGGCTCACCAGAAGATGCAGCAGAAATCACTAACCATTCAAATAACCCAAAAGATACGCAGGAAATGCCTCTTAAATTCACAAAAACAGAAGTTGCTCGAATTATTAGAAAATCAGACCCAAAAAAGGCTCCAGGATACGACCTCATTACAAACCGGATATTACAAGAACTACCTGAATCTGGCATAACTTTCCTTACTTCACTATTTAATGCCATGACCAGACTGCAGTTTTTTCCCCTGAAGTGGAAGGTCGCACAAATTGTAATGCTGCTAAAGCCAGAGAGACAACCTGAAGAAACAAAATCGTACAGGCCCATAAGTCTGCTACCCATCCCATCCAAAATATATGAATCCCTACTGCTACAACGAATCTTGCCTATACTCAAAGAGAAGGAGCTAATCCCTGACCACCAGTTTGGATTCCGCAGTAAGCATGCCACTCTCGACCAAGAGCACAGTCTAACAAAATACATCATGGAGTCGCTGGAAGGTAAATCTTACTGCGCCAGTGCATTCCTGGACATATCTCAAGCGTTTGACCGCGTGTGGCATGAGGGATTGTTATTTAAATTGAAAAATGCACTACCAGATCACCTTTACGGGATATTAAAATCATTTCTCCAGCAGCGCCATATCATAGTACAACAAGGGGAAGCTCTGTCAGATCTCTGTCCTATAAAAGCAGGAGTCCCGCAGGGCAGTGTACTGGGTCCCATACTCTATTTACTTTTCACTGCGGACCTGCCGACATCTGTATCATTAATCACTGGAACCTTTGCTGACGACACCGCTATACTGGCTACTCATAGCGACCCAAAAATAGCCTCACAAATACTTCAAAAAGGGCTAAATGACATATCCCACTGGTTCAAAAAGTGGCGGATAAGAGCAAATGAAACCAAATCAGTCAACGTAACGTTCACCCTAAGAAGGGGCTCTTGCCCCCCAGTGACAATTAACAAAATTGTAGTTCCACAGGCAGAGCATGTGAGATACCTTGGATTGTACTTGGACAAAAGACTTACCTGGCAAAAACATATATTCACTAAGAGAAAGCAACTCGGTATTCAAACGCGAAAACTCTACTGGCTCATATAAAATACTTCTGTACAAGGCAATACTGAAACCTATTTGGACGTATGGAATCCAACTGTGGGGTACTGCATCCCATTCAAACATCGAAATCTTACAATGGTTTCAAAATAAAGCACTCCGAATGATAACTAATGCACCCTGGTATGTGCCCAACGAATTACTACATCATGATCTACGCCTGCCTACTGTGAAACAGGAAATCCTACGCCATACTAGAACTTATAAAGAGCGCATCGAACGTCATCCAAATATTCTGGCCCGGCCACTCATGGCAAACCACAACAAAGCGCGACGCTTAAAGCGCAAGATACCACAAGATTTAATATAAACACAAACACAGTAAACCCAGTTACTGTTTAATAATGAGGATGTGACACAGGTCACATACCGAGCACGCCAGCGATAGCACCAACAAACATACTGCTGAATGTCCCTCAAAGGCGACAGATTGCTGTAAATAAAGGATACAAAAAAAATCAGTTTTTTTATTATGTCGGTAAGATCGAATAATATTATTCATATTTCATCAGTTTGTAATTTGCATCTAAATATAATTTCCATAAAACACGATTTTATTTTGGAAATGATCATGCAGGTACTTTGCATAAAACATAGTTGACAGAGTCTTCAGTTAGTGTTTAGTCTGCTCTCAGACGTGCAAATATTTAAAACAAAAACTATCTATAATTGGAGCACATAAATAATTAAACTAATTTTTCCATTCTAAATATTCATTTGAGATAGAGGTTCCTTCTTTTTCTTTAAAAGGTAACGTTTTAAATAATAATATGCTCATGTTATATATATATATATATATATATATATATATATATATATATATATATATATATATATATATATATATAAAGTATAGTTGAATATTTGATGTGTCTACCTATCGGCATAGCAATATTTCACCAAATTCTTTTTGTATCAAGTCCGATATAAGTATAAATGAAAATTAAATGCACTATGACATTTATATTCATAATTGATGGAATAGTTCGTGATACCGTTGTAGAGCCTTTTTTACTTTGAGATTTTTAAAACAGTTCGTCATATATCAAGATAGCTTTCATATTTTCAGACATAACTATTAATAAATTTTTGTGACAGTCCCGGTTGCATAGCGCACACGAGTAAATTAACATGCTCTTGTGAATTGGATTTCCTTCAAAAACTACCATAAAGGTGGATATTTGCCATAGATGCCACACTGCACGCGAGTTGTCAACTGCAATTTTATTATTATAAGCTATAATCAGGAAGACGCCGCTTCCCATCTTATGTAAATTTCTACTGCTGTTCATGAATTTAGTTCTTCTCACACGTTCTCCGTATATAGAACTACATTTATGAAATTTTGAAATCTCTCGAACGTAAAAAAGACTGGTATGAGGTGTAATAATCAAATTTGACTGGCCTATTGGTCTAGTGGTTAGTGACCCTGACTGCTATGCCGGAGGTCGTGGGTTTGATTCCCACCCAGGACAAATGTTTGTGTGATGAGCACAATCATTTGTTCTGTGTCTGGGTGTAATTTATCTATAATATTTATGTATTTAAAAATATATAAGTATGTTTATCAGTTGTCTAGTACCCATAACACAAGCTCCGCTTAGCTTGGGACTAGATGGCGTTGTGTGATAGTTGTGGAATATTATTATTATTATTAATATTCAATGGGACCAATATTAATAAAGATCGTGAAATAAAACCTTATTTTATCCAAACTGTATCAACTTTAATAATGATTATTATAGAATAACGCATTTCCGATTCCAGGAAAATATTCCCTTCATAATGACATATCGGAAGACGTGTTCGATTTAAAAAAAAAAGGTGTAGCTTGACGTATGATATTTATGCGATTCTGATAAACCAACTTATGTGTTCCTGTAGCCTATAATATTGCCAATATAGACACAGATACCAACGTCTCTCTACAAGTGATCCAGTTTTGCAATTTTAGTACGAAATAGTATTATCAATGATTCTAAATTAGAGCCCACGCGAGCGAAGCCGCGGGTAAAAAGCTATTATAAAATTAAATGCAACTGTTTTTACTTACGCCGACATTTTTGTGTCGTATTCTTTCAGGAAACAAAAGGTCAAGATCGCTACCCGTGGCTCCATACACTTGAGTATCTCTTTGTGAGTGCCCCTGAAATCTATAAACCAATATTGATTATTGCAATACATACCGTATAATATTACCAATGTAAGAAATAATGAAAAAAACTTTAGAATGTAGAATAAAAAGAAGCAATTCTTGTCATTTCGCAAAATGATGAACTGTTTTGTGGGATTTCTGAAATGGGGAGTATTGTGAATTGTCCCCATGTTTCTGACACAACATCCGAGCCAACGGTTGGACACATTGCACAAAGATTACATGAGTTTTCAATAGGTTTGGTAGAATTTTGTGAGTGACTGCATTTTATTACAGCCTACCTGACTGCACTGTCGTATCCTGCATGACCATGCACAATATAATTTATGATAACTGATAGCTCCAAAATTATCAAATTCGTCGCGGCAGCTCATAAGATCAGGGAGATCAACATAATTAATAAAAGTGATGACGTTAAGAGGAATATAAAATAAATATTGATGAGAAGAAAGTTTAAACACAGGAACCTACTAAAAACACTTTGATGATGGAAAATCAAATGTCATTAAACGCTTCCAAACCCTCCTAGAAATTAATGGAGACCTGTAGCTAGTGGCATTTACGTAGGCTGTAATACAGTACGTACAGCAGCGCGGTGGACTAATTGCTCTGAAACCCTCTTAGGGTGTTACCACACCAATCGATCGATGGCAGAATGGATTAGTCGACGTCTATCGAGCTTCTTGATTATTCGAGAACCCGCCCTACTCCGCCGACCGCTATTTAAAGTGTCGTTTAGATAAAGTAAGTTATTTCTGTACTTAAAAAACGGTCGCATTCAGAGACTTTTGCGTTTGCGCCTCCGTAATAATAATAAGAGTCAGAACGTATTAACCAACAATAACGCGTCCTCTTCTGAATACAGTTTGAAAGATACTGATGATGAGCCCACAATCACATCGATTAATTGTCGACCGATAGTTGAACAACGTTTTATCGACCCGTATCCGTCAATCAGCTAAAGCTACCACATCAATCGACTACCCTTAGAAAGTGGAGGGTTCATCCCCACCCAAGAGATAAGGGTTGTAACATAATTTAAATAGACCAATAAAGTTTATACCACATTTTTTTATCTTACTTTTAATTGTATAAATTCATTTCTAATAATCAAATATTTCTAAAAACCAAAGCCTTATGAAAGTTAAATTAGTTAATATGTATGAAAACTTGTATCATATGCAGTAGTACCTTTAGTGCGCATTTGGAATTTCCTTTGTTAATAGCGTAAGGACTAATTGTTTATTACTTATTGTACCAGGGTTGTCTGAAAAGTTTCCGACCTCAACGTGAAGATGGCAGCACTTGTCAACAAAAGCTAGTGAATGTATAATGTTACAGTTGTGCATTTTTTGACAGTTACGCACCAAAATATTAGCCATTTTGGACGCGTAGTTGTTATTTAACAGTTATTTGAGTGAGTCGAGTTGTCATAAAATTTTTGTTTTTGAAAGGCAATACGCCTACGCAAATCAAAGATGAGTTGGACTATATCTATATGGGGACTTTGCAACATCATTTACAATAGCAAAATTTTGGGCAGCTGAATTTAAACGTGACTGTGAGAGCTCGGGAGGCGATGAACGTTCGGGACGTCCAAAAATTGCAACTACTGACGATAAGATCGCTAAAGCTCACCGAATGGTGCTAAAAGACCGCCTAATTAAAGTGAGAGAGATAGGATAGGCTAAGAAAATGTCCAGAGAACGAGTTTGTCACATATTTAATCAATTAGGCATGAGAAAGCGTCAGCGCCTTGGGTGCTGTGTTTGCCCACGTTAGACCAAAAACGTGTTCAATGAACATTTCCAACGCTTTGTGGGCACAGTTTAGGCCCAATAAATCTGAGCTATGGCACCGATCAATAACTGTAGATGAAACTTGGATACACCATTATACGCCCGAAACAAAAATACAGTCAAAACAGTGGACTGCAAAAGGAGAACCGGCTCCAAAAAAAACGAAAAACATCGCTAGGAGAAGTGTGTAGTGTTATAAAGAGACTATGAAGAAAAATAAAAATAAATTTTCCAAAAAAATTTCTTGTATCTTTGTTAGGTCGAAAACTTTTCAGACCCCCACGTATAGGTTATAAACAGTACAAACAATTGGACCAATGTAAAACAAGCTTTGTTTATAAATAATTGAAGAAGAAAACATAACAATTGCTATACTTAGAGCGAATATTTATATTTGTTATATTACCTTTTATTTTTGTTAAACATTAAAATAAATAAATAGTAATAATTGTAAATACATGTGAAAAAGAAAGAAATAAAAATCATACCTCATTTCTCGCTTGTGTTGCAAATCAAATGTTTGAGCGAGAGCAAAATAAGAATAATCTATACTAGCGTAAGTAATAAGAAAAGGCATAGTGACAATGGGAGCGAGCTTGTTGATGTCGCCAATAATTATGAATGTTACTGTCACTACAGCTACTACAACCATTGAGTATATAGGCACCTTGTTTGGACCTCTCTGTAAAAGGAAAAAAAACATAAACATGAAAAATTGTGCCATTAATCACATGCGGTGCCGTAGACAAAAAAATCAAACTAGTTTTGTGATTTGTTAGTACATGTGAAACGTGACAAAGTAAAATAGAAAATATAGTATAAATATGGTAACTATAACAATTATTTAATATTAGTTTTCGTATAGCCATGTAGTAACCACGTCAATAACATCAAAAACAGTCAAGTAAGTACCGGGTTTTTGTACTGCCATGCACTCACTGGCACTGAACTGCCATGTGTTTGGCACGCATGTACTAAGTGTAATGCGGATTATTAATTTTAATTTTGTTATTCCATAAAATACCATAATACACAATAGAATGGCAGTCACCCTTATTTTGTACGAGGATCGGCGTCTTCGGGAGCACACATACAAGTAATTACGTCGTATTCTCACTACTCCCCGAACACCAAACCTGATTCGCTGTGTTGACAGACTGAGTATATTTAGACTTTTGATTAATGTTCAAGATCATCATTAAAAAAAAATCGTTTAAATTTAATACATTTTTATTTGTAAATAGCGTGCAATTTGGCATTTTCTAAATAATTTGCATGCGAAATTATGAAACGATTGTAACGTCAAAACACATCTCGTTTTGACAATTATACGTGTGAATTGACATGTTAGTGACATTTTAGTGGCTACACGGGCTCCGCCCACTCCCCCGTTCTATTATGTATTATAGTATTCTATGGGTTATTCTTGTTATTTATCTAAGCGCTACATGATGATGAATTCTCTTAGAGAATTTTAATTGACTGACACGACACCAATATATAGTCGCAAACAGGCTATGGCGACGACAAGTCAGTAACCACGTAGGCTCCCCATAGAACTCTCCTGTTATAGAATGATTCGTGTGACGTAATTGCACACAAATACATGTGCATGGGTAACACTCATTTCCATTAAAGCGAATGAAGTGTGGGCTGCTTGTGTATATAAATTTAACAGTGGTAGAGCCATGCGGCAGCTTTGCTGTTGCACGGATGGGCCGGCTCAAACCGGGGTGGTACCACGACCTCACAGAATACCGGCGTGAAGTGGAAGTTCTGCTTCCGCGTTTCGTCGGTGAGTGCAGGTGGCCGGAGGCCCAAATCCCCCCCCCCCCCCCATCAACATGGTAGCGGAATTAAATAAAGATAGACTACCCCAGGAGGGTACCAGCACCCCTGGAGAATCCCTCGCTGAGCATCCACGACCATGTTTCTCCACTTCTGAGCGTGGGTGCTCAGGCTGCCCCGCGTATTCTGGGGGGGGCGAAATTCCGCTCAAGACTACAACTGCTCGGGGCAAACGGAGCAACAAGACCAAGGCGACCCCTGCCACGCTGTCCGTGAATTTCTGCAATATCAGGGGACTTCACTCTAACCTAAACGCCGTCCACTACCATCTCGAGACGGCGAGGCCGGCTCTGCTCTTTCTGACCGAGACGCAGGTGTCCTCTCCGGCTGATGTTTCGTATCTCTCCTGCCCGGGGTACAAACTGGAACACTCCTTTGTGCCTCGGGCTGGAGTTTGCGTTTACGTCAGAGAGGACATCTGTTCTCGACGCCTCGGCAGACTTGAAGGTTCGGACCTGTCCATCCTTTGGCTACGCGTAGACAGCGACGACCATCCGCGCGTCTACGGGTGCCTCTATAGGTCCCACAGCGGTAATGCCGAAACAGACCGACTCTTCGACCACGTCCAAATGGCTGCAGATTCGTTGCTACAGCAGATCCCCTCTGCAGAGATCGTGATCCTCGGCGACTTTAACGCCCATCACGCCGAATGGCTCGGTTCACGTTTAACCGATCATGCGGGGAGATCTGTTCATGATTTTGCCTTGGCATATGGTCTGACACAACTGGTTACTTCGCCTACGCGGATTCCAGATGTGGAGGATCATGCACCTTCCCTGTTGGACCTTCTGCTGACCTCTCACCCGGACGGATATCAGATTTCCGTCGACGCCCCTTTAGGCTCCTCGGACCATTGTCTGGTCCGGAGTGTTGTGCCACTCACGCTGAAATCGCGGTTGCATTCTGCAGGCTGCCGCCGTGTTTGGCACTATAGGTCAGCCGATTGGGATGGGATGCGGTCTTTCTTTGCATCCTACCCTTGGGGGCGGGTTTGCTTCTCGCCGGATGATCCCAACGTTGTTGCGGATTCTGTTACTGATGTGGTACTTCAGGGTATGGAACTTTTTATTCCTTCCTCTGTGGTGCCCATTGGAGGCAAATCTCAGCCATGGTTTGGTCGCTCCTGTAAAATAGCATCATGCTATAAGCAGGAGTGCTACCAAGCCTGGGTTGATGCATCAGCGTCCCGGGATGTAAACACCAGCGCTCTAAAAAAGAAGTATAATTCCGCCTCTAGGTCCTTCAAAAGAGTCATTGCCAAGGCAAAGTCAGAGCACATAGGCAGAATTGGCGAGAGACTAGTTCGCCTTCCTTCTGGAACCCGTGCATTCTGGTCTCTCGCCAAGGCTGTCCAGGGGAATTTCTGTCAGCCATCTCTTCCATCTCTGCACAGGGAGGACGACTCACTGGCCCATACTGCAAAGGAGAAAGCCGATCTTCTAGGCTCCTTCTTTGCGTCTAACTCGACTCTCGATGACGGGGGGAGTACGCCGCCGACCATCCCGCGGTGTGAGTGCTCCATGCCGGAAGTGCAGTTCACACAGCGCTCGGTTCGCAAAGCACTCCTCTCCCTGGACATCCACAAGTCGAGTGGGCCTGACGGAATCCCCCCAATTGTGCTGAGGACGTGTGCTCCAGAGTTGGCACCGGTTTTAACGCGTCTTTTCCGGTACTCCTACTCCCTAGGCGTAGTCCCAAAATCATGGAAGACTGCTTTCGTCCACCCGATCCCTAAAAAAGGCGACCGCTCAGACCCGTCCAACTACCGGCCAATCGCCATCACCTCCTTGTTCTCCAAAACAATGGAGTCCATTGTAAACTGCCAGCTCATGAGGTACCTTGAGGATCACCAGCTGATTAGTGACCGCCAATACGGTTTTCGCCGTGGTCGGTCAGCTGGTGATCTTCTGGTCTACCTCACTCACAGATGGGCGGAGGCAGTAGAGTTCAAGGGGGAGGCATTGGCCGTTAGTTTGGACATTGCGAAGGCCTTCGATCGGGTTTGGCACAAAGCGCTTCTTTCGAAGCTCCCTTCCTATGGGCTTCCCGAGAAATTGTGCGATTGGATCACCAGCTTTCTTGCAGATCGGAGCATCAAGGTCGTTGTAGACGGTGCAAGCTCCGATTGCAAGCCTATTAATGCTGGTGTTCCACAGGGCTGCGTGCTATCGCCAACGCTGTTTCTTCTGCATATCAATGATATGTTGCATACCCGTAACATTCATTGCTATGCAGATGACAGCACTGGTGATGCTCTTTACACCGGCCGAGCCAATATTTCTCGGGAAAACGTCTCCGAGTGCCGGGACAAACTTGTGTCTGAAGTCGAGTCTTTGCTGAACAGAGTCTCGGATTGGGGACGACTAAATCTAGTCCAGTTTAACCCCCAGAAGACACAAGTTTGCGCGTTAACCGCTAAAAAGAACCCCTTTGTCGTATCCCCTCAGTTTCAAGGCACTCCCCTTGTTGCCTCAGCCAGTATCGGAATCCTCGGCGTCGACATATCGAGTGACGTGCAGTTTCGTGGTCACTTGGAAGGGAAGGCCAAATTGGCCTCTAAAAAGCTTGGCGTGCTCAGCAGAGCGGGGCAGTATTTCATGCCGGCACACCGCCTGCAACTTTACAAGGCGCAGGTTCGACCGCACATGGAATACTGTTCCCATCTCTGGGCTGGGGCTCCCCAGTACCAGCTCCTTCCACTTGACCGCATCCAGCGCAGAGCGGCTCGAATCGTCGACGACCGAGTGCTTTCCGATCGGCTCGATTCACTGGCGTTGCGAAGAGATGTTGCATCTCTTTGCGTATTTTATCGCATCTATCACGGGGAGTGCTCTGAGGAATTGTTCGGATTAATCCCAGCCGCCAAATTTCGTGAACGCACGACACGGCAAACGTCCCGATACCATCCACACCATCTGGATGCTTGGCGGTCCACCACTGTACGTTTCACAAGGAGCTTTCTTCCACGTACAACCTCTCTGTGGAATAGTTTATCACCGGCGATTTTTCCGGACCGATACGACCTGGGGACCTTCAAGAAAAGAGCTTACTCCTTTCTAAAGGGCCGGCAACGCACCCGCAATTCTCCTGGTGTTGCGGTTGATCATGGGCGGCGGTAGTCACTTAACATCAGGTGAGCCGCATGCTCGTTTGCCCCCTCTTCTATAAAAAAAAAAAAAAAAAAAAAAAATAAATTAATCTATACATAATAGATATATGCGCTGTTTGGTCATAATTAATCCGTTTTTATACTACATCGTAAAGGTTTAATTAATCTATGCCGTTTGTTTATATTTAATTAATACGTGAACGTCGAAAATTGTCAAAAAAATGTAACAATTGAGTGGATGTTCTAGCTTTTCGCATAATGTAATATAACAAGCCCCTTAAACGTGTCTCACTTTGATTATTCTAACCAAGTTCAACCATTTTTCTTTCTTTTATGACAGGTAGAACAGATATAATAAAATTATAAATTTTTGTCCGTCATACTGAATAAATACAATATGGAAATGTAATTTAGACATGAAAGTTTCGTATTAACTGGGTGTTTTTAGTCCTAATCTAATACAATCAGTACAGACTTTTCAAGAGTATTAGGACTTAAATAAATGTTTGAAGTGGATTTTGATATGTTAAATAAATGTTCGTATGTGAACTATTAGTGAAAACGATGTTATACGCTATTTCTAATTTGTTTTGTATTGTTAATTGTAACATACATGATTGTATGCTCTTATTTTAAAAAAATTGTCCCACTGGATTTCTTGCTGGTTCTTCCCAGGAGTTTTTTTTTTTGCGAACCAGTGGTAATGAAAAAAAATGACTTTTAATAAGTATTACTTTTAATACATATTGAATAAAAACGTTTCTGTTTCTGTTACAAGTGCTTCGATGGTGATATAAATCTCAAGTTTTTTTATAGGCGTTGGTGTATTGTTAGTACTGTAAGAAAATCTGTAGTATTGCCACGATATTGGTACCATATCATTGAATTATGGTGGTGATGATATATCGTTATTAGTATCGATCCATGAAAATATACTTTTACGCAACATATTAATACTGAGTTATTTTAAATTTTAGTGAAATATGTAACAATTACCCCATGTCCAAGAATATCTAATCCAGGAATCACTTTTTCATTGGCTATACTTTGCAGAACTCTAGGTGTACCATACATGGCTCCAAGACACGAGCTCATAGAGCTAACATATAATCCTGCCAAGAGTAGGACCGTCACCGCTGATATATCCGCTGTTATGGAAAAGTTTTTAAGAAGAGCGTCGCGTGTGACAGTAGCCGCCAACGTGATGATAAACATTAAATACAAGAATGTTCTGAAATGAAAAAGCTAGTAATAATAAAACAAATAGTACGGTGGCCATAGATTTTATCCTCAATTAAGAAATTGAAGGGCTGGGGGCTAGTTAAGTTTAATATGGAATGTCTTATTGCCAGTGAAAGGGTCTCCTTATTACATTAGCACTGTGGTGTTATTATACTTTGGTTACAGTGCGAATATGGCTTTTGTTTGGACGAGCCGACCCTTTCTCACACTTACAGAGTTGAGTCTTGTGGATATCACTGTTTTTCTTGGTATTACTATTAATGCTAAGCTTCAATGGGGCCCCTATATATCATCTTAAATTTATTGTAAATTAAAATACGTTTAAAAAAAGTCCCGCTGGGTTTCTTGCTGGTTCTTCCCAGGACAGAGGTGTTTTTGCGAACCAATGGTAAATAAAAAAATTAATTTCAATAAGTATTATACAGTAATCCATATTGAATAAAAATCTTCATTTCATTACACTAGCTCTAGTAAGTATAAATGTTTTACATGTAAATATCACAACCCTGGTTTGATCCCGGCCGATACCAAGGAAATTGTTTTTTATTTTTATTTTAAGCGTTGATTGACCATATCACCGTGTAGTGGTGGCGTAAGAATATCCACTATCCCATATTATCCTGTGGGTGTCGTATGATGAGGCAGGACAACTCAAATTAAATATCTCCCTATGAGTATTTAATTTGATAAAATAATCACTATTTATTAGTAATATATACATATAATATATATATATATATATATATATATATATATATATATATATATATATATATATATATATATATACACCAAATGTATATATATTTTTTATAGAATAAGGGTGACAAATGAGCACACAGTCCACCTGACGATTGCTGTGGCCCATATCATACATCTATCCTCGATTACGAATCAAAATGCAGATGTTCTCACCCATGAGGACTAAAATGGAATGACTCGTTTCCAGTTATATGGGTATCTGGTTCTCTACACTCAACATACGAAGCACAGCAGCATTGAGGTGCTACTTTACGTTGTGTAATATATATATATATATATATATATATATATATATATATATATATATATATATATATATATATATATATATATATATATATTACACAATGTAATATTATATAAAATTTATGTAATATGTATAGTGTAATATTATATCTATATAACATTTTTTCAATATTTTCTAGTAAGAGAAAGGGACAGACTTATTTTATATGTATTAAATAATGTGTTTACCTACCCAGTACTAATAGCTGCTAGAGAACCGTTAGGGATATTCATTGAAGGATTTTTTAGATCCCCACTCATATTAATTCCTGCCAAAATTCCAGTTATTGTGGGGAAGAAAACGCCAAAACATTTAAACCATGTATAATCATCTTGGTAATTGGACCAGGTATTATTAGCTATTGTACCACCCAACCAGCCTTTGAACTCAGGAGCTAAAATAATAAAACAATACAGAAGCTTTATAAATGTCATTTACTGTATTTCATTTCGGTTCCATACTTTGTTGTCTCTACTTACAAATAAAAAAGCTATATAGCTAACAGATAATCTAAATAATACATATAACTCGTACAAATTAACTTGAGACCTGGGCCGATGACGTAATTGTCAATGTACGGTGTGCAAAATAATGCGTCGTAATATTTTTTTATTTGAAATTTTTGAGATTTGCATGAGATTATTAATAAAAACAAAATAAAATGTTCTGGCAAGGGGTGAAGTAATAAGTGATATACTGTTGCCATTTTTTATATATTTTAAATATTTATTTTTTATAATATATATAATATTATTTTTAGTTAACGCGTCAAGGAAGGACAAAGAAATAAACATACACACTTTCTCATTTATAATATTATTAATTTATTTATTATACACTTTATTGCACTATAAAAAGTGATACAGATTCGTACACAATAAAAATACAAAGCATAACAGGCGACCTTATTGCTAAAAAGCAATCTCTCCCAGGCAACCTTAGGGTGAAAGTGAATCAATCTTGGATAAGCGGAACAGCACAAACTATGTAAAATCAAGGAATAGAAGTAAGGAATATTAATAAGGATTTGTTATAATACTTATTATTCATTGTCACTGTATACGATCGGTTCTATTCCGTCCATTAGATCGTCCTCACTTTCACTCTCTGAGCTGGATTCTTCCCCTCCGTCAACAAAAGTCCAAACCAAACAAACAACAAACAATTATCAAAAATATCGAACTAGAGTCGAGACGCTTATCCGTAACAAAAATGCTATCGGTACTGAGCGCGCACGGCGAGCGCGGGACGCGGTGCGGGGAGTCGGGAAGGGGGTCGCATTCCAGCGGAGTCTCAAGTTAATTCGTACGTGTTGTAAAAGCTTAAGATATAAATTTTAAGTAGTCAATAATAATAATTATCTTGCTGCAAGTACAGATCGCTACAATTCCGCATGAGCAGTCATTTTAGCAAACATGTTGTTTTTTGTTTTTATTACATAGTGAACGGATGTTCATTAATGTAATGAACAAATACTTAAGCTTTTTCCCAATAAATTATTAAGAATGTAAAGAAATGTAACGTACGTAATCGTACGGACGCAAATACGACGTATCAACGCATTGTAATTTGACAAAACAAAAGATTCCTAATTTATTAAATTTCTTGTTACTTCATTTGCCTAAACTTTATTATCTAAAACAAAATTGTTATGGAAGATCAAGACTTTTCTTCACTTACTAGAAGGTCAAACATCATTCTATAGATGTAAAGAAGCATAAACAAAAACATAATGTATACCTTTTTTTATTACTATGTGCGAGCAGTTATGCAGGTCTAGGGAAAGAGACCAGTATGACTGCGACCTAAAAGATCTATTGTGATCGCCGCTATGGCTATAGTTCACGGCTAAGCCCTATGTCTTCAATGAATAGGAATTGCTCAGCCGTGAGCAATTTCACTTCTTCTGGGTGAAGTACATAGTTTCCCAGATGAGTGTTTGCGCATTAAGGATCCGCAATCAGTTACGATGTGCAGAGGCGTTTCATCCGTTATGGAACATAACCGACACATCCTTGAGTTGCTTAGTCCCAGGATGGACATATGCTTTTTAAGACAACAGTGTCCACTTAGGGCTCTTGCCAGAATGCGTAATTTATTTTTACTTAATCGCAGGGCTTCTGAGGCGAATTTACGATCAAAAGCCCCGATTAAGGTTTTAGAATGTTTTAAGATTGGTGTATCAGACCAGATCTTAAGTGATTTATTGTGATAGAATTTCAAGTGTCAATCGTGCGAGGCTTCTTGAGATTCCACAAAATGGCTCAGGTAAAATTGTGTACTCTTTGAGCCCTCCCATGTGAGTTTGTCGGCAAATTCATTGCCTACAATACCCGCGTGACCCGGAACCCATCTTAAGACAATCCTGTTGTTACATCCCAGGGCGTTTAAACGGTTCACGCAGTCTCCAACTAGCTTCGAGTTCACCAAGTTTGAGCTCAGCGCTAATAGTGCTGCTTGACTATTAGAGTTTATACAAATTATATGGTTGAAGTCGCAGGTAACGGACTTATAGGGGGCGATAGTTGCTAACATTCGTTGGGTCACCTTTTTTGTACAAGAGAATAATTCTTGATTCTGTCCATATATAAACGCGATATATAAACTTCTCGCATTGTGCCTAGAAAAACGGATAGGAGGTCAAATAGACGAACAGCAACCTACAGAACAAGCGGGCTTTCGTAGAGGTTTCTGCACCATAGACCATATACACCTTAGATTAATAATTGAAAAATTTGTAGAGTTCAGTAAACCTCTATATCTCGGATTCATAGACTACGTAAAAGCATTCGACTCTATATCCCATGAAAGTATATGGAGAGCTCTCAAACAGCAAAAAATACCACAAACATATATCGTAAAAAATATCTATGAACAAAGCACAAGCCGAGTTAAACTTGATCGTACAGGACCTGAGATCAAAATACGTAGAGGAGTAAAACAAGGCGATCCCCTTTCACCTAAACTTTTCATAGTGGTACTACAACACATTATGAAAGACCTATCCTGGAATAAAACAGGAATAAATCTCAATGGCAACTATTTGAACAACCTTCGCTTCGCCGATGATATTGTTATCTTCTCCGATTCACATAAAAAACTTGAAGCCATGATACAAGAAATTAACAATGTAAGCACAAAAATAGGCATAAAACTAAACACCGAAAAAACGATGGTATGCACAAATAGCACAAAACACCCAATAAAAGTAGATGACATAGAGCTTGAATATGTAGACCACTATAACTACCTAGGCAAACAAACATCTTTTAAAACTTCTAGAAATCAAGACGAGATCGATAGGAGAATTGCTATAACCTGGAATAAGTTTTGGAAACATAAAGAGGTACTCAAAGCAGATCTACCACTAAATTTAAAAAAGAAAGTCATGGATTTCTGCATACTTCCCTGTCTCACATATGGCTGCCAAACATGGATCTTCAATAGACAAACAAGGAATAAAATACTAACATGTCAACGTGTTATGGAAAGAAGTATCCTAAACCTAAAACTAAAAGATAAATGCAAAAACAATGACATTCGCAAGAAAACGAGAGTGATAGACGCATTACATTACTCTCAAAAATTGAAGTGGAAGTGGGCAGGTTATGTAGCACGATCTACAGATACCAAATGGACTAAACGAGTAACCATGTGGACAGGACCAACAGGCAAACGCAAGCAAGGAAGACCGAAAGAAAGATGGGTCGATGAGATTGAAAAGACAGCAGGAAAAAATTGGTTAACAATAGCACAGAACCAAAAAGAGTGGGAAAAGATGGAGGAGGCCTTTACCCAAAGAGGGGTCCTTAATTGAAATATATATTGTATTTTATTTTCTAAGCGTACATATAATTGTTGTATTGTAATTATTTTCTATTAAGGAATAAAGAGGCTTTATTATTATTATTATTATTGTTATAATTATATGGTTGACGTAGTGTTTTTGCAGATTGATTTCCGCACACTGAAGTATGGCGAAAATTTCTGCCTGGGATATAGAGGTGAATCTACCCTAATTCATATTAAGTTTGAATTTAGAGCTTTCCCCATAAATTCCAAAGCCGAGGCCCATTTTTCACCCATTGGTATTCAACATTTTGAGACTACCAACCTCACAGACGAACTGGCCATTCAGCCAGTTTTCTCTGGAGGGTAGTTCCACTACATACTTTTTATCAAAAGTGTAAAGTTTAAAAATAGGCGGTAATCTGTGACCACAATACATGGTTTTAGGCCCCCAGATTCCATAGACCTTTTGCAAGTGCATTGAAACAAAATTTAGCTGTTGAGTGGGGGGATATAAGCAAGAGCGAGCAGTGCGCGCGCACATTTTCTTTCTCTCTTTCTCTCATAGCCTGTTATTTTTCGTAATTTTATTTCGTTTTGAACAATTTTATGAATTACTATTTTATTCAATAAATTAAATACTCTATGTTTAAAGTGAATAAAATTGTAAATCTTTTTTAAAGTTCATGTTTTGTGCACTTTCGGGTGAATAATAATAAATTATGTAAGGAAGCCGATAACAAATTTAAATATTTGTAGAAAATTAATATATATATATATATATATATATATATATATATATATATATATATATATATATATATATATACACTTTTCTTTTTCTCATAGCCTATTATTTTTCGTAATTTTATTTCGTTTTGAACAATTTTATGAATTAATATTTTATTCCATACATTAAATATTCTACGTTTAAAGTGAACAAAATTTTAAATCCCTTTTAAAGTTCATGTTTTGTGAATTTTCGGGTGAATAATAATAAATTATGGAAGAATTCCCTCCAGCATTGGAAACAAAAAAGCTGTTAATGTGACGCATGATGTGAATTAGCTAAAAATGAAACACTTGTAGATGCTCTTAGTAAAGTTACTTAAGTTCGGGATTATTTAATAAACTTTAAAACTTGTGAATTGAATTTTTTAAACTGAGAATTAGCATCTCTCCACTCGGACTTTTAGGGTAGTAGTAGTAGTATATACTTTATTGTACACCACACATATACAACGAATAAATACAGAGAAAACTTAATATATACGTATGTACAATAAGGCGGTCTTATCGCTAAAGAGCGATCTCTTCCAGACAACCTTTGGGCTAAGGAGAAACTAGAATTAAGAACATTAGGAGGTGGTGCGTTTTATGTTACACTTACATTCTAATAGCTAAATAAACTAAACTATATTTTGTTAAAATACCACACTAATACATATATATATACACATAATATATATATATATACACATAATATATATATATATATATATATATATATATATATATATATATATATATATATATATATATATATATAAACATATACACATACATATATATACATAGATAATAAATAAATAAATATAAAACAAAAATAAAAACACAGAATAACTATCTGTTGCTAGAATTGGTTATCAATAACCACAAAGTGTTAGGTAATGCTTCTTGACGTCACTTTTGAAACTTACCAAAGTTTGTGCACGTTGAATTTTGAGTGGAAGTTCATTCCATAACCTTATGGCTTGGCTCGTAAAAGAATATTTCATAAATTTTGTTCGAAATGAACATGGTTCTAGAATTAGTTCGCCGGCTGACCGAAGAACTCTATCAGGTCGATCATGACCAAGAAACTTAAAGTTTTCCTTCAAGTAGCTTGGAGTCAGAGGATTGAACAACACACAGTACAGAAGAGATACAGTTTGCAAATTCCGGCGAAAGCGAATGGGTAACCACTTGAGCTGTAACGATATTCGGATACATGATCATATTTGCGCAAACCAAATATGAACCTAATTGCAATATTTTGAATTCGCTCAAGTTTGTTCAGTTGGTCTTCAGTTAAATCGAGATAACTTGCGTCCGCATAATCGAGAATAGAGAGAAGTAAGGATTGTGCTAACATAATCTTAGTGGGAATGGGGAGAAAAGAACGTAAACGACGAAGTGAACCTATAGTAGCAAACACCTTTTTACTCACTTGTTTTAACTGCTGCGACCACGACAAGGTAGAATCTAAATATATCCCCAGATTTTTTACAGATTTACTGAAGGGTATGACAACGTCATTTAATGTCACCGAGGGTAGGTTGTTCCAGTCAACTCTGGAGACCATCCCTCCACCACCAATAATTATAGCCTGGGACTTGAACGGATTAATTTTTAGACCATAACGCTGACTCCACTGGTTTATCGCCGCTAAGTCATTGTTGATGGTGGCAACAGCAGAAGGCAGATTTAACAGAGTTGACTGAATGTAGATTTGGAGATCGTCTGCATACATGTGATAGAGATAAGTAATATTTTGAGAGATAGAATTAATGAATATAGCAAAAAGTAAAGGAGACAGCACACCACCCTGAGGCACGCCAGCCCGTAATTCGCACCAAGATGAGAACTCATCTTCGATGCGAATACGCTGCCATCGGCCGTAAAGATAACTATGAAACCAGCCAATCACTGGAGGAGATATGTTAATAGAACGTAACACACTCAATAAGATGTCAACATCAACAGTGTTAAACGCATTGCTAAAATCAAGCAATACCAACACAGTGAGCTCTTTGTTATCCATACCTCGTCGAATGTCATCGGTAACTTTAACCAATGTTGTTGTCGTACTATGACCCGATCGGAAGATACAGAATTGGAGAGGATCCAGGATACAATTTCTATTTAGGTAGAGATTTAACTGAAAGAAAACTAGTTTCTCCAGGAGTTTGGATAAAAACGGGAGAATTGAGATAGGACGAAAGTCGGAAAAATGGGAGAGACTTTTTTTGGGAGAGGCGTTACAAGTGCACTTTTCCAAACATCAGGAAATTTTGAAGAGGAGATGGATTTATTCAAGATGTGGGTGAGGATAGGAGTAACAAATTCTAGGATAGGTAAGATCATGTTACGACTAACATTGTTATCACCCACGGCATTGGACGAGATGGACAAAATGTTCTTTTTAACATCTCTATCAGTGAAAGGAGAGAAATTAAACGGTGGAAAATCAGGAGTTGGTATTGTAGAAAGAATACTCAGAGTCCGGTCTTTATCTGAGCTATCTAATGTGCTAGAACAGGTGAAATATTTGTTAAGGAATTCAACATCAACATTATGATGAGGAGAATTATTGGATGTTTTACCAACTCCAAGAGACTGCAGAAACTTCCAAACTTTGGCTGCGTCGCCGTTTTCGACGGATTTGTGAATATGGCGTCTTTGTGCATCCCTACACAACGTATTGCAGCGATTCCGTACTTTATTATAATATCGTAAGTTTTTCTCAGATTTATCAGCTTTTAACTTACTTTTAGCAAATCCTTTTTTTATAATAAGTTTTTTTAGACTATCCGTTAACCAAGGTGCAGGTAAATGTTTCATTTTTATTGGTTTTACTGGGGCATGGATGTCATAAAGTTGGATAAGAAAGGAGTTAAATAACTCGACTTTCAAGTCGACTGTTGAAGCATTTTCAACAGCTGACCAGTCCATGCGACTAGCATCTTCCCGAAGACGTTCTTTGTCCATTCCACCAAAATTACGTTGCAGAAGGATTCTCGATTTTGCTTTAGGAGGACTTTGTATGTAAGAAACAAGAGATCATGATGAGAGAAGAGATCAGCGTCATGCTGGCCATGCTTCAGGACAAAATCTGGAGAGGATACAATAATTAAGTCAAATAGTGTTGGAGTACAGTCAGGCATTTATGCGTAGCAGATAGTGGTAATATACGTAGATTACATGCCTCGGTTAATGACTTTAGCTTTTCACACCGATAGTCACCCTTGAGTAGGCATGTGTTAAAGTCACCCATGATTATAGTTTGAGTATATAATGGGATTAAATTTTCTAATAAATATTCGAAAGAAGAGAAATAGTCAATATGAAGAGCAGGACTAACAAACGCCAAGAAGAATTTTCGTATTGGATAGGGTTACTTCAATGAAGAGATGCTCAGCCGCATTAGAAGGAGATGGTTGGGGGGACAAGCTTACTACCGCAAAAGGTAAATAAGAACGGAGATAGATTGCCACACCTCCACCCCCCCCCCCCCTTCCAATACAGTCGTTGCGAATAAGATGGAATCCTGGTAATGAATAAGAAGTGGATGGCAAGCATGGTTTCAACCAAGATTCAGAGACTAGAATAGCGTGAATGTTATGGGATTCAAAGGACGCAAGCATGTCGGGATAATGAGCCAGAATGCTTTGGGCGTTTATATGAATTACATTAAAGTTTTTCAGGGAATCTGAGAAATATGAATTAAGTGCTACATTTATCGGAATTGAAGATGTTGTACTGTGGAAGCTGAGTTCACTAGATGCATTATCTTTTGACGACAAAGACAGGAAATCGTCAGAATCATTACCTACATCATAATTATCTAACAACATAGTAAAATGAAATAAAATATATAATATATATAATATATAAATATAAAACTAAATAGTTAAATTAAATATATAAGTAAGTACCTAAACAGTACTTAGTAAGGAACTTTCTTGTAATTGAGTGCAAATAGCCGTTACTATATTGTTACATAAAAGCAGCCAATTCCTTCTGCCATTTCACGAGTAACCACTCGTGAAAGCATTTCGGTGTCGCAACAACTCTCTAGCAATACTTCGTTGTAGAAGATGAGTAGCCGACCGGAGTGTCCTTAGCCTTAGACTTAAAGCGGACTTGATGATATCAGCTGCTTCATTGCCTATATTTTAACTTGTAGAAATAGTATCCGAAATAGCTATGTAATGGTGCGTAGTGCTCCTATATATTGAATTTCGTATTTTTTGAGATGTTCTAAATTATGCTGGAGTAATTTACTTCAGAAACAGTCAGAAACTTCGCAGTGTTATAGATAATGTTTAGTAGAGTCTTAATATTTTCCCACCAAAGTTATATGTATATTTGTATCATTTTGTATTACGCAAAGAAATGATAATCCTTTCCCTGGCCCACGTATCATATATGAATATTTCGATTGTTTAACTATTGTGCCTATTTCGCGTACAGGGAAAAAGGGGTAGGTATATTTGATTACAGTCGCGACGATAAAAGTTTACCTTGAAATATAAACCCATATTATAAAAGTTTTTGTTGTTTTATTTATTTTATTTCACTGTAATATAAAACATTACTTCAAAGAATTATGCATAGCAGTGCTCTAGTAATCTACATAGATTATCATTATAATTAGATTAAGACCAGAACCAATATCTGTGTACATGAGTAGTCTTTAAGAACGGGCATAATATTCTACTTACTTGGAACAGTTGTGAGAGATCCAACAAAGAAGTCTAAAGCAGCTAATAAAATAATGAGAAGCAGGACGAACTGTAGTTTTATAACCCATTTGACTCCAGCAACATTGATTACTCCTAGTAAAAGAACAGCAGCTATTGCAAAACCACGAGCTGCCCATGTGTTATCAGAGCCAACTAAATTTGCCATCGACTCTCCAAAACCAAACACATTGAGTGCACAACCCACTGCCTGAAACATAACTCGTAATAAATGACAAACTTCATACCATTCTTAATATATTTACCCCAATTAATTGTTTATTATATCAGATAGAAGTAGAAGAAAAGGTAATAATCACAAAAATGTATCAAAAATATCCATATATATTTCATAACAGGATAGCACCATGCTTTAGTTATAATATTATACTTGCAGTATAAGTGGGTCGACTCGATCGGGGAAGAACCACACTCTCAGTGTTGCTGTGTTCTTTATTTTTTTATCCCCTTTCACTGGTAACCGAGCATCCTATCTAAATATTATTATCTCTTAGAAAGCACAGGTTTGCGCGTTTACCGCTAAAAGGAACCCTTTTTCCGTATTCTCCCAATTTCGATCACTCTCCTTGCTGCCTCAGCCAGCATCGGAAACCTCGGCGTCAATATTACGAATGAAACATTTACGTCGTATTATCACTACTACAAACCCGATTTGCTGTGTTGACAGACTGAGCGAATTTACACATTTTAGACTTTTGATCAATGTTTTTGACACATCAATATTTCTTTATTTTTGTTTCCAATATTCACAAAATATAAATAGTCCTTTATTTAAATTCCATTTCTCGCTGTTCTTTCGACACGGAATTATTGCACAATGTGCTAGTTTTTTAAATAATTTGCAAGCAGAACGAGCTTACTCTTTTTTGAAAAACCGACAACGCACCTGCGATTCCCCTGGTGCAGATGTTTGTGGGCTGTGATCGACATTACATCAGGTGACCCGCACGATCGTTTGCCTCCACTTCTATTAAAAAAAATTCTCAGGGGTGATAATGCATCGACATTTTAATAGCGGATAAATGTCGATGTCAATGGGCAACGGCATCCGCCTTTCATCAGGTGGACTGTATGTTGTCATTTGTCACCCTTTTTGTGTACAAAAATACTACCTAAGTACATAAGTACAACAAAAATTTTAAGATTTAGAATTGAATATTTACCACTTCCTGATGGTTAAGTACACTGAAACTTTTTCGAACTAATTTTTGCATGATTCACACCTACCAGGTACAAGTAAAGATAATTGCTTACCGAAATAAATCTATAATGAAAGAATAAATTAAGAGAATTTTATAAAAAGGTAAACCATGGGTGTAGTGAAAGAAAACATCTTAATCGGAGATGGACATAGAAGTTATTATGATGTCAATATCATCAGTGGTAACTAAATAGTATCTTTAAGATAGAAAATGTTATTGTTAATAAACAGTTGACATAAATCTTTTAAAGCTTTTCGAAATACCAAGACACTTTCCAGTAAAATAATATTCTTAATTTAATATTTTATTAACTTAATATAATATTTCTTAATTGCATGCAAAATATTTTATTGATTGCAACTTATGATTTTGATTGCTTATACTTCTAAATTTGCTTGGACCTTAGAGCAACACATAGTTAAACTCTCTCCCCTTTGTCAAAATACAAGTCTTTGTGGTATATAAACTAGTAGCCAGACTGAACCGAACTGTACAAGTAAATATGCACCGAAAAAAATGCCAAATTGTTCACTCAATGCATTTTCTATGGTTGAAAGAGGTCTGTAACATCAAACCTACAAATTGATGGCATATCCTTTCACATGTTAGTAAATTTTATAAAATGTTAAAAAACATCTGTGAAAAAATTATATTGGCATAGTTTCTGTCCACGTCTGGTTTTTTTAAGGATAAAGGTGATAAACAAGCACCCAGTCAGTCTGTCCTCGATTACGAATCAAAATGCAGATGCGTTGTCACCTGTGAGGATTTGGATGGAATACCTCGTTTCTAAAGGGTCTCAGGTTCTCTACAATGAATTTTGATCAACTAGTCCAAACAGATTCAATGACTCTGCGTATGCGAAAAAACTATTGTTGTGCAACATCCCGAAAAAATGACGATTTTCCTACGAGCGGCGCGTGGTGGCCGTTTTGCTCTAAGGCTTCGACAAATTTCTTTATGATTTTTCCATTTTTACAGAATTGGTAATAAAGTGAAATTGAAAAGGTACACATACCTGTCCAAAACAATATATCATGCCCAATGTTCCACCCATTCTGGATCCTAGAGTATGTCCCAGTAAAAAGTAAACTCCACCACTTTCTATTCTACATCTTTCACAAATGCCAACAGCTGAAAGAACTGAGATCAAAGCTACAAATACTGAAAAAGAAAATAATTGACAGTTAAAATATTGCCATATATCTTGTAATTACATGACAATATTTTTTAATAGGATATGGTGACAAACAAGCACACAGTTCACCCGATGGTAAGTAGTTGCTGAGGCCCATCTATCCTTGCTTACCAATCAAAATGCCAATACGTTGTCACCCGTGAGGACTAAGATGGAATGCCTTGTTTCCAGTAAAAAGAGTCTCTGGTTCTCTACACACCATATGAAACAACAGCATTAAGCTACTATTTTTCGCTGGTATTCTGTGAAAGTGTGGTCCATCCTCGGTCGAGCCGACTCATTTGTGCTACAACTATACTACTAATATAACTGGCCAGAAGGGGATCGGCTCTGACCACTATAGGGCCGGAACCACTTAATTTAAGTTAGAAATGATAATTGCATAAACTCCAACAACAGTAAGTTAAGTATCATTTTATGTAAAATGTGCAATTTACTACAGTAAAAAAGTTCTCAATAATAAAAAAGAAAAAGAAAAAATAAATGTATAAAGAGAGACAACTTTTTTCCAGGTTTAGAACCTTGTTAGGAGGCCACAACTCTGAAAGTTTTTGAATTACTCACAGGATATTCAGCCAGTTGGTTTAGAGAAATAATCTTTAATTTGGTTACAAATCTTTAACAAATAGTTACAAATTTAAACTCTTTTTCGCATCCGTATAACAACACTATAATACGGAAATAAGATTGGGTTTATGCATGTATGTAAGCCCATATCTTTCTCTATCATAAGATATGTATGGGGCAATAATTTATGCAAACTAAGTTGTTGAATTTAAGCTTGTTAGTTAGTTAAAGTTACGGCCTATATACATCCCACTGCTGAGCACAGGCCTCCCTGCATTTCTGAGAGGGTTTCAGGGCAAGGAAGTGTCCGCCACGCTACGCGTTGGCGAACTTCACATGTCTTTAAAATATTTTTTTTATTCCTCAGACATGCAGGTTTCCTCACGATGTTTTCCTTCACCGCCGAGCACATGGTAAATCAGCACTTAAAATTGCAATTAACTATTTCATTGGTGCCGGTGGGGATCAAACCCGGGTTACTTGCGTTCTGTTATATTTACAGTGAGCGTTAACCGTCTGAGCTACCACGGCTCTGATTTTTTATTTAAGTTTGGCCAGAATAACGATACATCCTTTGGTTGACTTAATATTTTGAATAATTATAGTATATAAAAGAGCCATCATAGACCAGGGACTGTGCTTACAATTATTTCACAGTATGTGAGCAATCCAGTTTCAATTTCTACTTGCGCATCAATGAAATTGTTAATTGCAATATTAAGTGCTGATTTACCACATGCTCAGTGATGAAGGAAAATGTCATGAGAAAACCGGCATATTGCTGCATGCCAGCGGTCATAAAGACTGTAAATTTCCTTTTGATAAATATTTATGTGACTATTGCCTAAACCATGAGTTATCATCAATTTCAAATATGATTTATGTATCACATAAATTTTAATAATCTATCTCTCACTAAAAAGCACCACAACACTAACTTGCACCAGACTAACGTCAAGCAAATGCAAAAAAAATAAAAATATTTAAATATACTGGATGACCTTTTTTCTGTATGGAAATAAATAGGATGTAATGTGTACGGAGTAGTAGCCTATGGCGCGAATTTTAAAAGTATAGTTGGATCGGCCATAAAAGTATCGCTGATGCCGATATATCAGCATATTTCGAGTATCGCCAATATATTGGTATTGGTATCTTAAGCATCCCTAGTATTAATACATAAATTAAAATCTATTGAAATTCAAATCATATCCACCCTAGATATAATTTGAATTTTGATTAATTAATTTATTTATTTAATTCAAAATTTGTGTTTTTATTTTTTGTAAAATATCAGTATTTTTTTAGTTTCCTCTGTCAACGCTTATGACATCAATAGGATAAATTGAGGTAGTCAATTCTCCACACCAACACTTCAAGAATGCTATATGTAATACATTACATAAACAAAAATATAAGACATTATTCCCACTAAAATGTTTCCCACTAAAACAAACAATTTGCATTATACTAAATCCAATACTGTTAAAATACATACCTGTAAATATCACAATTAATATTGCATTAACTAAGCCTGCTTGGCCAACTATCCATCCAGACCTTAGAAACACAATCACTCCAAATATGTTGATGAGGCAGGATGTAAACACCCCATCCCAAGTTCCAAAGAGAACTGGTTGTGATATAAAAAAATTTGATTTCCACCAAGGAACATCACCCTTAAATAAAATACATTTCAGTACATTAATTAATGGTGGATAAGGATATGAAACTTAATTAAAAAGAATCAATATAAGACTCACCTGAATATCCGCAAATATTTCGTTAGCTCCTGAAGCTTGATGTCCACCGGTCCCATATTGTGACTCACTTCCTAAGTCAACAAAACCACCAGACTGCCTTCTCATACGAGCTCTATCGTATTCTGGTTCATCATTTCTGAAACTATCTATATCTAATTCTCGCCTTGTATGATTATTTTGATCCATTATTAAAAAAATTTAAATAAACATTTTATAACACTTATAATGTCAAAATTAAACAGTGCTGTCAGCGGTCAGTCTGTCAGCGTGGCATAGCCTCACTGTTGCTAGATGACTATGTAAAATTCCTCCCATTTTTTAAAGAAATCCATTCGAAAATTAGCTTTTTGAAAAAAAGCTTCCAAAATAGATTTTACTTATTTTAATTATGTTGCCATTTGATTGCGCACTTCGTCTTTTATAAAATTTATTTGCAAAAACGCTTTTTAGTGATATCATTCGAAAATACCAATTTTACCACGAAGATGTCTCGTGTAGAGGCGAAACACGTGTCGTATTATCGACGATGGTGTGTCTTACCTGGAATAGTGGTGTTGGGAGTAGTGGAGCTGGGACTAGTGGCGACTTAGAGAGCTCTAAGAGTGGCGACGCAGTTAGTGCATGCAATTAAGGGAGGGAGGGAGGTGCTCTTTAATCCAGGTAAGTCACATCATTGTATTTATTTAGCGGAAGGTTGCAAAGAAATTTATATTTTTATTTTAATTATAATGGATTTCCGCAAAGTAACGCCTGATTATATCAATTATCTGAAGTAAATTTAATTCTTGGACAGCATAATTAACGTTGCCACAGACGTACTTAAAAACTTCAACAAATTTGTTTTACCTGGCTTAACTTGGCTTGTTGCATTCTTTGGGCTGGTGAGTTTGCAACTTTCCAAGATCGAACGAATGAATTAAATCAACAGAATGAATGAATGAACAATTGGATTGAAGTGTTGGGAAGGACAGTAAGTAGGTTGTGGTCACTGAGAATACAAGCACCCCTAAATAACTTTACTCCAGAATCTACCATAAACAATAATCCTATTATGCATGAATCCCCCATCTGGCATCACTGCATAGTTTTGAGGTACTGTATGAATTTTAAATTATTTGATCTACCCTAAGTTATCAAATTAACAATCATTTAATTTTATTGAATTTAGTACCGATCTATTAACTATTTGATAATAAAATATGATGCAACATAAATAGTGAAAGTAATACGTTCTTGATGATTTCTTTGACGGTACCAACAAAAACTGTGACAACTAGTTTTGATAACGCATATAATATATAATTTTATCAAAAAATTACACAGTCAAATCACACCAAAAACATTTATATTGGATTCTTCAACAATAGGTGTTAGTAAATTATTTAAACTTATCCTAGTGTTAGTAACATTATTAATTGAATTTAATCTTGCACTTGGCAGCGAGCCCCATGCATGCACACAAATCTAGTGCCGTAGCAGTGGAAAACCACACCTATCTGCCAATGCGCCCAGAATGCTGTTAGAAGTTTCGCGCACACGTCTTAAAAGCGAGGCGCTTCTCTTGCAGATGATGATATAAAAGCTATCAGTTTACAGTTGACAAGCATAGCCGATGCACTGCAAAACACGGCAACCCAAACAACACTCTAAACGTATTGTTATATTGAACACGCAGATAACTGTACGCTCACTGCATGTAGTTAACCCATAGATCGCACGTGTAGAATGACTGACAATACGCTTCAAAAAGCGTCAGTTTTACTTGCTTACTACAGCATGCAAATCTACAAGCCAACATATTGCCGCGCACACACAGTGCCCTTCATTCCCTTTCTATATAAATGTCATCATTTAACGTATATCTGTGACCCAATGACCTAAATTTTTGAACCGATTGACGAGCTTTAACGGTGTTCCACATACTGTTACTGGAGGCACATCCTTATAACATTTTTACCTGATTTAAAAACTACTAGCTCACTCTTAGACACATTACATTTAAGTCCATGAGCCACAGCATACGACTCGCATGTATGTAACAATCTTTGCGTAGCTGATGTTTACACAAACACCGTCCACGTAGCAACCGACTCTAGTACTGCTGAGCTGAATGAACAGCTGGTTCATATACAGGTTGATTAGGTGGTTGAATGTATTTGTTTTGTTATACAATTTACATAAGGCTATTTCTAAAAACGTTGGAAATGTAAGCTGCTGGCAACATTAAAAGTTTTTCTTTAGTTATAGTAGATAATTGGATAAGGGCTTATACGGCTATAATATTGCAAATGTCAAGTTTGAACAATTTATCCTATAAAAGTTTCTTTACAATATGCTGGAATTTATATGGTGCGTCACATTGCAAAGATTAAGAGTGACAAAGAGTTGATGATGACAGTATCTAAAGTTCTTGAGGCAGAATAAACATCTGCTTATTTGCTTCGTTATTTCCACTCACGTAGCAGAATGGGCTACCGCTGGATCGGAGGACATGAGCCATACACAAATATTCACCTCTGTCAAAGTGTAAGTCCACGTGGTCCTCTGGGTACAATAAAACTGGTTGAAGCAACACTGCTCACTAGACTAAATCTAGTTGTTATGAAAGAGGGGATAAACGAGCATGCTGCCTGATGGTAAGTGTGAACCGCCGCCCATGAACCACTGCCACACTAAGAGAATTGCAGGTGCGTTGCCGGCCCTTTAAAAAACAGTGGGCTCTTTTTTTAAAGGTCCCTAAGTCGTATCGGACCGGAAAAATCGCCAGTGGTATTCGATTCAACAAGGAAGTTGGGTGACGAAGAAAACTTCTTGTAAATCGCACAGTGGTGGACCTTCAGTCATCCAGATGGTATGGACGGTATCTCGAGTTTCGAACAATTTCTCAGAACACTCCCCGTGGTAGATGCGATAAAATACACAAAGAGATACAACATCACTTCGCAGTGCCAGTGAGTCAAGCTGATCAGAAAGAGCTCGGTGACCGACTATTCGAACCGGTCTGCGCTGAATGCGATCAAATGGTAGGAGCTGGCCCAGAGATGGGAACAATATTTCATGTGAGGCCGAACCCGTGTCTTATAAAGTTGCATGCGGTATGCCGGCATGAAATACTGTCTCGCTCTACAGAGCACGCCAACTTTTTTGAAGGCTATTTTGGTCTTCTCTTCCAAATTACCACGAAACTGCACGTCAGTTGACAGGTCAACGCCGAAGACTAAGATATTGGGTGAGGCAATAAGGGGAGTGCACTAATACCGTTACCACTAATCCCTGCACCATTACACCCAACATCAATACACTAACTATTTGTATAAATAACAGCTGTTTTGGCTCGCAGCTCACTTAGCGGCCAGCCACCGCAGAATCTACATCACTTGAGTAATAAAAATGTGAATGTCTATGGGCCATGGCAACCACTTACCACCAGGTGGACTGTGTGCTCGTTTGTCACTCAATGTTATATAAAAAAGGTACATATTTGTTAAATCTGAATGATATATTACTTATTCAGATTGAGTAAACTGCTTAGAACATAAAATACTATAAGACATATATAGTAGAACGGGGGAGTGGGCGGAGCCCGTGGAGCCGCTAATATGTGACTAACATATCAATTCACACGTATAAATGTCATAGACGTTTATAGAACATATGGACCTAGCATACCTACAAGAAAAACGTGTATACCTAAACTTTAGAGAGAGGATGAAATGGCAGTTACCAGGGCAGCCCATATCGATATATCTATAATAATAACATCGATAAAAGATTGTGAGAATGTTTTCATATGGCCATTGACACACGGCACACTGTCTGTGTGTATTTTCTAACCTACACAAGCCTTTCATCGAAGTTGTTTCTAGGTTTGTCATTTTTCACGTCTAAACCGTAGAACTTATTTTATGGTAGTTCCATCAATGGCCCGTAGATATTATTTTTTTTAATGAAATATAATTATTTTATTAATAGTTTTTTTTTAAGATTTCTTAAATTTACGCGAACACTACACATTGAATAAAACTAAATTTACGGATTCTATCACGTTTAATTAATTACTTTTACTTATTTCTAATTCCCGACGTTTCGAATTCGCTGATACCATCATGTACCAAACCACCGAGGTTGTATGGGTTACCGAAGATACACAAACCAAACGCTCCACTACGTCCTATAGTGAGCCACATCGATTCACCAACTTATAAGCTGGCACAACACTTGGCAAAAATACTGTCACCACTGAGAGGACATACCAGAGCACACAAAGGATTCATACCATTTTGTTAGTGAGATAAAAGACCTACATCTCGCTGATAATGAAACTATGGTCAGTTTTGATGTTCAGTCACTATTCACATGCCTACCTATTGAAGACTGCATCTCAATTGTAACTACGAAGCTAGAAGATAACAACATGCCTGCTGAACATGCAGTATTACTCAAACATCGCCTCACATCTGGCTATATATTGTGGAAGGAAGAGTTCTGCAAACAAGTAGATGGTGTGGCGATGGGCTCACCTGTATCTACCATAGTCGCCGACATATTCATGAAGGACTTCGAGGAGAAAGCCCTTCTTACTGCTCCTGTAAATCCAAGATTCTACAAGCGGTACGTAGACGACACTTTCACAATTTTACCATCTGACAAAGTAACTGCATTTTTAGACCACCTTAACTCTATAAACTCTAAAATACAATTCACAATGGAGTTAGAGGCAAATAATTCCTTAGCTTTCCCAGATGTTTTAGTCATTCGAAATCCTGATAACACTGTTGGTCACACTGTGTATAGAAATAAAACCGGCCAAGAGCGTGTCGGGCCACGCTCAGTGTAGGGTTCCGTAGTTTCCCGTCCGTCACAATAAGTGTTGCCACTTATGAGTTTAAAGGTGGGTATCCATTATGTTCGCGCTCCAGCAGCGCTCCGCGCTCCTGTAACCGCTCCTGTTAGTGGGTACGTGCCCGAACATGGAGCGTGCAACATTGCACGCTCCGCGGCAGGCGCTCCTACTTTCCATCCAAGTTCAAAATGGTTTTCCTAGAAAGTCCTTATAAAGTTCTACTTTTCAGATTTTTTTCATATTTTCTAAACTTATGGTTCAAAATTTAGAGGGGGGGGGGACACATTGTTTTTTACTTTTGGAGCGATTATTTCCGAAATTATTGACATTATCGAAAATTGATCTTAGTAAACCCCTACTCATTTTTAAATACCTTTCCAACAATATATCACACGTTAGGGTTGAAATTAAAAAAAATCACTTCCCACTTTACATTAGGGGGGCTACCTTAATAAAACATTTTTTTCCAATTTTTATTTTACCACTTTGTCGGCGTGATTGATACACATATTGGTACCAAATTTCAGCTTTCTAGTGCTAACGGTCACAGAGATTAAGCGAGGACGGACAGACGGACAGACAGACATGGCGAAACTATAAGGGTTCCTAGTTGACTACGGAACCCTAAAAAGACCCATACCAACCGATATTTAAATGGTGAATCTCACCATCATCCTTCACAGTTAGCTACCGTGGGTAAATCTTTGTTTCAGAGAGCACGAGGGATCTGTGACAGAAAACATCTGGCCGCCGAGCTTCAGCACGTTAAGCAAGTGTTGCAAGACAACAATCTTCGGGTCCCGCGCTACGTCACAGTGACCGAGTGAAGCCGGTCACAGTCGAGTGTGTGTCTGCTGTACTACCATATGTCAGAGGAGTCACAGACAAGGTTGGCTACATTTTGAAGCGAGCTTCCATTAAAACATACTACAAGCCGCCGAAGAAGATTAGTAATTTTTACCATCCGTCAAGTGATCCCTCTACAAGATGCAGGAGAGTACAAGTTAGATTGTGAATGTGGTCTCTCTTACATAGGTCAAACAAAAAGATCCATAAAAACCCGCGTGAAAGAATATACAGCTGACGTGAAGCACCGACGCTCCGGGAAGTCTGCAGTCTGTGAACATGTTCAAGATCGTCCCCACCGTTACATCAGATATGATAAACCACAAATCCTCGCAAAAGAACACCGATTCCTACCAAAGATGATACGCGAGGCTTTTGAAATTAAAAAGCATCCATTCTTCTATTCAGCGGAGCATTCTCTATTGAAATCAGGATGCTTTTGGTGAGTGAGACGCTTTACAATTGATAATATAGCCACGTGGTTTTGTAGTAAATAGTAGCGGGTATCGTAGCAGCAGAGGTACGAACGTAGCAATTTCGTAGGCATAGGAGACAAAACGCGTAGCCGTACGTAGTAATGTAGTAACTGTATATAATATGTGTGTCACTTGAGCGTAGTAGGTAAAGTTTACATAAGAAGACAATTAGTGAAAAACATTGCTTAGAACTAGTCGTGCGAAACAATGAAAAATCGTATATGTATAATAGAGTGACATAAGCGAGGGTCGTTATTCTGGTCATTCGAATTTACACTATCTATGTTGATAGATAGTGTAAATTCGAATGACCAGAATAACGATCTCAATAGTGTTAGTTACACAAAGAAGAGACTTTCTCATTTTGTAAGCACTACGGAATGACACGGAATGGACACGATTGTTTTTTGTGGTTTTCTGTGGAAGAGTATATAAAGTGTTCACTCTGGTTGTGGTTACCGGCACCATTCAATATTTGCTACATACTACATGCTACGTACTCTACGTTCAGCAGATTCAGTAGACAAATTAGTAGTGTAGTGTATTATCGTAAATTAACTATAGTGTAGTAATAACGGCGCAAAAATATTTTATGAAAAATATGGTTTATAATGAATACTACTATCTCTTCTACTCAGTTATTATTCCCACACGGTGGATATTTTTGCGTCGTCGATGGTCCCTGTAAAAATATATTCACCGTTGCAAGTGAAATCTAATACCGTGTACAAAAAAATATACGTGGTAGAGCCATGCTGCAGCTATATTAATCGTATAGTTGTAGCACGAATGGGTCGGCTCGACCGGGGAAGAACCACGCTCTCACAGAATACCAGCGTCAAATAGCAGCTTAATGCTGCTATGTTTCGTATGATGAGTGTAGAGAACCGGAGACCCTTTTTACTGGAAAAGAGGCATTCCATCTTAGTCCTCAAGGCTGACAACGCATCTTCATTTTGATTCGCAAACGAGGATAGATGTAGATCTCTATGGGCCACAGCAACTACTTACCATCAGGTGGACTGTGAGCTCGCTTGTCACCCTTTTCCTATAAAAAAAAAACTAAAGACAAGTGACCTAACTTTTGCTGTTGTGTTCAACATCCACATATAGTATTGCACGCCAGCGAAGGAAGGGACGTTTGGTGAACAACAGCAAAGCGTCTTGACGATTTTTTTATTGCAAGTGCCGTTTTATCTTGTTAGATGATATTATTCTATAGATGTAGGGTATATATACAACCAACTATTAATGGATTCATAAATAAAGAAAGCCTTATATTAAACGTATTTTGCATAGCAGGTAACAATTACATAATAAATATAAATTGGAGAGTAGTGTTGACATGCGTATCTTAAAACAACGCCTGAGATACTGGCATTACATAATCTACTTATGTCAGTAAGAAACCCCAGAGTTTTGGTATTAAACAAAAAACGAAACTTATTAATGCCCCTTCACAAGGCATGAAATTAGATTTCTTATCAGCTTTAGTTCGATCCGTTTTGTTGATACTTATGAAGCTTATCTACACATCGATACATCAAAATAAAATTAAAGTGTCTGTAATATTAAAATAAATGGCTTCTATTAAGCACAGGGGTTTTTTAACACGTTATAGAGACATAAAACCATGAAATAAAATTTTTGTCTGTCTGTCTACTCGAGCTTATCTTAGGAATGACGAATGATGAAATTTAATATATATGAAGTAAAAACTAAAACAAATATAAGTATATACGAACAGATATAGAGCAATACCAAGAGGGATATAGGCTATATTTTATCAAAAAGACTTGAAGATTAAAAAAAAACAAACAAAAATTGATAAAACAAGTGGTCTTTGATTATCTTAAATCCTAATAACGCCATATCAGACCCTAAACAGGCGAAACCGTGGCGGGTTGCTAATATTAAATAAAATACTAGTACGATAATAATAAGTGTTACTTTGATTTTTCTGTGAAAAGAAAAACTTAATGAAACGACCCTCTTAACCCGTGAAGTTCTTGTTACAAGTGCCATCTCATACCATAATGACTACTACTGTAGTTATTAAAGTGACCTATATTTTTATTTTATCCCAAACCTAAAATAAATTTTAAGCCGTTATTTCGTGTATATTATAAAGTTTATATTATTTTGGATATTTGTTTATTAGTTGATCTTGTAACTTCTGAATGATTAACCCGATTGAGGTTATATATCTTCATAACAAAGAGAAATAAAAACTTCATAGAAAAGATGTTCATAACAAAGTCAAGTACCTAATTTACAAATTCAGAATCAATCACAAGTTAAAAAATTACAAAATCTGGACTCGATAGGTGACGCTGTGGTTGAGTTATTAAAATATATATTTTCAGTGTAAAAATTTGTCATTTTCATCAGTTTCTTATGTAATTATTGTGTCGATATGTTTTATTACATACGAGGTGTGTTCAAAAAGTAAGGTGACTTTATATTTTTATGAAAAACTATTTATTTATTCATCAATATTTATGTTGTCCCCTTCAAAGTAATCCCCCTCAGATATAATACACTTGTGCCAACGCTTTTTCCAATCGTCAAAGCATTTCTGATAATCACTTTCTGGTATAGCCTTCAGCTCTTTCAGCGATGCAGTTTTTATCTCTTCAATCGTTGCAAATCTTCGTCCTTTCATAGGTCTCTTCAGTTTTGGGAACAGGAAAAAGTCACATGGGGCCAAATCCGGTGAATATGGTGGCTGAGGCATGATTGTAGTGTTGTTTTTGGTCAAAAAACCTCTCACAAGCAACGATGAGTGAGCAGGTGCATTATCGTGATGCAAAAACCATGAATTGTTTACCCACAATTCGGGACGTTTCTTACGTATTGCTTCTCGCAAATGGCGCATAACTTCAAGGTAACACTCCTTATTGACCGTACGACCTTGTGGCAAGAACTCATGATGCACCACACCCCTACAGTCGAAGAAAACTGTAAGCAAAACCTTCACATTTGATCGAACTTGGCGTGCTTTTTTTGGTCTTGGTGATTCAGTGTGCTTCCACTGGGACGATTGAGTCTTAGTTTCGACGTCATAACCGTATACCCATGTTTCGTCACCTGTTATGACCCTTTTGAGCAAATCTGGGTCGTTGTTGACATTATCCAATAGCTCTTGAGCGATTGTCATGCGACGGTTCTTTTGGTCGAAATTGAGCAATTTTGGAACAAATTTCGCTGACACACGTTTCATGCCCAAAATATCCGAAAAAATTTCATGGCAAGAGCCAACCGATATGCCAACATCCTCCGCAACTTGTCTGATAGTGATTCGACGATTTTCCAAAACAATTTTCTTCATTATTTCAACGTTTTCATCGGTTGTTGACGTGCTGGGGCGTCCAGAGCGAGGTTCGTCATTGGCATCTTCTCGGCCATCTTGAAAGAGCTTGTACCACTTATAACCTTTTTTTTACTAAGAGTAGACTCACCGTATGCCACTGTCAACATTTCAAGTGTTTTGGAGCACGTAATTCCATTTTTTACACAAAATTTGATGCAAATTCTTTGATCCATTTTTTTTGATAGAAGAAAGTCGCCGAGCACACCAAAGTACGTCTGACCTTTGTAACTGTCAAAAATAAACTAAACATGCTATACACTTCAAACTTGAAACATATGCTCAGGACATGTGTACCACCAACGCAACAAAATACAAAAATCGAAAATCGAATGTGCGTTGCCCGCGAAATTCAAAAAGTCACCTTACTTTTTGAACACACCTCGTACAATGTTTAGTACTAATAATAAATAATTGAAATTTGTCCTATAGCAGAATCTATAGTGTTAAGAATTTAAGCTACGTTTTCTTGCTTAATAACAAACATGCTTAACCTCTGGGCGAGAGAAGAACCAGCCCCTTTAACATCAGCGACGATTACCAGTCACTGTCTTCATGACTGATTAGGATTCTACGGATCCATACTTTACAGCAAATGACATAAACACCTACTGGAACCTCATATATAAACATCCAAGTAATTCTGCGCTGGAATATTTATTTTTAAAGTATTTACGCCTTTAATAGATGAATTCCATGAAGATAATATATACGAGTATAAAATTAACGATTGACATGACACAGTTCAAATGGCCTTGTAATAATAACTATACTGACGTGATTGATAGATAATATATATTAATAAATACTGTACCTGATTACAGTACAATGCCATCCCATAAAAATGTAGCTGTGTCCACTCACAGGGCTTCGCTTATTTTATTTTGATGATATTTTAGGTGCAGTTTATTGTTTTTTTTTTTTTAATGAAAGTAAAAGAAAATGGCAATGGAAGTCAACGGGCAATGAAAAATGATGGTCACTACAATAAAAACAAAACTTAAAGGCGTTAACACAGTATGGTCACATCCCGACCCGTGATTATACTATAACACGCAATATTTAATAATCGACAGCAAGAACATTAATAATGGAAGGAGAGCCATGTTAGTTGAGGGGTAGCATAAATGTCTGCATAGCAAAACAGCTCCTGGCCTCTTTCTTCGCTGTACTAGAAAAGCCCTCGGATAGTAGACCAATATGCTAAGTAGATTTTTTTAAATATGAGAATAGGAAAACGAGTTTCAACAACAAGTTTTTCACAGTGACCAAGTGAAGCCGGCCACAGTCGAGCGTGTACCTGCTGTACTACCATATGTTAGAGGTGTCACAGACAAGATTGGCTACATCTAGAAGCGAGCTTCCATTAGAATATTCTACAAGCCGCCGAAGAAGATTAGTCAGTTCCTACCATCAGTCAAGTGTCATATTCCTCTACAAGATGCAGGAGTGTACAAGCTTGATTGTGAATGTGGTCTCTCTTACATAGGACAAACAAAAAGATCAATTAGAACCCGCGTAAAAGAACATATAGCTGATGTGAAGCATCAACGTTCCGGGAAGTCTGCAATTTGCGATCATATCCTAGACGGCCCCAACCATTACATCAGATTTGATAGACCACAAATCCTCGCGAAAGAACACCGATTCCTACCAAGGATGATACGTGAGGCTATTGAAATTAAAAAACATCCTAATTTCAATAGAGAAGGAGGCTGGGTACTACCACCTGCTTGGGATCCTATAATCAATAAAATTAAAACTAAACCCAAGCATACCACTGCAAGACCTCAGGATATAGTCAGTTCATTTTGCATAGATCGGACCATAAACAATAATTAAAAAAGCTGAAGGTACTCCGGGTTTAACAATGACATCGGGACGTCAGTCATCTCAGTCCCCCGTGACCATGGGTGCTGGAAAGCGCCCGAAACGTCGGGAATTAAAAATAATAGTAAAATAAACGCGATAAAATCCGTAAAAGTAGTTTTAATCAATGTGTAGTGTTCGCGTAAATATATAAGAAATCATTATAGTCATTTATTTTTAAATTCCGCTACCATGTTATGGGGGGGGGGGGCTATGTCTGCAGGCACCTGCACAATCCTATCAAAACGAAGAAGCAGGGCTTCTACTACACGCTGGTGTTCTGTGAGGTCGTGGCAATGCCGAAACAGACCAACTCTTTGACCATGTCCAAATGGCTACAGATTCGTTGCTACAGCATTTCCCCTCACCAAAGATCGTGATCCTCGGTGATTTTGATGCCCACGTTTAACCGATTTTGCGGGAGATCTATTCATGACTTTGCCTTGGCATATGGTCTGACGTAACCAGTTACTTCGCCTACGCAAATTCCAGAAGTGGAAAATTATGCACCTTCCCTATTGGACCTTCTGCTGACGCCTCATCCGGACAGATATCAGGTCTCCGTCGATGCCCCTCTGGGTCCTCGGATCATTGTCTTCGTCGGAATCGGTCATTGTCGGAGTGTGGTGCTACTCACGCTGAAATCGTGGTTACATTCTGCAGGCTGCCGCCGTGTTTGGCTCTATAGGTCAGCCGATTGGGATAGGATGCGGTCTTTCTTTGCAACCTATCCTTGGGGGCGGGTTCCTTCTCGCCGGACGATCCCAACATTGTTACTGCTTCTGTCGCTGATGTGGTACTCCAGGGTATGGAACTTTTTATTCCTTTCTCTGTGGTGCCCACCGGAGGCAAATCTCAGCCATGGTTTAGTCGCTCCTGTAAAATAGCGTCATGTTATAAGCAGGAGTGCTACCGGGCCTGTGCTGACGCATCAACGTCTCCGGGATGTAAACACCAGCACCCTAAAAAAGAAGTATAATTCCGCCTCCAGGTCCATCAAAAGTCATTGCCAAGGCAAAGTCAAAGCACATAGGCAGAATTGGCGAGAAACTAGTTCACCTTCCTTCTGGAACCGTGCATTCTGTTCTCTCCCCAAGGCTGTCAAAGGGAATTACTGTCAGCCATCTCTTCCATCTCTGCACAGGGAGGACGACTCACTGACCCATGCTGCAAAGGAGAAAGCCGGTCTCTTTCTTTGCGTCCAACTCGAATCTCGATGACGTACGCGTACTGCGTTTATAATTCGGGGAAAATATTACTTCGTATTTTGTTTGTATAAAATTGAAGAAAAATCTCTTTGGTTTTACTGTTTGTATCTGGCTGGTTCTAATATCAATACATATAGAACATTAATAAAAACAAGTAAAACACTTTCCCGCCATTTTCCAAATGTTTTTCTGTCCGCCAAAATGAGTGAATCTTACGAAGAAATTCAATAGATTCTGAAGTTTTATTCAAAAAAGGGCAAAATGCGAATCAAGCCGCGAAAAAAAATGTGTGCCGTCGATGGACCTAATGCAATTTCAGTAAGAGTAGCACAAAGTTGATTCCAGCGTTTAATTCCGGGAATTTGATGTCAAAGATGCAGCTCGCTCTGGTCGCCCTCATACGGATAAAGTCGATGTCATTTTTGAAAAAATGGTGCAAGATCAGCATATTATTAAGTACGATATAGCCAAGGACTTGAGGATGGACCACAAAACAGTTCTGATCCATTTGAAAAAGTCTGGCTATACAAAAAAACCCGATATTTGGGTACCACACGAGCTCACTGAAAGGATGAAATGAATCGTGCACTCATTTGCAATTCTCTATTGAAACCTAATGAAACCGAACCACTGTAGAAAAGATTGATCACTGGCGATAAAAAATAGATCACATACGACAAGAATGTGCGAAAAAGTTCATAATTAAAAAGTAGTCAAGCTCCACAGACTGTAACGAAACTCGGATTAACACGGAATAAGATGATGCGCTGTATATGGTGGGATTGGAAGGGTAACGTTATTAAGCTTTTACCGCCGGGCAAAACCAGCTATACCGATCTCTACTGCTAACAACTAGTTAGAATCAAGCAAGAAATTGAGAAATAGGGGCCGGAATTGATCAAGGAAAAAGGGGTGGTCTTTCGTCATGATAACGCCAGACCACACACGTCTTTGGTCACTCAGCAAAAATTTAGAGAGCTTGGTTGGGAAGTGTTAATACATCCACCATATAATCCTGACTTTAGACCCCCAGGTTTTCATCTGTTTCGGTCTCTTCAGAATTTTTTGGATAGTGTTAGGTTAATATCAAGAGAGGAAAATCAAAACTACTTGTCGCTTTTTTGTTAAAAAAAATCCTAAGATTTTTACAGCAACGGGATTATGTCACTATTTTTTTTAAACTTATCCAAGCCAGCACTTAGCTACAATCCCACCTGATGTTAAGTGGTGATGTAGTTTAAGGTGGTAAATCGCACTGACTTAACAAAAACCTATTACTGTAGCTTTGAAGACACCCATATTGTAAACGGATGAAAAGACAGATGCTGGCAACTTATTCCACTCCTTTGCTGTACGCATGACAAACGACGTAGCAAACCGTTTGGTTCGAATGCGTGATAAGTCAACAACAAAAGAGTGGAGGCTTGTCAAACGTCTGGTTGTACGATGATGGAAGAAAGAGGGAGGAAGTAAATTATGCAATTCCTGCGCACACTCCCAGAAATGCATCATGTAGATGACCGAAAGGCTGGCTACTTTACGCCGGTGTTCGGGGCTGGTAAGATTGGTTTCAACCAAATTGGGGTCACCAATAAACCTCTTAGCGCGCCTTTCCATTGAGTCCAAGGACAACCTACAAGATGGCAATAAGTTATCGAACGAAATGGCATATATATGTTAAATATATATAATAATCACATTTAATTATATATATAAATATATAATTAAATGTGATTATACTTTGAAAAAAAAATCACTTGAATTTGTCTATAAAATAAGAAGAAACTTTTTCCCCGACCTGTTGTCTACATATTTGACAAGTTGATTTAGGTGGGATACGAACTATTTATGACCAGACATCTCACACCTGAATTATAAAGTTTATTTATTCGGATCATGTAAGAAACCCTATCGTAGGCCTTGCTCATACCTAAAAATATACCAACAGTGTATTGTTTGTCGTCAATTACCTTCAATACTTCTCTTTTATATTGATATATACTACGAGTCCTGTAGTGCCACCCTTTCGAAAGCCTCACCACCTATCATTGAACATATTATGTTTTTCACAGAACGTGCAGAGTATTTTTAAATATGACTATTTCATATATTTTGGAAAATTTTTAGAGAAGTGCTCTAAACTATTCGTCGTATAAAAATTACTGCTAAATGGTTGAAGAGACCAGTACTTGCTTTCAGTCATCTAATGATGAATAATTATTTATTCAATTAATAATTTTTTTACAGACATTCTTTCATTTACAATAGGTATAAAACTATAATTAGCTCCGCAAATTTCTGAACATTGACCAAAGAAAATTCCTGGATGATCAGGATTAGCATCTACTTTTACTCCTAGAGATGGAATAGTTCATGAATTAATTACGTCAGTAGCAGTTACTATAATTCGAATTTGATTATTTATCGGTAAATTAATTCGATTATCAATATCTAATAAACGAAAATTTTCAGGAATATTTTTATTATATTGGATTATATATGAAAATATTTTCATGATAAAACTTAATGAAGAATTAAGAGACAATGTTTTGCGATAGAGATGGGTTGATAAGAAGTTTAAGTGGTATGGCAAGTTCATCGGCATATGTTTTTATTAGCGTTGGTGGTATTTCATTCAACTCATGGTTTCTTTTGATGATATCCCGGACGTCAGTCTGAGCGAGATTAGAATGGCTCTCCTGCATCTTAAAAACGGCAGGACCCGAGGCGAGGATGCAATTACAGCGGAGCTTCTGAAAGCGGGTGGAACACCGGTACTTCAAGTCCTCTAGAAGCTCTTCAATTCCGTCCTCCATGGTGGCACTACTCCGGAGGCGTGGAGCAGAAGTGCGGTGGTCTTGTTCTTTAAGAAAGGCGACAACGAGAACTACAGACCGATTTCCCTTCTGAGCCGCGTCTACGTGCTGTTTCCGAGAGTCATTACGAATCGTCTCGCACGCAGACTCGACGACTTCCAGCCTCCCGAACAAGCCGGTTTCCGCAAAGGCTTCAGTACCATAGACCACATACATACCCTGCGGCAGATTGTACAGAAGACCGAAGAGTACAATCTGCCACTTTGCCTGGCGTATGTGGACTATAAGAAAGTCTTTAATTTCGTCGAAATTTGGGCGGTGCTACAGTCCCTTCAGCAGTGCCAAGTTGACTGTCGGTATATCGAAGTGCTAAAGTGTTAGTACAGTAGGGCTACGATGGCTATCCGAGTACGGAAATAGAGTTTGAAACCTATCCAACTGCAGAGAGGTGTAAGACAGGGTGACGTTATTTTCCCGAAACTCTTCACCGCTGCGTTGGAAGACGTTTTCAAGCTACCATACCGGAAAGGATACGGTATTAACATTAATGGCGAGTACATCACTCATCTTCGATTTGCCGACGATATAGTCCTTATGGCAGAATCGCTGGTGGACCTTAGCACTATGCTCAATGACCTCAATGGTGTCTCCCAACGGATAGGTTTTAAGATGAACATGGACAAAACAAAGATCATGTTTAATGTCCATGTCACACCTATGCCGGTAGTTGTTAGGAGCAATATGCTCGAAGTTGTTGACGAGTACGTTTACCTGGGACAGATAGTCCGACTAGGTAAGTCCAACTTCGACCGAGAGGTCAATCGATGGATTCAACTCGGCTGGGCAGCGTTCGGGAAATTACGACACATCTTCTCGTCAGGTATACTTCAATCTCTGAAAACTAAAGTGTACAACCAGTGCGTGTTGCCAGTGCTGACTTGCGGATCAGAGACGTGGTCTTTCACTGCTGGCCGTATGAGGACGCTCAAGGTCGCAAGCGAGCTATGGAGAGAGCTATGCTCGGAGTTTCTCTAAGTGATAGGCTCAAAAATGAAAATATCCGCAGTAAACCAGAGTGACCGACATAGCCCAACGGATTAGTAAGCTGAAGTGGCAATGGACGGGCCATATAGCTCGAAGAACCGAAAACCGATGGGGAATAAAGTTTCTCGAGTGGCAGCCTCGTACCGGTAGGCGTAGTGTAGGGCGATGCCCCACTAGATGGAGCGACGACCTGGTAAGACATGCAGGAAGTCGATGAATGCTGGTGGCTCAGGACCGTGATTTGTGGCATTACTTGGGGGAGGCCTATGTTCAGCAGTGGACTTGTGAAGGGCTGTAATGATGATGATGATGATGATGGTTTCATTTATTTTTTAGTTCTTTTTTTTGATGATGTTTATTACTTATTCTTACACCGCCACCACACAGTTTATAAAACTAGTTGCTATTTAATAACTTATTGTAAGATTTATTAAAATAAAATACTTTGTAACTTTTAGATGATATATGTAACATTTCAGATACGCCAACGTTTTTAGTCAAGTCAAGATTGGACTTATAATGAGTAACAAGGGACATTACTACGTTTATTAGGTATATAATATATATAGGATATAATATATATAATATAATATATAGGATAATTTCTACGTATTTCAGGGACAGCGGTACTCATAGCTTTAAAGCAAGACATATAGTCACTTATAAGTAGTATTATACATTTATTAAAATTTCAAAAACTCGTGAAATGTACGGAAATCACCCCCCTAGAATTTTAATAAAATTCTAACTTCTTTCACGTGTACTTTCGGGATTTCGACTGATATGGTCGTTAAGACCTTTAATTTATTTATTAATTCAATACAGAACTGACTTTATAGAACAAAAAACTGGACTAGTGCGAGCCTAACTCGCGCACCGAGACTTCCGTACAAACTCGTATGTAAATAGTAAGTCCATTTCGGGAGTCGAGTCTCCATTTTTTCCGATAATATTTTGAGTTTTTTCCGAGATATACTCGGCAAGAGCAAGAGCATCTTTAAGGTGAGAGTGAGTTGGTATTTACAGGATTGCAGTACTCAAAGTCATAGTTTACGAACTTGAAAGCACCGAACATTATTCAGCCGAAAAGATAAATAGGAATGAACATAATTTTGTTAGCTCCCATACATCAATATATTTCACAGTTTATTCTTTAACTGCAAATGTAAGTTTGTAATCGCAAAAAAATATTTTAAAACTTAAAAAAAACTTAATTAACGATTATCGGACTTTTACGTTAACGGAAAACATAAGTTAAAGTAAAACGACGTTTACTTGTGGATTCCGTTTTTCTTTTAAGGTAAGGAACTCTAAAATTAACTTAGAACTGTGTTTAGTATTTGATTAGAATTCTAAATTATATAAAATTTTAATTTTTAGTGTGTTATGTTATTCGTTTTTCAAAATCAAAAATTAATTTTTTTCCTTATGTTTTTTCTACATTTACAACCATAAACAGTAAGAAAATATGTGTTATTATTGAATATGAGGACGGACATGAAAAAAAATAAATCTTAATTGGTACTCAACATCAATGACTTAAACGGACTTAGCACTACTGGCGAACGATCTCGTTACAGACGATTTCGTTTCCGAAATTTTGAACTTACTATTTAACCGTGGTCACCGGGAGAAGAAGGTAGATAATGATGGCATTTACGCGAAAAATAGTGAAAGCAGATCCACGTGAAACATAGGCTATGCTATATAAAATAAAGAAGCTTGGCAAATGTTTACCTCACGAACTGTGTGACGCGAAGTTGACGACAGAGATTTATTTATTAGTTCTTAACAAAATTACTAACGGTTTGAGACGACAATAACGAGATGTTAGCAAAATTAGCAGTACTAAAGCTAGAGACGCTTCTTCAACCACCATACTCTTCATACTTTGCCAAAATTCAATTCCCAAGAAACAGTAAAGAACGCCTTTAAAGAGTTTGTCGATTCTTGTGCAACAGACTTCTATAAAAAGCGCATCATCAAAGGGGCAATAAAAAGGCAAAGACTTAACTATAAAATATTATGGATTAGAATTTTTCGGCGCATTATAAAACTTCTATAAAAACATCGGCACCAAGCTCACACACGGTAAAGCCACTGACCGTGACCACAATTTTAATATTATATACTAATTAATACAGATATCTAAATATTATATAGATGAAATTATATATATATATATATATATATATATATATATATATATATATATATATATATATATATATATATATATATATATATATATATATATATATATAATAAGTAAAATTTTAAGGGCATCCCCTTCAAACTTTGAGATTGCTGGCCTGGAAGAAGCTAGAAACGCTTTCTTAATTACATGCCCTGGTCAAAATTTTCAATTTCCTCTAAATTCACAGAGGAGCTGGGACGACATAAACTGCAAATTGACTTATGACAATCTTTTGAGCTTTAGTACAGGTTCGGCGCGTGCTAGGCTTTTGGCCGTGGGTACGCATGAGGCCGGCTACTGGCTTCACGCGTATCCTTCGTCAAATACAGGAACATTTCTTGAGCCTGACACGCTCCGAATCGCAACCTGTCTACGGCTTGGGGTTCCGGTCTGCGCTCCTCATAAATGTCCGTGTGGCAGTGACGTCGACAAGCTAGGATATCACGGGCTATCATGCCAAAAAAGTGCAGGTCGCTTCTCGAGACATGCAGCACTTAACGATATCATACGCCGGTCTCTTGCCACCGTCAACGTGCCAAGTCTACTTGAGCCGTCTGGTATTGCAAGAGACGATGGCAAGAGACCGGACGGTATGAGTTTGATTCCATGGAGGATGGGCCCGGTGCTGGTATGGGATGCAACCTGTTCAGACACGCTGGCCCCTTCCCATCTACGTGGAACCAACAACAGAGCTGGTGCGGCTTGTGAAGCGGCAGAAAAGGCTAAAGTTTGCAAATACAGGGGTCTAGGCTCCGAATATATTTTTGTCCCTTTCGGTGTCGAGACCCTTGGTCCGTGGGGTCCTAGCGCTATAAGCCTTTTTAAGGAAATAGCAAAAAGGTTAATCGACGTCACAGGAGACCGAAGAGCTGGCAGTTACCTCGGACAAAGAATTAGTCTAGCTATTCAACGGGGAAACGCTGCCAGTATCTTCGGAACCTTGCCTAAAGGACCTCTTTTTTAATAATTTAATTTAGTTATTATAATATATATTTTTAAGGTTTTTAGTATTAGAAATAATGTTTATAAATTTATGGGTTAGATTTAATTTAAAGTATATTTATCATTGTACATTATTTTATATTGTTACACATTTAAAAATAAAAATTAGTTAATTATCTTATATATATATGTTATTGACATTGACAGTATAAACGTAAACAATGCTTAATTTTATTTTATTTGATATATTCCTAACACGTATTATACATAAATTTAGCTTTCTACATGTGCAATGCTGAATCTCACACTCCTCCGCGCAAAATATGCTTAAAAAGGAGTATAAAGTTTTCCCTCCACGTATTAACATATAGAAGATACTGTGCCGTAGCTACAGTTATAGGTAAGATTTACGCCCGCTGTGTGCAACATCTCTCCCTGTGCATTATTAATTGTCATTCGACGACTCCGTGGCGCATTAGTTTTGCAATAAGTTGCAGTGCTAAGTGCCACGATTAAAATCTCGCACGCAACAAATATTTTTATGGCAAAATAATTGTTTGGCTCTTGATGTTTATATCCTTATGTAATGCATATATGTAAACTCCACGATACAGAAGAAAAGCATAGAGTGGGGACGTATTGTTTTAATAGAAAGAGAACAAAAAGCAGACGCTGACAGGAATTGGCACCCGCTTAAAGCGGAAAGGAAAAAATATCGATGGTAGTCATACCCTATGAGTGGAATGCGAGGAACAAAGACTTGTTTTTCGGCCCCACCTCGTCAGGAACTTGTTGGTTCCGCTGCAGAGTCAGATGCCGTTGAATAACTCTTGTGGGCTCAAGTTTCACAAAAGTATTTGAAGACCTATGTTGTAGATAGATTTCCTGGGGTTTTTAGGATGAATAAAACAGCTTGTTATCCTGTCATGTCATCTGGGAGCACGGCAGTACCTCCGCCAAGTTGAGGAAAAAAGTCGCACGGCTGTGCCGTCCTTTTCTCGAAGCAGGTCAGACCATTTTTGACCGATGACCAAGTCAATCTATTTATTTAAAACATAAAAGATTTTTAATATTGATTTGACCACTAAAATTTTTTTGTTAGGTTAGCTAATTACGTAACAACTTAAGATAGAAGGACCCTTAATTAGTAAAGTTACAGCCTACATACGTCTCACTGCTGGGCACAGGCCTCCCTCATTTTTGAGAGTGTTTTACCCTTAAGCAGGGACTGAATAAACTAACTGGCTTGGTATTACATGGATCTCATAACTTTTTACGGTGGAAGAACTGAGTTGCGAGACTTGGTTTTTTTACAATTTATGTTTTTGATGGCATTTGTTCTTCCTTTCTCTGGTAAACCCCGAGTGTCAGATGAATTCCCAGCAAATGAGCGCGATATTTATATGTTTTCTGACTTTCTAGAAATTTCTCTGCCTCACCCCTTTGGTCATTATTCTTTATATTATTAAAATTTTATTAATCTAGATATATTTTCATTATGTCAAGTCTTAGCTACATTTTGCTAGCGCAAATTCGAGGCCCCCTTTAAATATCACACCACACCCCGCTTCACTTCTATGTAAGTACGCCCTAGCTTACGCACGCAACACATTCCTCCGTGGAGCGTCGGTGCGTTCACACATATTATTATGAATTTAGATATGACTATGGCTTAATTATTATTTAAAACATATTATTATTCTTAATCTTTCAATAAAATATAACACATTATTTGTATACAAACTTATATGCCTATATATACGGGTTTAACTTTACAATTTAATATTGCATCTTTACCCGTATCTACGTCCTATCTTATCACTTATTTATTGAATTATGATATGACATAAAAAGTTAAATAAAGGAATAAAAACTTAACATTATTCAGAATTTCTAACTATCCAATTTTTATAAAATTACTTCCAAATCTAAAGTATTTAATAGAAGTTAAATAACTTAGTAAACACTAATTAATTAAAATATTTACACTTCTAATCATAATGTTAAATTACCAAGAGATATGATATATAAATTATAAAGGAATATATATATATATATATATATATATATATATATATATATATACATATATATACATATATATTTAGTCACGTGGTCCATCCCCACTCGTTGCACCACACTGCCCGCACATCCTCATTCAATGCTGTCGTGCACATTTCTCCCGCTATCGTAGAGTGTGATTCTGCCGGTAGCACAACAATCTTCTTGCAGGTTCTTTACATGACATGCCCGTTGCTCGTAGTGACGTCGACGATTTTTACCTCATTGTCCCCTCCGGGGTAGACTTTGTTTACTTTTCCTCTCGACCACACGTTCCTTGGTAAATTCTGGTCGCAGCTGACGACTAGGTCACTGACTTTTGGGGTGGTACCAGTGGTGGGCGGCTCCCGCCACTGTTGGAGTGAGGAGGGATACTCTCTCTTCTCTGTTATTCATTGTTATATTTTCCCCGTATCTTGATGACGACCCTCTTGCTGTTTTCGTGCTTGATTGTTTTATTCAAAACTTGTACCCACATATGGTCATGTGGGCAATCTAAGTCCAATAACTCCGCCAATCCTTTGTCGATGCCGTGACGGGGCTTCTGTTGTCCATCAAGACGTAGGTGTCGACCTTTGTACCGTTGAGACCAATGAGCGTGACAGGCGCAATCTTCAAAAATGCTTGACCATTCTTGATGCAATCGACGTTCTTGACTAGTTCAACAGATGAGCCACTTCCTGCGCCACTTGTGGTGGAAGCGACAATGTCGTTGTCGTGGACTGTATATCTTCTTACTTACCTAATTTTAGGGTGTACACTAGAGAAATAAAACAGCGATTAATAGTAAATGCCCCTTGGAAATGATATGGAATGATATCGAAATCTCACTAATTTCACAACTTTCACTTTACTTGTCCTAATTTCGTTTTCTTTATTGATTTATAACTGGAAACTGTAGCTGGTCCTGAACAAATGAAGAAATGAAAATGGGGCGACTTACTAAGCTATCCCAGAGCTAAACCGTAAGAAAAACCGCGCGCGGAAACCCCCCTTTAAATCGATATATTTCACTATCACATTTCCATATATTGTTCCGTAACTTTATTTTCCATGACAACATCACAAAACAATTGTATTTACATAACATTACATAAAGCTTTAGTAAAATATTAAACATATCACAATTTTACAAGAAATTACTTAGTCATAAACCTTTAAATGTCGAATACAAACTTTACAATACAATTTTCATAAATGATTTCACTTATCTTATACAATACAACGGTTCAATACAAGAATGAAAACGTTTAAGCAGAATTAAAACATTTAATTCTATTGTTTATTTTTTCATTATTACGCTACTTTATTACCATAATAGAATTTTATTGACATTTTTATTATCTTATCATTATACAAAATCTATCCAAAATATTAATAAATTGCTATTACTCGCATTTTAAAACTAATAAAAATAAATACTCTTAAAAAGCGGTTTGGAGTTGAGTTTTTATTTTCTGTTAATTAAACGCAAGTCCGAACCGCTTTTTAAGAATATTTATATTTCACCCACACTTGTGGACAAACTCAATTTTACACAACCATCGAGATCCAAATATTATAATTAAATACATAATTTATTCTTATCCCGGTCGGACATACACAACATTTCATTCTAGTATAAACTGCCCCTATCTTATCTATTACTGATAGGTCTTATCAGTGCTTAAAACATTTACTATCAAAATTAAATGAAAATATTTTTAATACTTAATTCGCATTACATGACCGATTGCTGTAATACAGAACTCTACGTCGATACAAATATCCTTACTTTACTCAGAAATATGCATTTTATAAAAATCATAATTAATTCGACATTTATTTCAAGAAACTATGAAAGATTTAGTGAGATGTTTATCTTGTGTCGCCAACATCACTAAAAGCAAGTCCTGATTGAAAATTACTTTATAACGGCTGCACTTAGTATGTTGAAGTCGCTATTATTTTCTGGTAAAAATAATGCCATATCTTGTACTAAAATCTTATTAGTAAATTCAGTGTATGTATAACTCAATACCATACTTTTGACCAAAAATAAAGCATCGTTATATATCTTTCAGGGATTGACTGAAAAAGGTATTATCCCTTGAGGTTCTGTTTCGGATAATCAATTTTCTTATAGAAATTGTACATCTAATACACGTGATTTATAATGATTGCACTTTGCGGTAGATTTTTTAATATATTACCAGTTACTGAATGTGGTGTCTGCAGGAACTAAGCGTTCGCCGTAAATTTATCAGTATGCAAGTAACTCAGGCTGATACCTTATGTATTCCGCAGCACTAATAATTAATTTTGATTTTTTCGGTGCTGATTTACCGCGTACTCGACGATGAAGGAAAACGTCATATGGAATCCTGCATGTCTGAGGGATAAAATATTAGAGCAGAAACAGTGCGGCAGACTAATTTTACTATCCTCGATCTATAAAGCTGTAAGTTAGGTTTTAATTGTAAATTCTCTGACGTTTTTTCTCCGCCATATAAGAAAATTTCATCTTAAAACCATTTTATCATTAAATTCTGCGTATAGAATACCCCTCCTCTCCTAATTAGTGAAGTTATATAGAGAGACTAGCATCTTATCTCGTCTTACAGATTTCGTAACTGGCTACCGTCGAAAATGTATGACAAGTGACAAACGGCGATATAACAAAGTTACAACAGATGAAGAAACACCAGAGCGGAGAAGGAGCAATGTAAAAGGTGTGAGATATGGTACTGTGGTCGCCTATTGTCTTACTAAACGTGACAGTTAAGTCAAATTCTCTCTACAACGGTAGAGATCCATGTCTTACAGTGGACTTCTAAGGGCTTATTAAGAAGAAGATGAAAAAAATACTTATTAAATTTTGAGAGACAAAAGCACGGTTATATTTCTTTCAGGGATTGATTAGAAAAGGTACAATCCCTTGAGGTTTTGTTTCGAATAATCAATTTCTTGCAGCAACCGTACAACTTATCGTAGTATCCTTTAGCTAGTCCCTATCCAATATAGAACAACCATCGCGCGCAATATGGGCGGGGGTAAATAAAAACTAAGAATATTTTTCGTTGAGCCCGTATATACCGGCATAGTATCCGCTCTCCTTTCCATAAACGAAAGTTATACCCTTGTTACTTTTTATGAAACTGCAGTGCTGGTATAAATTGAAACACGAATAGCGTTAAATATTAAAATTACAATAGCACGACGGGTGCAGGGAAAATCGTGTTGGGGCACGATGACCTCAATGTTCAGAGATGGCCAGCAATTAGAATTAGAGGTGTGCGGGCGGGAGGGCGGTGCATTGGGCGGGCGGGAGTCAGTCACACCGCGCGCCGCCGCAGTGCCGTCGCGCCAGACGCCGCGCTAGACGCACCGTAGTATGCCGGCGCTGGGGGCTCTCTGTCGACGCGCCCGCTCGCGCGCTACCTGCGTGCCCGCGCCGCCGACGGCTGCTCGTCCACCCGGCCTATGCGCCCTAACGCACGACAACTCACGCGCTATACGGCGGATTGTAAATATTTATGGATGTCAGTTTTGAGTTGTTTAGATTGACTGTGAAATTAAAGGTATGTAAGTTATGTCTGGAGTTTCAATTTTTGTTATACGACAATGTTTATGTCAGTTCGTAACGTTAAAAGGTGCCAGTCGTTTCGAATCTAATGATTTCTATGGCACTATAATGTACTATGCATTAATAAAACTAAAGTATAGTTTTCTTGATTCGTGTTCTGTGTCTATTAACACGAGTAAATGACGAGGATGACTTCGATTAAAGGCGTGTTGAATGCCCTTCTATATTTGGATCGATAGTTTACCATTTAGATTGGTCAGTGCTAGGTTTAACAGATTTATCGCATTATATATTACGTGATTAAAATATTACGGGGGCAGGCGGTGTTGTCGACAGTATGCCAGGATCAACGCCTCCGCCGCAACAATTTGAAGTTTACGACTGCTCATTAAATACTTTACATTTATATTTTTAAAATTACCACAAATTATACACACGTTCAAACATTTATATACTGATGAGGCAATAACCTCACGCAATATTTATAAAATATAAGCAGTTGTGTTGAAACAGCAGAATTTTTTTAAAGAATTCATACAAGCATTTAATTGTTATTTTTATTTATTTTAGAACACAGTCCCCTATTACGTGCTTGATATAATTACATACCTAGTAAACATAACATTGATTGGAATAAATGTTCAGGTGAAAATGAAATCAACAAGGCGTGTTCGAGTGCACGAAGATGCTATACGTCATAGGTAATATTTTTACAGTATTTTTTTTATTTTATAATAATGAGTAAGTAGTTTTGAGTAGTTTACTTTAATAACTTTTATTTTGAGAAACCAGAACTCCAATTAAACCTTTCCTAATTATAAATTTTGTTCGCTATTGTAGTTAGTTTATAAAATAACTAGTATCTTTTTTTTTAAATAATTACTTACTCCAAGGTAGGTTTTTAAACTAATATTCAATTCTAACACAGTTTTGTTTTATAGATCTAGATTAAAACAACACGTGTATAAACTGCAAACATAGTTTAATACTATTTATTCACTTTTCAGACAAAAACATTACGTTTAAAATCCCTGGATTTGATTAGATAAATCTCACATCCCCATAACGATTAAATAACCAGGCATGAAAATAATATACTAGTGTAATATAATAAAGTTAAATTTGCAACTTGCATTACGTTCTGAAGTCTTATTGTTAACCAAACCGCTGTCGGTATAAGAACAACTCAAATAAGCATTAAAATATTAATTGACCCAACACATAATCTCAACTTTAACAAGTTTTGGTTGATATTAAACAGTTTACTAACTTTATTTTATTTTCAGTTAACAATTTATGTCGAATGATAGTTGAAGTTTAGATTTTCGTATAAAGAATTTTAAAGATTACATGCTTATATGTAGAAAAAAGTGTTTCTAATTTAGGTAGATTATGATTTCCGGCTCGGATATAACCGAGAACGTAGAGCTTTACTAAAATAATCTCCGATGCTTTCATTCGTTTTCCGTGACACACGCTCCTGTGTTTGTCACTGACAGTTTGTTGCTGAAGCAAAAATAGCTAAGTTGTGTGGTATGATATGGGCAATTGTATTTACGCTAAATAATAAAAACTAGAATATCAGAAGAAAATCTGAGAAGGATATTAACAAAAATGTTTTATTGTATTATAATAATATATTGTATTATTGAATGATAAATATAATATTTGCCTTTTCCAAATTTTGTATATTGAATATTTTTATTAAAATTTGAAGTTGCGTTATACTACTTCACGGATATAGTAGCGAAAACAATTTTTTCGTTCATCTATAGTTTCATTGAATACAATAGGTTCAAAAATTATATTTTTCAGTGTTCGTCACGTATCATGTACAAATGCCAGTTGCATCAACTAATAAGGAAGTGTCTTTTTATTATATTTATGTATGATTTATAAGACGAGAATAAAGTATAAAGAATGGTAGTATAGTTTTTGAAGCCTGTGTTCATATCCAAATCTACGTTTACCTACTGAGTTCATATCATTCCGGTTTTCGTTTAGGATGACATAAGAAAAAATATGGACGAAAAAAAGATAACGGTTGTTGTGCTAGTTGACTTTTATGCTTTTAACGTAGTTGATTATGATATTCTTCTTTCCATCCTATCTCATCTTAATTTTGAGCCCACTCTTAGATTGGTTTGCATTTTGCATCGTATCTTCGCTGGCGTCAGCAGTCAGTTGACGTAGGTCGAATGACCTCAGCTCGGGCTAAATTGGAAAGTGGTGTGCCGCAAGGCGGTATATTCTCTCCTATCGACTTCTGTGTTTTTATAAACTTGATCACTCATATTATTGCTTACTCGAGCCATCTTTACGTCGATGATGTGCAGCTCTATCTGCAATGTGGCATCGAAGATCTCCATAATGGGATTCATAAACTAAACCAAAATTTTAACACCAATAAAGTTTCTCGCGCCATGGAGTCTGTGTCAATCCAGTAAAATGCCAAGCGATTTTAGTAGGTAGTAAAAGGTTGCTGGCTAAGGTTCATAAAGCAGACTTACCTCCTATTTATTGTCACAATATTATTATTTTATTTAATGCGTCTGTTAAAAACCTTGGTATGTATATTGATAGCTCTCTAAACTGAAAAGTTCAAGTTACTTATTTAAGTCGAAAAGTCATCGCCACCTTAACTTCCCTTTATCGTCTCAAACATTTTCTTCCTATTATTTTATTATATTATTTTCAAACTTTTACTTTACCTATTTTCGATTATGCTTATGTGTACTACCTAGACCCGTCCCAAGAACTTCTTAACAAGCTGGAGCGCCTGCTTAACAACTGTATTATATTTATTTTTGGTCTGCGAAAGTATGACCATATTTCGCAATATAAATCTAAGCTTAAATAGCTTTAATAGCTTCAGAATATTACTTCACCCTTTTCAATTCTAAATTATTTATTTTCGCCTTTTCACCTCAAGTATCGCTTTCCGTATCTCACTTCTTGTCACGATAGGGTTCTTCGATCTTCCTCATTTCATTCGTCGTTATTATCAAGATTTAGATTTCTACTTATCTCACCGGGTTCTACGGTAACTCATTAACTGTTGAAGCTGCACTTCTTTAGGATTCCTTGCACATACTCCTTTAAAAAGTTGGTTGGCGAGCATTTACTGTGGAATCATTAGTATTACAATATTGTAAAATACTCGTATGTTTTGAAATAAAATGAAATGAATGATTTTGATTCAGTATAGGTTATTAGATAATACTTATTGAAAGTAATTTTTTATTTACCACTGGTTCGGAAACTACTTCTGTCCTGGGAAGAAATAGCAAGAAATCCAGCGGGATTTTATTTAAGCATATTTCGCTTTGCAATAAATTTGTTTGTACAGTTTTTAAATCAATTTTAATAGGGCCGACATGGTGGCGATCGTCTCATTCCCATTGGTTATTTTCGTTTATGTATTTTCTGATATTTTAGTAATCCTTTTTGTACAATTTTTCTTTAATAAAACGTTTAAACTTGTTTATTGACAAATTTTGTACATTTTCTGGGTTTTATTGTAACAGCGTATACATTGACCCAAAAAAGAACTACTATTTCTGTGGAGTCTAGTAACTGGTATATTACAAGCTTATGTTTGTTCCTAGTGTTTAAAGTATGAACATCTTTGTTCTTATTATAGCTATTTATGTTTTAATGTACATACATTACATTTTCATAAATATATTGCTATGTCAAAGTTAATACATTTATTTTTTTAAATTTTTCTCTAAGCGACTCTTAAGTATTAAATTTGTACGTATGTAATAATTATATTTATATCCGTAAATATAAATATATTATTTACAATATTATATCAAAATGTATTTAGTTACTTATAATGTTTTTATAATTTTAGTTTCTTTTCCTTTTTTCTTTCAGTTGCTACACCTATACGTCAAATTCTCACCACTCCATGGGTTGGTTAAAAAATATTTATTACATATTAGAATTAGGTATGATTGCAGTACGGATACGGTGATTTCGAGCATTAAGGCCCGACACAGATACAGCTACAGTATATTAATATACTGCGTTATAGTATTATATTTAAGCGAGCTTCCCCCACGGTGGAGATGCAAAAATATATTTTGCTTTTATATCACTGACGGCCGTGTTAACAAATGTAGGTTTTTGCAACAAATTTTAAACAAAGGAATGTGACGTTTTTTAATAGTATGAGTATGAAATTATTAAATTTTATTATTATATTAATAGATTTAATTGGTTGTTCTTCGAAGAGCGATTGTAATGTCGGGTTTGAAATGCGTGTCGCCCTGTCAGGTGCAAGAATAAGGAAAATCTGGATTCAACAACATAATAATTACAAGTACGATGTTATATAATATCTTTATATTTATAAACGTCCGGGCGTCTTTTAGTATTCATGTAGCTTCTTGAAATAGTTCGTCGACATTCCAATTATTCAAAACAATAAAAACTAATTTTTCAATTATTCAAAATAATTAAACTCCGTTTTTTCCTTCTAATGGGGGTCGGACTTGGTACAAGTGTGGTTATAGTTTTACTTAAAAACACAGATGAACCATTTTTGTCAGAACAGATGTATAATCTCCATAATGAGTTGGGATAACCTACTGCCTTTTGTTGTTAACGGTGTTATAATACCTTTTAATGAATCTTTCTTGGTCTCTATAAGGAGTCCAACACTCCAACAGAAAGATGTTTGTGGCAGTTAGAGTGCGTGATTCATTCCCACTTCTACTAGAATTTTAATGGTACAGTCTTTGTTACTCTCTATTATTGATCTTTGTTCGTTGTGTCGTTGTCTTGCAGTGGTATGCTTGGATTTGAATTTAATTTTGTTAGTTATAGGATACCAAGCAGATGGTGTGTACCGCCGTGTAGTGGCGGTTGAGAATATCCACTACCCCATATCTTCCCGTGGATGTCGTAAGAGGCGACAGAGGGAGACAGGCAGGAGATGGGCAGCAGCATCTTCCTGATAACAGCAATGATATAATAAAAAACTGCGGTTGCCAACCCGCTCACCAAGCGTGGCAACTACGGCAAATATCCCCCTATGAGTAACGACGCAAACAAATGGCCCCCAGTCCCCGGCGGCCCCGATATTCCTGGCTACGGTGGCGACCATGGTAACGGCGGGGCAGGGGGTGCTAAGAATCTCCGGTGGAGGTTCGGTTGCCACCTACGACGAATCGACCTGGCAACATATAACGCACGCACCCTGAGGACTGACGAGAAGATACTGGAGTTGGAAGAAGAGGTAGACAAGTTGCGCTGGCATATTATTGGGTTATCCGGAGCCCGAAGAGAGGGGGAGGACCCGGTAATCCTCGAGTCCGGCACCTTGTTCTATCACCGGGAGGGCGACCATCTGTCCCAAGGAGGTGTCGGATTTATCGTCCACAAGTCTCTCGTCAATAACGTTGTAAAGATTGGGAGTGTGTCGACGAGGGTCGCGTACTTGATACTCAGAATCACCAAACGGTATTCGCTGAAGGTCATACAGGTTTACGCACCAACTTCGGCACATCCCGGTGAGGAGGTGGAGGAAATGTATGAGGATATTTCCAGAGCCATGCATTCCTCCAAAACCCACTACACGGTGTTGATGGAAGACTTTAACGCAAAACTAGGCACAAGAGAAAGCGGTGAGCTGAAGTTAGGGAAATTTGGAGTAGGGCAACGGAACCGTAGGGGCCAGCAGCTGGCCGACTTCATGAAGAAAGAGGGACTCTTTATGATGAACTCTTTCTTCCAGAAGTGGCCCCGCAGGAAGTGGACCTGGTCGAGCCCCGACGGTTCGACAAAAAATGAGATTGACTTCATTATGACAACCAGACGCCAACTTTTCAGTGATGTCTCAGTGATCGCAAGGGTGAAAACTGGCAGCGATCACCGAATGGTTGGAGGCACACTGAACCTAAAAGTTAAGTTGGAGAGGTCTCGTCAAATGAAGTCAACGCTCCGTCCCCCTCGTGCTCTAATCCAGAACCCCGAAACCTTTCAGCTCGAGTTACGTAACCGCTTTCAGTGCCTAGAAGATTGCAATGCAGTGGACGATATGACTGACAAGCTCGTGGAAACTGTCCATGCGGTCGGAGCTAAGTTCTCCAAGACCGGCCGCAGAAGAACACAAAAGCTCTCCGATCACACTCTTAATCTCATGGCTGTAAGATGGGACATGAGGCTGCTATCGTCAAAAGATTTGACAACATACAGGCAACTGAACAGACAGATCTCCAAATGCATGCGGCGAGACTTACGCAAATTTAATACTGCTCGTATTTAAGAAGCGATTGAGCGGAACCAGGGCTTCAAAGTTTTTGCCAGAGATCTGTCTGCCAGTAAGAGCCAACTGTCAAAGCTGAAGACTGAGTGTGGCAGCATCGTTTCCGGGACACCTGAGATTCTGAGTGATATTGAGAGGTTCTATGGGCAGCTGTATACATCATCGTTGGAGCCACACGTGTGGGTAACGATCCAAGAGCGGGTCTTATCCGACACTATTCCGATGATATCCCGGACGTCAGTCTGAGCGAGATTAGAATGGCTCTCCAGCACCTTAAAACACGGCAAGTCCCCGGGCGAGGATGGAATTACAGTGGAGCTTCTGAAAGCGGGTGGAAAACCGGTACTTGAAGTCCTTCAGAGGCTCTTTAATTCCGTCCTCCACGGTGGCACTACTCCGGAGGCGTGGAGCAAAAGTGCGGTGGTCTTGTTCTTCAAGAAAGGCGACAACGCCCTCTTAAAGAACTACAGACCGATTTCCCTTCTGAGCCGCGTCTACGTGCTGTTTTCGAGAGTCATTACGAATCGTCTCGCATGCAGATTCGACGACTTCCAGCCTCCCGAACAAGCCGGTTTCCGAAAAAGATTTAGTACCACAGACCACATACATACTCTTCGGCAAATTGTACAGAAGTCCGAAGAGTACAATCTGCCACTTTGCCTGGCGTATGTGGACTATGAGAAAGCCTTTGATTCCGTCGAAATTTGGGCGGTGCTACAGTCTCTTCAGCGGTGCCAAGTTGACTGTCGGTATATCGAAGTGCTAAAGTGTTTGTACAGTAGAGCTACGATGGCTATCCGAGTACAGAACCAGAGTACGAAATCTATCCAACTGCAGAGAGGTGTAAGACAGGGTGACGTTATTTCCCCGAAACTCTTCACCGCTGCATAGGAAGACGTTTTCAAGCTACTAGACTGGAAAGGATACGGTATTAACATCAATGGCGAGTACATCACTCACCTTCGATTTGCCGACGATATAGTCCTTATGGCAGAATCGCTGAAGGACTTAAGCACTATGCTCAATGACCTCAATAGTGCCTCCCAACGGATAGGTCTTAAGATGAACATGGACAAAACAAAGATCATGTTAAACGTCCATGTCACACCTATGCCGGTAGTTGTTGGGAGCACTAAGCTCGAAGTTGTTGACGAGTACGTTTACCTGGGACAAATAGTCCGGCTAGGGAAGTCCAACTTCGACCGAGAGGTCAATCGACGGATTCAACTCGGCTGGGCAGCGTTCGGGAAATTACAACGCATCTTCTCGTCAGGTATACCTCAAAACCTGAAAACTAAGTTGTACAACCAGTGCGTGTTGCCAGTGATGACATATGGAACTGAGACGTGTTCCTTCACTGCTGGCCGTATGAGGACGCTCAAAGTCGCTCAGCGAGCTATGGAGAGGGCTATGCTCGGAGTTTCTACATAAACACATAAACACTCACGCCTGTCACCCAGAGGGGTAGGCAGAGACTACAGACTTCCATTTGGCACGATCCTGACACACCTCTCTCGCCTCCTTCACATCCATACACCTACGCATACATGCTCGTCGGTTAAGGATACTCCTAATTTGGCCCGTTTTCAATAAATTGCCAATTTGGTCTATAAATTTTCGCCCAGGACGTCCTTTCCGACTCTGCCATTCCCTTCTGCAACATAAATTTTCTTTGTCAGTCTTTCCTCATCCATTCTTTCCACATGACCAAACACCGAAGCATTCCTTTCTTAATCCTGGTCACAACATCATCTTGCAAACCACACTCTTCTCTTATTACACAATATCTTACCATGTCATTCAGATTCAGCCCTAACATACTCCTTAACGACCGCATTTCTACTGCGTTCATTCTACTTTCGTGCTTCTTCTGCCACACCCAACTTTCACTACCATACGTTAAAGTAGGGACCAACACAGCATTGTGAATTGCCATACGTGCCTTTTTCGACACATTTTGACTCTTCACAATATAGTGTAGGGCCCCATTTACTCTATTTCCCGCATTCACTCGTCGTTCTATATCCTTATCATATCTCCCATACCTGCTAAATACGCAGCCCAAATATACAAACTCGTCTACTTGCTCGATTAACTCCCCTTCTATTCTTATTTCACAAATCGTTTTACTTTCTTCTCTTTCAAAAACCATAACCTTCGTCTTACTTGCGTTCACTTTCATACCCCTTTCTTTTAATGATCTGTTCATTAATGTGACCATCATTTGCAACTCGGCCGCCGACTACGCAAGGATAACTTGATCATCGGCGTACAAAAGGCATTTGACGGTTAACTCACCCATTCTTAGTCCGCATTCTTCAACTTTCAAATTTTGCAAACAACTGTCCATAAATAGGTTGAACAGCCACGGGGAAGCCACACAGCCCTATCTGACACCTTTATGGATGTCAAACCAGTCCGAGTAGACCCCGTTGATCCTAACACAAGCACTAGAGTCCCTATAAAGAGACTCCAATGCCTGTATCAAGCCTGCGCTCAACCCAAATGACTTCAGTGTTTGCCATAGCACATCCCTATCAACTCTGTCATAGGCCTTTTCCAAGTCCATGAACGCACAAAAAACCTTTTGGTTTTTGGCCAAAAACTTTTCCGCGATCATGCGCATGGAAAAGACTTGATCTGTACATCCCATTCCCTTTCTAAATCCTGCTTGCACATTCCAAATTTTTCCATCAGTTTCTTTCATGACCCTTTCAATCAGTACTTTAGCATACAGTTTTCCCACAATGCTAAGAAGGCTGATGCCACGGTAATTTTTACAGTCGTGCTGCGACCCTCTTCCTTTATATACTGGGACTATCACGGCTTTGCACCAGTCTACCGGTACCCGCTTCAGTTCCCAGCATAAATTAAACAAGGTGTGCAGCAGGCCTGCCACCACTTCCTCGCCAGCCCTTAGCATTTCGAGTGAAACTCTATCATATCCTGCAGCCTTACCTGCTTTCATGCTTTTCATTGCTTTCATTATTTCATTTATACTTATCTCGCTACCTCTTTCCTCTTCTTTCGGAGTTTCTACTTCACTTAGTACACTTGTTGTCTCCTCACTCATAAACACGCTTTCAAAATATTCCTTCCATCTCTTTAAACTCAAAACTTCATCATTCAGAATATAGCCATTCTCGTCTCTTATAGCATTCATCATAGGCTGTTTTGAATGTCCCCTGGCACATAACATATCGGAGTTTCTCTGCGTGATAAACTTAGAAATGAGGATATCCGCAGTAGAACCAGAGTGACCGTCATAGCCCAACGAATAAGTAACCTGAAGTGGCAATGGGCCGGCCATATAGCTCGAAGAACCGACAACCGTTGGGGAAAAATGGTTCTCGAGTGGCAGCCTCGTACCGGTAGACGAAGTGTAGGGCGACCCCCCCTAGATGGAGTGACGACCTGGTAAGACATGCAGGAAATCGATGGATGCTGGTGGCGCAGGACCGTGCTTTGTGACATACCTTGGGGAGGCCTATGTTCAGCAGTGGACTTGTAAAGGGCTGTAATGATGATGATGATGATGATTATGATGATGATGATGAAGCAGATGGCACCCATTCACCTTCTTTATTGAAATCAGGATGTTTTTTTTAAATATCGATAGTCTCGCGTATCATCCTTGGTAAGAATCGGTGTTCTTTTGCGAGGATTTGTGTTTTATCAAATCTGATGTAATGGTGGCGACGATCTTGAACATGTTCACAGATTCAATGCTGATACATAATACTCTAATCTTATTGAGAATAAATTAAACAAACTTTAGGGTCTTCATAACTTGCTACTAGGTTCATATTTAGCCTTTGTAAATATGATCATGATTTCGAGTTTTGCACTAAACTCAAGTGGCTCCCCATTAAGTTTCGTTGGAATACTTACTAATAATATTTGTGTTTGAAGGTCTATCTGTACTGATGAGGTAATTGGGTGTTATTTGATCTGATCACACTGGAGAATCTTAAAGAATAATTGGGGTTCTTGGGCGTAGATAAAGATCATTTCATACTAGCTCCTAACTTCATTTTACGAATACCTGCTCACTTATTAAAAAACTTTCATTTCTCCTTTTGTATCGGAATCATAAAATTATGTAACTCCTCCTGTCCTTTATCTATTAAGAAGGCATCGAGTTATTAAAAAAAATCTGATTAAAAGTGATTATTTAAAGTGTTCTATTTTTAACATATTTTGTAATGTCTTATCTACTTCGCTTAAGTTTGCGTATATGTCACCTATACTCGAGTATATAAAAGAGGATGCCCTGGGTGACTGACTCACCTATTAAGCACACACACACACACACACACACACACACACACACACACACACACACACACACACACACACACACACACACATACATACACACACACACACACACACACATATATATATATATATATATATATATATATATATATACATACAGACATCATTGCAAACGTAGTCAGAAAAGCTTCCTAGGACCTCGAAATGTCGAGTACGGATGAGAGCTCGATTTTTAAAAACCGGAGTGGAAACAATAACTTCCCCATTTTTTAAAAACATTGATTTTTAATAGCGGGAAGTTAAAAATAATTTTTTCATTTAAACGGCTACAATTTCCGCTAAGGTATATATATCCATATATTGCGCACTTCGTGCTTTTTCCGTGGTCTAAAGTGAAAGCGTTCAAAAAAAGATAAATAAGCTACTTTATGTATACTTGTAACGTTATGTTACAATATGTATCTTGTCATAAGCCATTTGAATTCTACGCGAAGGAAATCGTTGAATTTCTTGAAATTTCGACTCTTGACATTAAGACTCGTTTAGACTGTGATTTTTCGAAATTATGTTTTTTAACCAAACGTGGGTGAAGCCGCGGGCAAAAGTTGATTTAAAATAAGATATTTCTACGACCTTGTATGCGCAGACTTTAAAATTCATGATATAATTTAGAGAATAGTCCAGGAACGGTTAAGATATTACCATGAAACAAAAGCTTAGTAATTTTCAGGGTAATAATCTATAATTTCTGCAAATTTAAATTTTGGGTAAATCTTGTGGAACAATGTAGTAATAAAATGAATTCTAATTGAATATATTTTATGACACTTACATTAATAACTAAAGTAATTTGCTTACTTGCCACTAATTATTCATCGAGGCGGTTTAATTTTAGAATATTAAAATAACAACAGGCCGATATATTGACTTCGCTGAGTTAAACACTAAAAGAACGCAATTTATGGTTTGTTTTTATATAGGAAAAGGGTGGCAAGCGAGCACACAGTCCACCTGATGATAAGTGGTTGCTGTGGCACACAGACATCCTGCATCTATCCTCGTTTGCGAATCAAAATGAAGATGCGTTGTCAGCCTTGAGGACTAAGATAGAATGCCTCTTTTCCAGTAAAAAGGGTATCCGGTTCTCTACACTCACCATACGAAACACAGCAGCATTAAGCTGCTATTTGACGCTGGTATTCTGTGAGAGCGTGGCCCTTCCCCGGTCGAGCCGACCCATTTGTGCTACAGCTATACAATTAATATAGCTGCAGCATGGCTCTACCACGTAAAAAATAATATGTATATATACAGAAGAGTAAAAGTAAAATTGATTGTTTTATTATTTTCCGCCAGCACTTGCAAATTTTTGGCGCACTATACACTCGAACGGTCAACACACAGCTAACCATGCAAAAAGCGCAAAGTGCCCAAATGAATATCCGCCACTTCTAAAGCGTAAAGCGCCCCCCCACGGTGGATACATGCAATGGTTTCCGCCACGTGAGACCGTCGCAACCGCTGTGGAATCCACGATTAATATAGCGCTGCTAGTACCTATTATAGTCGCGCACGAAGCGCGACTATAATCGTGCCATACATAATAGATTATCTAGTAACAGCTTCTCTGTCCGTGATTTAGATACAATAGTTAAACAATCGAAATGTTTATATAAGATTCATGGGACAGAGAAAAGTTCATTTACTATCTTTTATTTTTATTTAAAAAAGTTTTATTAAATGTCATTTCAAATTATTGAATAGTACTTGTAATAACTTAAAATAATATACATAATTTTTAATTTCCATTTATAACGTAGCAATAATAATGTCAACACCTACTTTTCTTTCATTGCTAACATGAACATTGATATAGTATACGTAATAATCGGCCGTCAAAATAACACTCATCCATCTATAACAACCCATAAAAGTTCACAGCTGACCATAGTTGCGTTATAGAATAATGATATGCGGTAGTTGATATTCTTACATTGTCATCACGTGGTTACGTAATATGAAGTCTAGTAAATGAATTATATAAATACATAGATATTCGTTCATAATAAGTTACTCAGAATTGATATTTTAAATTAAGTGTACGGCGTGGGCCGGACATACCGCGAAATAACTTGAAACCCGTGAGCGCCGCTACTCATACGTAGATACTCAAACACCGAAAATTTCTGAATTTTTCAGCCGATAAAATTTATTGTAACTAAATAAAACAAAACTAAACAGTCATTCACATTCCATGAGTTCCCACATGATAGACTAAGATATTAAAAAAATGGATTGAGTTGAACAATTGATATTTTCAAAAGTTATCGTGCTTACTCCGCTTGATAAATCTACACAATAAGCCACTAAAACCATTTTTCAATGTAAAAATTGCAAGTAACTGGTTTAAAAAGTAATAATAAGTTCAACAATCGTTTATCTTTCTAACAATGTGCTTTTTCTATCATTTATATCATCATCATCGTCATCATTACAGCCCTTCACAAGTCCACTGCTGAACATAGGCCTCCCCCAAGTAACGCCACAAAGCACGGTCCTGAGCCACCTGCATCCATCGACTTCCAGCATGTCTTACCAGGTCGTCACTCCATCTAGTGGGGGGTCGCCCTACACTACGCCTACCAGTACGAGGCTGCCACTCGAGAACCTTTCTTCCCCATAGGTTATCGGTTCTTCGAGCTATATGGCCGGCCCATTGCCACTTCAGCTTACTAATCCGTTGGGCTATGTCGGTCACTCTGGTTTTACTGCGGATATCCTCATTTCTGAGTATATCACGCAGAGAAACTCCGAGCATAGCCCTCTCCATAGCTCGCTGAGCGACCTTGAGCGTCCTCATACGGCCAGCAGTGAAGGACCACGTCTCTGATCCGTAAGTCAGCACTGGCAACACGCACTGGTTGTACACTTTATTTTTCAGAGATTGAGGTATACCTGACGAGAAGATGTGTCGTAATTTCCCGAACGCTGCCCAGCCGAGTTGAATCCGTCGATTGACCTCTCGGTCAAAGTTGGACTTACCTAGTCGGACTATTTGTCCCAGGTAAACGTACTCGTCAACAACTTCGAGCATAGTGCTCCCAACAACTACCGGCATAGGTGTGACATGGACATTGAACATGATCTTTGTTTTGTCCATGTTCATCTTAAGACCTATCCGTTGGGAGACACCATTGAGGTCATTGAGCATAGTGCTAGGGTCCTCCAGCGATTCTGCCATAAGGACTATATCGTCGGCAAATCGAAGGTGAGTGATGTACTCGCCATTGATGTTAATACCGTATCCTTTCCAGTCCAGTAGCTTGAAAACGTCTTCCAACGCAGCGGTGAAGAGTTTCGGGGATATAACGTCACCCTGTCTTACACCTTTCTGCAGTTGGATAGGTTTCGAACTCTGGTTCTGTACTCGGATAGCCATCGTAGCCCTACTGTACAAACACTTCAGCACTTCGATATACCGACAGTCAACTTGGCACCGCTGAAGGGACTGTAGCACCGCCCAAATTTCGACGGAATCGAAGGCTTTCTCATCCACATAAGCCAGGCAAAGTGGCAGATTGTACTCTTCGGTCTTCTGTATAATCTGCCGCAGGGTATCTATGTGCTCTATGGTACTGAAGCCTTTTCGGAAACCGGCTTGTTCGGGAGGCTGGAAGTCGTCGAGTCTGCGTGCGAGACGATTCGTAATGACTCTCGAAAACAGCACGTAGACGCGGCTCAGAAGGGAAATCGGTCTGTAGTTCTTCAAGAGGGCGTTGTCGCCTTTCTTAAAGAACAAGACCACCGCACTTCTGCTCCACGCCTCCGGAGTAGTACCACCATGGAGGACGGAATTGAAGAGCTTCTGAAGGACTTCAAGTACCTGTGTTCTACCCGCTTTCAGAAGCTCCGCTGTAATTCCATCCTCGCCTGGGGCCCTGCCGTTTTTAAGGTGCTGGAGAGCCATTCTAATCTCGCTCAGACTGACGTCCGGGATATAATCGGAATGGTGTCGGGTAAGACTTGCTCTTGGATCGTTACTCACACTTGCGTGTGGCTCCAACGATGATGTGTACAGCTGCCCATAGAACCTCTCAATCTCACTCAAAATCTCAGGTGTCCTGGAAACGATGCTGCCACACTCAGTCTTCAGCTTTGACAGTTGGCTATTTCTGGCAGACAGATCTCTGGCAAAGACTTTGGAGCCCTGGTTCCGCTCGATCGCTTCTTTAATACGAACAGTATTAAAGTTGCGTATGTCTCGCTGCATGCATTTGGAGATCTGTCTGTTAAGTTGCCTGTATGCTGTAAAATCTGTTGACGATTGCAGCCTCCCGTCTAACAGCCATGAGAGTAAGAGTGTGATCGGAGAGTTTTTGTGTTCTTCTGCGGCGGGTCTTGCAGAATTTAGCTCCGACCGCATGGACAGTTTCCACGAGCTTGTCATTCATATCTTCCACTGCATTGCAATCTTCTAGGCACTGAAAGCGGTTACGTTACTCGAGCTGAAAGGTTTCGGGGTTCTGGATTAGAGCACGAGGGGGACGGAGCGTTGACTTCATTTGACGAGACTTCTCCAACTTAACGTTTAGGTTCAGTGTGCCTCTAACCATTCGGTGATCGCTGCGATCACTGAGACATTACTGAACAGTTGGCGTCTGGTCGTCATAATGAAGTCAATCTCATTTTTTGTCGAACCGTCGGGGCTCGACCAGGTCCACTTCCTGTGGGGTCGCTTCTGGAAGAAAGAGTTCATCATAAAGAGTCCCTCTTTCTCCATAAAGTCAGCCAGCTGCTGACCCCTACGGTACCGTTGCCCTACTCCAAATTTCCCTAACTTCAGCTCACCGCCTTCTCTTGTGCCTAGTTTTGCGTTGAAGTCTCCCATCAACACCGTGTAGTGGGTTTTGGAGGAATGCATGGCTCTAGAAATATCCTCATACATTTCCTCCACCTCCTCATTGGGATGTGCCGAGGTTGGTGCGTAGACCTGTATGATCTTCAGCGAATACCATTTGGTGGTTCTGAGTATCAGGTACGCGACCCTCGTCGACACACTCCCAATCTTTACAACGTTGTTGACGAGAGACTTGTGGACGATAAATCCGACACCTCCTTGGGACAGATGGTCGCCCTCCCGGTGATAGAACAAGTTGCCGGACTCGAGGATTATCGTGTCCTCCCCCTCTCTTCGGACCTCAGATAATCCAATAATATGCCAGCGCTACTTGTCTACCTCTTCTTCCAGCTCCAGTATCTTCTCATTAGTCCTCAGGGTGCGTGCGTTATACGTTGCCAGGTCGAGTCGTCGTAGGTGGCAACCGAACCTCCACCGGAGATTCTTAGCACCCCCTGCCCCGCCGTTACCATGGTCGCCACCGTAGCCAGGAATAGCGGGGCCGCCGGGGACTGGGGGCCGTTTATTTGCGTCGTTGCTCATGGGGGGATATTTGCCATAGTGGCCATGCTTGGCGAGCGGGTTGGCAACCGTAGTTTCTTATTATGTTATTGTTGTTATTAGGAAGATGCTGCTGCCCATCTCCTTTCTGTGTCCCTCTGTCGCCTCTTACGACACCCACGGGAAGATATGGGGTAGTGGATATTCTCAACCGCCACTACACGGCAATCATTTATATGTTCAATATTATTCTTAGATACGATTTCATGCGACAAACGTTGGATTCTTGATTTTTAGGCGCTTGTAAAACATATCTACGCGCTTTGCACTTAAAGCATCCAAAAATATTTTTTATCACATGCTGGCTCGGTTGAATGGTAGTGGGCAAGCATTACAAGAAGAATCCGAAGAAATTCTATATAATTAATAGTGCAAGAAAGGAAAACAGTGTTATAAGTATACCCTATGCTAGGCTGATAAGGACACATTGCACTTTGAATAACTTTTTCAATGGGAATCACTTTTTAAATTTTCAACAAATTCAAAAATTTCTTCTTGTATGTTACTACAAAAGATTAATATAAAATTTGAAGCTATCGCGGTTATATCAGCAGTTGCAAAAAACTGGTTATAAAGAGGGCAGTTCGGTAATTTTGGCTTTATTACTAATCAAGTCCTACTAAAAAAAGATGAATACTTATACTTAATTCAACGTCTATACATAATATTAATAAATGATTTTTACTATCTGATTGTTTTATAACTCCTTGTATTTCACCCTAAGCGTTATTCCTTTATTGGACATTAGCATAACAAAGGTATTGTAAATCGTACAATTCTTTTTACTGTTCAAGTAAAGAAATTAGCAATTTTCAAGTTTTCTTCAACCATTCCGTACAAGCTTCCTAATAACTAACCTAAAACGCCAACACCATGCGTGTATGTAAACAGGGTGTACCATGGGTGAACGTAAATAGTTAAGCAAAAAAAAAAAGTAAAGTAATTAAGAGGGCATATGCGATTTGCGTTAAAAACTTCATGTTTTAGGGGTTTTTCAAGGGCGATATCGTAACGATGTGTGCAGATTATTTGCAGAAAATTACGGTTTTAGAAAGATGAAGTCTTTATTTAGTACACTACAACGGAAAATTACAGTTTTTAATGACGGTTTTTAAAGCGAAGACAATCCCTCCATAGCGTTTTACGAAAATATGCGTCAGAGTTGTCTTTCAGGTCGAATACTTTACTTTAAGCGTTATTATGATGGAAGATATAGTCTAAAATACTGCAACGCAAAGCCTAAAAACGAAAATATTTGGATTAACATATTATGCCACCAAAAACATTCTGTAAAAAACTAGCCAAGTCTCGATGGAGCTGCTTGTTTATCTCTAAAAAGTAATGAAATCTAGACAAAGTCGTGCCAAGTCTAAGCTTCCTTATTGCGATTTTATTTATTGTTATAGTTAATGTTGTGTGACTTGGCCGTTGAAGGGTACACAAGGGTACAAAACCAGGTACTACATGACACCCTTGCACCAATCTGTCGCCAGAACCGCTATCCATTGACGATGGAAAATTGCCACTTGGAAAACGTTGATTGAATAACCGGTCAATTGTAGGCGTCAAATCGACCACCGATCTAACATAAAATAGACGTACAGACGGACTTCTATCAATGATTCGAAGTCCGCCTGTGTTGGAAATAATTTTTTATACTGTTTGTTTCAGGCTCGCCTATACAAAAGTATTATTGAAATACGCAGCTTTATCAAGCCTACAATTGACTGGTTATTCAATCAACGTTTTCCAAGTGGCAATTTTCCATCGTCAATGGGTAGCGGTTCTGGCGACAGATTGGTGCAAGGGTGTCATGTAGCACCTGGTTTTGTACCCTTGTGTACCCTTCAACGGCCAAGTCACACAACATTAACTATAATAATAAAGAAATCGCAGTAAGGAAGCTTAGACTTGGCACGACTTTGTCTAGATTTCATTACTTTTTAGAGATAAACAAGCAGCTCTATCGAGACTTGGCTAGTTTTTTACAGAATGTTTTTGATGGGATTTCACTTCTTTTTGTAGAAACGTGGGCACATTGATTTATTTTATTAGATTTTCTTATTCGACACATTCTTTTTCTTTTTAGGAGTAATTTTTTTATTATTACAAATCTTTCTTTTCTTTTTTTCCGGTTCTGATTCTTGTACAGTAGCAACAGTTTTTCGTATTGCCCATTTGCGTTCATTATTTATTCTTTTAGACGGTTTAGACGGTTTAAAATCTGAAAGATCGGTGATCGCTGAAGCTTGAGCTTTTATACTCTTGAAGTCAACATTTATGAGGTGCATCCCATGAAGATTGGTTACTCGTGAAAGCGCCACGTAGGCTTGGCCACAAGTGAATATGGAGGCGCCAATGTCCATGAAGGCATTTTTTAGACTTAGACCTTGGCTCTTGTGAATTGTTAGGGCATACGCCACACAGATTGGGAATTGTTACCTGTACACGTATGCCCGGGGTATGATCTCAAATTTTGACTTAATAGGCATTAATTCGTGAATCAAATTATTAGCGAATTTTACTACCAATTGTTTAGGCTTTGTTTGGTCTTCCGGGTCCCACCTCACTTTTTGTACAACGCCTAATGAACCATTCACTAAACCTAAACTAACATCAATATTTATCCTAAGCATTACTTTAGCTCCCTCTTTAATGATTATAGTTTCTTCCAGTCCAGCAGTCATCGACGCATCATCTTCATATTTTTGTAAACACGCCCGGGCTTTCGTTATCATACATTTTGAACAATCCAAGGAATCTTTAGCAACTAACTTTATCTCGGGGTGCGTAATAGCTTTTAACATAACAAGTAAGCTTTTAACATAAGCATTATTTAACTGCATACACATATTTCTAGTCGGTAGTAAACAAACAGTATCTTCTGGTAAGTCTAGTGTAATTTGTTTATTTAACCTTTCTCTTACTGCGCCCGCCGTAACAAAAAACAGCTTTGTCACCTCAGCTGGCGGCACTTGTTATAAACATTTATGTTTCTAACTTATGTATAAAGAGGTTTTTGTTACAGTTATTTAAAGCCGATAAGATTTTCGATAAGCAGAAACAATAACCATAGCATCTAAATGTTTATTTTATTTTGTACAGCTCTTTGTTTCTAACGGATCTTGATAAAGTGTACTTACTGACAACAAATTTTATTTTATGAATGAAATATCGTAAGTTTTTATTTTATTTTTATGTCCTTACAATCAATACAACATATTGTTCCTAAATGAACCGAAATTATGCATGTAATAATTATAATAATTCTACTTTTTAACTTGCAAACATTTGTTAAAAATTCGACAATAGACAGTTTGCGCGCGCTTTGTAACCTCATTTTCAAAACCTTTTTGTGTATATATTATAGCGTCTTCCTTTATTTTTCTTATACAATCATATAGATATAACATTCAGCAATTCTTAGTAAAAGTATTTACTATGCTATTCGAATAAGAAATATACTATTATTATCTTATTAGAAATCTTGACCGTTATGAATTGTTCGCGTAGAGGTTTTTTGATTCTACTTTTTTATCAATTGAAACATAAAAAGTTACTGTTGTTGTAACTTAGATCATTCAAAAACATTACGTAGTAAAGATAAATAACATTACTTACAGTTTTTTGAAAGAAAATCCAACTAAAATCACAATCACAAAACTTCAACGATTACGCAACTAACAGCACCAACAGCACAAAAGCCAATGGCTGTTATATTTGATTTTGTCTATGTAACCGAGTGAATATAATTCTTCAGAATACTCTTTAGTTCGTTCAGAATCGAATGAAATAGTGTTCAATTGAAAATATACTGTATTTTTATATCAATTAATGAAGAAAATAGCAGCACGTAATGCGGACATGAATTCATGTCCGCGATACTCAACGTGGAGATGAATTCATGTCCACGGTACCTTAAAGGAATTTGAGTAATGTTCGAGTAGAATAAAGTTAATCGTTCGACTATATTTTCTTGTAAACTTGTAAGTATAAGTATAAAAGCCAATCTAGTGTTATCCAGAGTTTTCCTTTAATTTTATTTATATGCGTATTAAAAGCAGAAGGGGAGGCATTCGCCCAGCAGTGGGACGCTATAGGCTAGATTAAATTAGATGTGTCCCACTACGCTGGATTTTTGCAATGACAGTAGATTTTTATGTACCAATGGTAGAAGGGGGCATTACCATATCTCTAATACAGCTGAGACCAGCTGAGGGTTCTTCATCAGATACTTTAGACCTTCAATTTTTGACAACAAATGAAGCGGCCCACCAAGTTGAATATTTTTTGTAAAGGCGGTATGTCGATCTCTTCTAATAGTTTGGTTGGGCTCTTGTGTTTTCTAATCAGGGTCACCAGGTACTCCAGATGTTCGATTATCCTAGTTTTTATAGTTTTCTCTTTATGTGGCCATTAAACCCTAACTCTGTACCAAATTTCAGCTCTCTGAGTTTATGGCAAGTACTAGTTCTATTCTGATGATCATGAGTGAGTGAGTGAATGTTTAAAATGCGAAACTTTGCTTTCGCTTAACTTAGGAACTAAATGACCTACAGACTTGAAATTTTGGATTTTAAGTATGTGATTATGGTTTACTGGATGACGAAAATTTCTGCGTTCTGGTATTATCCAGAGGTTCTCAAATAGGGGCCTGAAAATGCGGCGAAATGGTTCGAGTAAAGGATGGTACGGCAGTGTTTGCTTCGCGCTCGACTTGGCGGGGGCACTGCCGTGCCCCCCGATGTAAAACAATACTATAAAATCAATGACACTGTTCACTTCAATGTCATTTTTTTCCGTGTATTTGGAAAACTTATCTATTTTACTTATTTTATCAAGATACGGGTAATGTATAGTACCAAAAAAATTTTTGGCTCGTTTTATTTAATGATTTCTTATATTTACGCGAACACTGTACATTGATTAAAACTACTTTTACGGATTTTTTCGCGTTTTATTTATTTTATTTTTAATACCCGACGTTTCGTTTTATTTAGTTAATTATTTTATATTATGATGCGGCCTGGTACGGACCACCTGTAGTGTGTGATAGTTCATATAAAATGTACGAAAGTGATGTAGGAGCATTTTACGTTTGCTATGCGATGCGGTGCGGAGCGGCCCACCCTAATGTGCGCGAGCCTTAAAGAAACAGACCCGTGCGGATGTTCCGTACAATGTCATAATAAATGCTTATTTTAACTGGAATTAAAGCCTTTTAAATTGAAATAGTAATTTGTTTAAAATAATTGTAATACGGGGAATGAAAACACACTCTCCAGTTCACCTAAATTTTAAACTCACATTAATATTATTTTTCCGTAATAAACATATTTTATATGTTATTTGAGAAATTATGATAAAAACTTATAGCTATTTTGGTTTGAGAGAATTACAGAATTAATTATACTAATGAGCTAAACATTAGTTTATTAATAATAAAAATTTACACTACAGGAACTGTGCATTTAACTGCCATGTTTGACACGTGGGTTGGCATCCGTAGGTAGTACTTTTAATGCTATTAGGAAGACGGTGTTGCCGCCTCTTACGACACCCATAGGACGATATGGTACAGTGAATATTATACTGCCACTAATATATAACTGTGTCTTCATATAAAATTTGTTATGCTCTGCTAAAGAGTAACTCACTGAAATCGACGGGCGAAAGACGCTGATATGTGGTGATCGTACAATTCTTTATTTCATTTATGGCTGAATTTATAGTTCATTAATATTTTAGTGTCAATCTATCAAGTATAAGCCGCAGTATTTTCCAAAACTTAATCAAGTAACAAGGAATCGTGACGTCTTCACCTTTTAATTTTTTTTATTTAAAGTAATAATAATAATAATAATAATAATAATAATAATAATAATAATAATAATAATAATAAAAAGGCGTAGGGAAGTGACGACCCCATCGCCCGCTGATGTAACGGTTATGTGACAAAACCGCTACGTTAGCGCAGTCAGTCAGCACCTTGCCAAGAGGTGTTAGTGCCGTGCCTCGGCAAAAATTGAAGGTGCCAAGGCCCGCTTGTGCACATGGCCTAACCATGAAACGGCGCCGGGTCTGGGCGTCTCCCGCTAAATGACGCCCAAAAATGGATGATGGAAGTAAATGGAACGCGCAAAGGGCCGCTGCCTGGAGGTCGCCAGGGCGCGTCTGGAGCTGGCGCTGGACGCGACAGCATGCGAACCGCCAGCCGAGCGCGAGGTGCTGCACGACCACCCAGCAGATCCTCGCATCCATCATCCCCACCAGCTGGCTTGGTGTCGGCAGGGTCTTCGCGGGCTCAGCAATCGGCACCCGCCACTGGTGGAGTACGCCGCATACGTTGGACAACCCAGATGAACAGCAACGCATTGCGGGCGTATTTTAGGGCGAAGGGGGGAGAAACTGGAGGTTTTGCGTATCGGGCAAGGATGCATCGACTTTTTGCTGAGCTGGAGCCATCTGTAACCGTCACCGAGCAAAACCTGGCAGACCGAGTTCGGTATATCTTGCGCTCAAATACATTTGATGTCACCGAACTCGAACGGCTACAACGTGAGGCTGTTCCTTCATCGGGTGAAAATGCTGCGGCTGAGGATGCGGTACCACAACTTGCTGAGCAAACGGCAAATGTGGATGCCGCCGTGAATACGCCAGTTGTGGTTGATTCAAACGATGATGGAGCAGTCGCCCAGGAACTGGAACTAGAGCAAATGAGGAGTACATTGGAAGAGGCGATTGTGGAAACGCGCAGTACGCCTCTCGAAAATCGACCGCGACTTCCCCGCTTAGCCCTAAGCAAGCGGAATCGGGCTGTCGTGAGGGCTCTGAACCCAATGCTGATTACCTATTTGGAAGCCAGCCGGGACCTTTGCGAGACGGACTCAATTCTTTTTGGCGCCGCACTGGCAGTCTGCCGTATTATAGGCGCCAAACTTTCCACGGCTGGACGCGCTACTGGACAAAGTAGTGCTATCCCAGCCTGGAGAATAAGAATTGAAGAACGTATCGCAAAGGCTAGGGCCCTCATCGGCAGACTGATATGCTTCAGGTCAGGCAATACCAGGCCAAGGATTGTGCGCACCGTCAGGATGGCGTTTGCTGGGACAAATGTTAGTTTGTCCCAGCCGGATATAATGCAAAAACTGACGGAGCGCATAGACGACCTGAAGCAAAGAATAGCTGCTTGGGGAAAGCGGATTCGGCGATATACCGAGAGGTCGACACGGTTCAACCAGAATCGTCTCTTCCAGAGTGATCAGAAGAGGCTCTATAAATCATTGGAGCGACCAATAGTAAGTGGAACGGGCCCTGCACCAAATCAGGCCGACACGGTCGCATTCTGGCGCAGCCTGTGGTCAGAGCCCGTAAACCACAACGTGTGCGGGTATTACGCCCATGGACCCCGTCATCATAACGGCGGATGACGTAGCTGAGGCGGTCCGTAGGGCCCCGAACTGGAAAAGTCCGGGGCTTGACGGGCTGCATCACTACTGGCTGAAGGGGTTCATGGTGTGTCACGCTGTGCTCGCCCGACAGTTTCAAGAGGCTCTCAACCAGAAGTCGCTCCCAAGCCTCTTCACTACTGGGATCACTCATTTGGTTCCTAAAGATCAGAGTGCCACAGACCCGAGCAAATACCGCCCCATCACGTGTCTACCGACCATATACAAGACACTAACATCCATTTTGAGCGCGAGAATTGCTCGTCACCTGGACTTAAATCAGGTGATGTCGCGCGCTCAAAATGGATGTCGGGGCGGCGGTCGTGGAACCAAGGAACCACTCCTCATTGACGCGGTCATTGGCAAAGTGGTGAAACGCAACCGTCGGAACTTCTCCGCCGCCTGGATAGATTACAGAAAGGCATTTGACTCGGTGCCCCATACATGGCTAAAGAGGGTCCTCGAGCTGTACAAGATTGACTGTACAGTTCGAGACTTCCTCGAGCAGTGTATGGGGCAGTGGAGTACGATCCTCTGTCATCTAGGCGAGCGGATGACGGCTGCGGAAAGCCGCATAAGGATAAGAAGGGGTATATTCCAGGGCGACTGTCTGAGTCCAATCTGGTTCTGCCTCTCTTTGAACCCTCTCAGTACTTTACTGGAGGGCTCCGGGAGGGGATTTCAGCTTCGGAAAGGAGGTACAAAAGTGACCCACCTTTTCTATATGGATGACCTCAAATTATTCGCCTCCAGTCGCTTCCATCTTATGGAATTGCTAAACATCACGTGTGAATTTAGCAATTCTATTAGAATGGAGCTGGGGACGGATAAGTGTGCGGTCCTCCATGTTGAAAGGGGGAGGGTTGCTAACTCTGAGGGCATAGACTTATCTATGCCCGTCAACTTAAGGAACCTTTCCGAGGCTGAAACATACCGATACCTGGGTATGTCTCAGAACATCGGTATCGATGAGGCTGGTATGAAACAGTCAGTTTGCGACGTGTTTTATGCACGCTTGACCAAAGTGCTTAACAGCCTTTTGTCCGGTGTGAATAAGACACATGCATATAACGATTGGGTCATGCCTGTCCTCATGTATACCTTTGGCATACTCAGGTGGAGTCAGACTGAACTTAACGCCCTGGATAGAAAAGTCCGCACTACAATGACGTCCCATAGGATGCATCATCCGAGATCGTCGGTAATGAGGCTGTACTTGCCGCGAAAGCATGGTGGGCGTGGCTTCCTGAGCGCGCTCACCATGCATAATCGCGAAGTGTGCAGCCTCCGTCATTACTTCCTGGCGAGATCGGATGATCCATTCTATAATGACGTCATTTCTAGTGATAAAGGACTTACCCCTCTATCCTTAGCCAACGAGCAATGGGAAGACCCGGCAGTACAGAGCATTTCCGACCGGGAGACCGTATGGAAGGAGAAGGAGCTCCACGGGAGGTACTACAGGGCTCTACATGAGCCTCACGTAGATACAGCCGCCTCCCTCAACTGGCTACGTTTCGGTGACCTCTTCGGGGAAACCGAGAGTTTTGTCTGTGCAATACAGGATCAGGTTATTAAGACCAACAACTATCGGAGATACATCCTAAAGGATGGCACTGTCGACGTCTGTCGAGCTTGTCGCCATCCCGGTGAGTCACTTAGGCATGTCATCTCCGGTTGTTCGGCGCTTTCTAACTCTGAGTACTTGCACAGGCACAACCTAGTAGCCAGAATTCTACACCAGGAGCTCGCTCTGAAATACGGTCTCGTGGACCGAAAATTGCCGTATTACAAGTACTTGCCGGAAGCCGTGCTCGAAAATGATCGCGCCAGGCTCTATTGGGACCGGGCCGTCATCACAGACATCTTCTTGCGAATAAGCCTGATATTGTGTTGATGGACCGGGCACAGTCAAGGATATTTTTGGTCGACATTACCATTCCGTATGACGAGAACCTCGTGAAAGCCGAAACGGATAAACGAACAAAATATCTGGACCTGGCTCACGAGGTGACCGACATGTGGGGTGGTATGCCGACCGAAATTATTCCTGTAGTCGTCTCTGCGAATGGGCTAATCCCAGTCAGCCTCTCGGGTCATCTGAGGCGACTGGGACTCCGTGACGGACCGCTCCGGGCTCAAATGCAGAAGGCGGTGCTTCTCGATACCGCCCGCATCGTCCGCCGGTTTCTTTCGGAAAGGGAAAGAACTCGGCCGTTTGGTCTCCCCTGCCGAGGGCTCCCATCTGGTTGCATCTTATTTATTTATGTAGTTTTTGTATTTATTTTATTTTATTGATATTTATGTATATTTATCTTTTCATTTTAATTTATAATTATATATTTATAGCACCCAACCAGGTGAGAAAATTATAAAAAAAATAAAAAAATAATAATAATATTCCACAACTATCACACAAAGCCATCTAGTCCCAAGCTAAGCAGAGCTTGTGTTATGGGTACTAGACAACTGATAAACATACTTATATATTTTCTAAATACATAAATATTATACATAAATTACACCCAGACACAGAAAAATGATCATGTTTATCACACAAACATTTGTCCTGGGTGGGAATCGAACCCACGACCTCCAGCATAGCAGTCAGGGTCACTAACCACTAGGCCAACAGGCCTGTCAAAAAAAGTGACACAATGTTTTCGTTCATCACTGGCCCTTATATTCAAATTGAGATAATTTAAGAAAATAAAAAGCAATATAAGCCCAAATGGTGAAAAACTAGTACTATAAAACACCCAGACCTGAGTACTGTAAACATAAATTCAACTATCAAGCATAGCAAAACCTTCCTACAATGACGTAGGCTCAAGTTCAGCTGTATACTGTTATGGGTTGATAAAGAAAAAGAGAGAAGAATAGCTGGACTTTATATTTAATGTGCGATGATAAAGCTCCAACCAGACCGTGTAGTGGCGGTGTAAGAATATCTACTACCCTTTAACATCTCGTGGGTGTCGTAAAAAGTAACAGAGGGAAACAAAACTAAAAAATTAAAAACTGCGCTTGCCCACCTTCCTATCAAGCGGTGTAAAACCCAATAAGACAATCTATTTAAGAGGCCTATGTTCAGTAGTGGACTTATCGTAAGCATGTTTGTTTGATACGCTTTAAGAAATGATTCACAAGACTTCCTCATAGCATTTGAAAAACACAGTGAAAAAAATATATAAATAATAGTATTTGTCTGAAGAACTCATGACTTTTACGAAACTTACTCTTTAGTGATTTCCTATCCAGCAGTACGTAACCATTTTTTTGAAACACTTTCTGGTGAAATATTTTCTGAAGCAAATAGCGGAAGTTTGTCTATACGATGAGGGATATAAAACAATGCCGTGTAGTGGCGGTTAAGAATATCCACTACCCCATATACTCCCGTGGGTGTCGTAAAAGGCGACAGAGAGACACAGGCAGGAGATGGGCAGCAGCAACTTTCTGATAACAGCAACTGTACAACAAAAACTGCGGTTGCCAACCCGCTCACCAGGCGTGACAACTATGGCAATATGAACAATTACACAAATAGATGGCCCCCAGTCCCCGGCGGCCCCGCTATTCCTGGCTACGGTGGCGACCATGGTAACTGCGGGGCAGGGGGTGCTAAGAATCTTCGGTGGAGGTTCGGTTGCCACCTACGACGACTCGACCTGGTACATTTAACACACATACCCTGAGGACTGACGAGAAGATCCTGGAGCTGGAAGAAGAGATAGACAAGTTGCGCTGGAATATTAAAGGATTATCCAAGGTCCGAAGGGAGGGGGAGGACACGGTGATTCTCGAATCCGGCATTTTGTTCTATCACCGGGAGGGCGACCATCTGTCCCAAGGAGGTGTTGGATTTATCGTTCACAAGTCTCTCGTTAACAACGTTTTAAAGATTAGGAGTATATCGACGACGGTTGACGGCGTACCTTATACTCAGAATCACCAAACGGTATTCGCTGAACGTCATACAGGTTTACGCGCCAACGTCGAAACATCCCGATGAGGAGGTGGAGGAAATGTATGAGGATATTTCCAGAGCCATGCATTCCTCCAAAACTCACTACACGGTGTTGATGGGAGACTTCAACGCAAAACTGGGCACAAGAAAGAACGGTGAGCTGAAGGTAAGGAAATTTGGGAAAGGGCAATGGAACCCAAGAGGCCAGCAGCTGGCCGACTTCATGGAGAAACAGGGACTTTTTGTGATGAACTCTTTCTTCCAGAAGCGGCCCCACAGAAAGTGGACCTGGTCGAGCCCCGACGGTTCGACAAAAAACGAGATTGACTTCAATATGACGACCAGACGCCAACTGTTCAGTGATGTCTCAGTGATCACAAGGGGGAAAACTGGCAGCGACCACCGAATGGTTAGAGGTAAACTGAACCTAAACGTTAAGTTGGAGAGGTCTCGTCTAATAAAGTCAACGCTCCGTCCCCCTCGTGCTCTAATCGAGAATCCCGAAACCTTTCAGCTCGAGTTACGTAACCGCTTTCAGTGCCTAGAAGATTGCAATGCAGTGGACGATATGAATGACAAGCTCGTGGAAACTGTCCATGCGGTCGGAGCTAAGTTCTGCAAGACTTGCCGCAGAAGAACACAAAAACTCTCCGATCACACTCTTAATCTCATGACTGTTAGACAGGAGATGAGGCTGCAATCGTCAACAGATTTGACAGCATACAGGCAACTGAACAGATAGATCTCCAAATGTATGCGGCAAGACTTACGCAACTTTAATACTGCTCGTATTAAAGAAGCGATCGAGCGGAACCAGGGCTCCAAAGTCTTTGCCAGAGATCTGTCTGCCAGAAAGAGCCAACTGTCAAAGCTGAAGACTGAGTGTGGCAGCATCGTTTCCGGGACACCTGAGATTTAGAGTGAGATTGAGAGGTTCTATGGGCAGCTGTACACATCATCGTTGCAGCCACACGCAAGTGTGAGTAACGATCCAAGAGCAAGTCTTATCCCATACTATTCCGATGATATCCCGGACGTCAGTCTGAGCGAGATTAGAATGGCTCTCCAGCACCTTAATAACGGCAGGGCCCCAGGTGAGGATGGAATTATAGCGGAGCTTCTGAAAGCGGGTGGAACACCGGTACTTGAAGTCCTTCAGAGGCTCTTTAATTCCGTCCTCCATGGTGGCACTACTCCGGAGGCGTGGAGCAGAAGTGCGGTGGTCTTGTTCTTCAAGAAAGGTGACAACGCCCTCCTGAAGAACTACAAACCGATATTCCTTCTGAGCCGCGTCTACGTGCTGTTTTCGAGAGTCATTACGAATAGTCTCGCACGCAGACTCGACGACTTCCAGCCTCCCGAACAAGCTGGTTTCCGAAAAGGTTTCAGTACCATAGACCACATACATAACCTGCGGCAGATTGTACAGAAGTCCGAAGAGTACAATCTGCCACTTTGCCTGGCGTATGTGGACTATGAGAAAGCCTTCGATTCCGTCGAAATTTGGGCGGTGCTACAGTCTCTTCAGCGGTGCCAAGTTGACTATCGGTATATCGAAGTGCTGAAGTGTTTGTACAGTAGGGCTACGATGGCTATCCGAGTACAGAACCGGAGTTTGAAACCTATCCAACTGCAGAGAGGTGTAAGACAGGATACTCACCTTCGATTTGCCGACGATATAGTCCTTATGGCAGAATCGCTGGAGGACCTAAGCACTATGCTCAATGACCTTAATGGTGTCTCCCAACGGATAGGTCTTAAGATGAACATGGACAAAACAAAGATCATGTCCATGTCACACCTATGTCGGTAGTTGTTGGGAGCACTATGCTCGAAGTTGTTGACGAATACGTTTACCTGGGACAAATAGTCCGACTAGGTAAGTTCAACTTCGACCGAGAGGTCAATCGACGGATCGACACGGCTGGGCAGCGTTCGGGAAATTACGACACATCTTCTCGTCAGGTATACCTCAATCACTGAAAACTAAAGTGTACAATCAGTGCGTGTTGCCAGTGATGACTTACGGATCTGAGACGTGGTCCTTCACTGCTGGCCGTATGAGGACGCTCAAGGTCGCTCAGCAAGCTATGGAGAGGGCTATGCTCGGAGTTTCTCTACGTGATAGACTTAGAAATGAGGATATCCGCAGTAAAACCAGAGTGACCGACATAGCCCAACGGATTAGTAAGCTGAAGTGGCAATGGGCCGGCCGTGTAGCTCGAAGAACCGATAACCGATGGGGAAGAAAGGTTCTCGAGTGGCAGCCTCGTACCGGTAGGCGTAGTGTAGGGCGACCCCCCACTAGATGGAGTGACGACTTGGTAAGATATGCAGGAAGTCGATGGATGCAGGTGGCTCAGGACCGTGCTTTGTGGCATTACTTGGGGGAGGCCTAGGTTCAGCAGTGGACTTGTGAAGGGCTGTAATGATAATTATGATGATAAAACAATGTAGAACAACGGAAATTACAATAAGTTTATCACCACTAATAAAGATAAGGAGTACGAGCAATATTTAGAAAAAATAAACCAATATCAACAATATCTAAATACCAAATGAAATTACTTTTAGTCTACTTGATAATAAAGTTTCAAACTTAAATTTTATTAAATAATTATATACGATTATTAAGTAAAATATATAATAAACTTAAAATAATATATAGTGAACTAGACCGACACTTCAGCGGCGTCTCATCTCAAGAGTACTTCGATTACGGCCAGGGCGGCATTATAGACGGTTGAACTGAGTAAAAGACTCAAATATATAAGTATCTGACATATCTATATCACGAGTATGTTTGAGCCATTTGCTATAAAGCGTAGGGTCAACACTCGATGAAATTTCTAAAGGTTTCTGTATCCACCACCTCCAATCTTCAGTGCTGCAGGCTGGTTCTTTTCTCTCAGCTCAGAGACTGAGTATAAAAATTCAGTAATGAGACTTTAATTATTATTATTTTAATAATAATACTGTAGTTACTCGTATATTATCTGGGACTGGGGAAGTACCACGCTCTGACAGAACACCACTATGAAATAGCAGCTTAATTCTGCAGTTTATATGGTAAGTATAGAGAACCCGAGACCCTTTATACTGGAAGTGATGCATTCCATCTTAGTTCTCAAGGCTGACAACGCATCTGCATTTTAATTTTTAATCGAAGGTTAATGTAGATATCCATGGTCCACTTACCATAAAGTGAACTGTGCGCTCGTTTGTCATCCTTATTCCATATTTTTTTAAAACCACAATCACCGTTTTTGAAACTACCGCGAAGCATAAGACCGCTTGATTTATTTTAAATTGCAGTAAATATTGTATAATGCTTTATTATTAATTATGCTTTTCAATATTTAATAAACGAGACATGGCCATATGAAGTGATTATTTTAAAATTCTTTAATAATTTATTTTAACCCCACGACCTGAATTTTATGAAAATATTTTTAACAAACATTCATTTACCCGACATCAGCATTCGACAATAAGGCGGTTAAGTGCAACTTGGATGATTAAGCGTCCTACTTAATCTATTTCCAGGACTTGCTGAAGGAACTAAAAAGGATAATTTTAGTTTTCGAAGATAATTTTTTGATTTGAAAATTAACAATAGTAATTTTAAACGTAATTTCCTTAAAAATACAAAAGTGAGTTGTAGAAATTATTTCAACCCCGTTTTATTTTCCAACGTTAAAATAAAATTTGTAATTATGTAGCTTGTGTATATTTACAATTAGAATAACTGAAAACAGTCCTTTATGATAGTAAAAAGTATTGCATACTGTGTTCGTATGATTTTCTCCATTTAATCAAGTTTCATTAGCACACTTTTGCCTTCCTAAACTACGTAAAGAGAAACTAAGTTTAGATTTTGAACTTTAAAATATTTTTTAATACATTCGCGTTTACACCTGAAATATGAAAACTAATTTGAAAACAGTAATACACACATAATTAAGGTTCTAAAATAACTTACAGTCCATTTGATGGTTTGGATACTGTAGCGCATGGACACATGCAACCAACTTCAAATAAAAACCACTCTAGATGCGTTGTCAGTCGTGAGGACTAAGATGGAATGCCTCGTTTCCAGTAAAAAGGGTCTCCGGTTCTCTACACTCACCATACGAAACACAGCAGCGTTAAGCTACTATTTGACGCTGTTATTCTGTGAGAGCGTGGTCCTTCCCCGGTCGGGCCGACCCATTCGTGCTACAACTATACAACTAATATAACTGCAGTATATCTCCACCACGTATAAAATTAAAAATTTACATAGTATATAAATTGCGGGACAAATTAAAGGACAACACATTTATAAATACCTGTTCCGTGCCGGATTCCAACCTGTGGTCCTAAGTAACAGCTGCAGTAGCTCAATGTTAAGCTAAGTTACTACGCCACGGAGCCGTCAAAAATTTTTTCGGTCTCTATATTTTAGTCAGACTGTAACGTGGTATATAACGGCAAATTCTTCTTTTCAGTTTGCTACCTTTCCCTATAGTTGGCTATTGTATTTACTAAATCTAAGCAAACGAAACTGTGGGAAAAGGTTATTCTAATAATAATTTGATATAAAAAAGGTGAACTTAGCGATCTAGACGCTCTAAGCGCTTCTATTATTGACAACAAAACGTAACCTCTGTCTTTTAAAGGTCATAGCAATTATAATAACAACGTTAAAAATATATAGGTTTAAAATATGTATCATAAGTGCCGAGCAGCCTAGTTGCATTCGTTGGCTGATCTATTGGTCAAAGTTGAACTTACCTAAACAATAAAATATATACGTGGTATAACTACACTGCAACTACATACATTATGGTTGTAGCACGAATGGGTCGAACTCGAACAGGGTAGAATTCTAAAGGTAGTAATAATAATAATAACAATCTATTGGTAGAATACACATATGGTAAATGGACAGAACCGAAGACCCCTTTTTACTGGAAATTAGGCATTCTATCTTAGTCATATTACAATGTATCTGCATATCGGTGGAATTTATGTATCTATGAGCAGACTATGTGCTTGTTATTCAATAAAAAAACAAACATTTTGTCGCAGAAACAAAAACTTCAAGCGTATTGTTCCCAACAACTAACAGAACTACTATTGGTGGAACGTTGACATATGAGATTGTTTTGTCCAACTATTAATAATTCTACTAAAATAAAAATAATGTATTAATGGGGAACATCGTCAAAGACTTCAGTCGCTACACTCTACAGTAATCAGAGATTTCGCTATATTCTAATTTACGAATACTTAATCATTTTTGAAAAACTCTAGGCACGTAATGTGTTTTCACAAACAGACAATTTTACGGTAGAATAAATAATATTTTCTATTTAAAATTTAAATTCTAGAGAGTACCCCTGCATTTCCACGAAAGAGCTATGTTTTGCAAATGAGGCAGATGCGCTGTGAACTACGTTCAGTGCATTGTTTTGATTATGGATTAAGGTCTACTCTATAATACGAAGAACATATAATCTCTTTGATCTAATCAGATAGCGTCGTGAAACGAACTCTTAATTGGCTTCTGGCATTAATTTATTAGCTACGTAGATTTTGTAATACGACATGTTAGCTAATGATCGAAAGAGTAAAGTTTAATGCTGTTTATTTTGTATTATAATCAGAAAACTTAAAAGTAATTGTATATCTTTATATGGCGTATTTAATTATTAACTTTTACATAATCGCTTTTGACAGTAAAGAAAACTTTTGTACCTCTTTACCTGTAAAATATGAAGCTACTTTGTTTCTAATAACTAGCAATATTTTTTAATAAAATTAATATCCAACAATAGTCGAATAGCAATGTTAAAAATTCTAGTAGGTCTTTACTTATAATGTTGCCGTTCTGCAGTATTGGCCATTTCAAAAAAAATTACTTAGCTAGGAATTCTAATTTCAAATTAATTTTATTTAAAAAACATGGAATTCTTTTTTCGATTGAATGCCCTTCTTGAAGAAATCAGCTGGACTGAGAAAAACAAATTCTTCAAACATTTTGTACTGCCTCTCGGGTACAATTGAAATTTTTCCCCGCTCAAAAGTTATCCAAATTTTGGAAAAAAATTGTCTGTAAACGCAAGGTCTGGTGAGTACGGTGGATGACGGAGAGCTTTCAACCCCAGCTCTTGTAAAGCTGGTTGGAGACGTGTGAATTGTCCATCATTTAGTTCTTCACTTCACACAAACTTCTGCAGTTATACTCATCCCGTTTGGTAAGAAGCTGTGATGAATCACACCGGCGCTAGACCATAAAACAATGACTATCACTTTCACAGGGCTAAGTTTTCAAATGAGGCATTGTTTAAGTACTGAATCAGGATCAAAACAACTTGCTGAACCAACGTCGAAAGCTGATGATACGCATCACTATCGTCTTTAAATTGTCATTGTTGACCAAAGTTTTCGGATGACCTCGAGGTTCATTTTTCAAGTTGAAATTTTACAGAAAGGAAGCCGGGAAATCAATAACAGGTGGTGCGATCGTTTCTAGTATTCGTTCCGTAAACGTGGTAAATGCTGCATGCCTCCTGAGCCGCGTTTCTGCGTGACGGTACTCATATTCCGTAATAACTCGAAAATTTAACGTATTTAATGGTGACGTAAAAGATTCAAACAAGATAAAAACATAACGCTAATCTATAAACAAATAACTAATTTTGAAAAAAGAATTCCATATTTGGAATTTCTAAAAATTATTATTAATTTGAAAAAAAAAAACTTAATAATAATGGTTTGAAGTGGACTTTGATACATAGAAGTGATACGATTTTATGTATCGTTTGCTCGTGTGAACTATTAGAAAAAAAGAAGAAACAAGTGTTTCGATGTTCAAGTTACTTTGATCGCTTTGGCGCCTTATGAACTTGAGTGACCGTCGTCATCAGCTGTCCGCTGGGTTGAGTTGTCGTCAAAATCTCCCAAAAACTTCACAATGTAACGTATCAGCATATTTTGAAGAAAAAATCTATAAAACTGAAGATCCCGAATAAAATGAAGAGATGGCTTGAAGAACAAGTATCCAAGTCAAAAATCTTAAATAAATTGAACTAAATATGAAATACTAAATACTAATTCAAAAAACTTTTTATTTAAAATTCGAATGGTATTCAGTATAATAGCTACGTGCAAAAACGGAACTATTGGATTATGTCCAACAAAGGCGAGTTTCAACCATTGGGGCTTTGAACCGATAAAAAGTAAACCTACATTCAAAAGAATAAAACTTATTTCAATAATGCTGGGACCACACTTAAGGGAAACAACACCTTTAATTATCAGGATGATGGACGTTTAATGTTGGTAAGCCACGACTTATCGCGATAATTTTATAACAGAATTTACGTTGCCGTTTGACGTTAGGCAACAGCTCGAGTGGCTTCGTCATCAAAGAGGTTTCGCAGGAGAATTAACGCGTTGAAGCGGCTACACTACGTTTGTCATTGTGCACTGTGAGTTCAACGGGATCGCGTGCGTTTTTGCCCCGATATGGAATGAAATAACGAGAAAGTCATTATGTTTCTCGAAATTCTACAAACAGAGCCATGTTTGTGGGATCAGAGGCACAAAAGTTACAAGACAGATTACAAGACAGACAAAAGTTGGCGACGAATACTGCAATATTTACCATTTTAAAACAACAATCGAAGAGATTAAAAAGAATAGGGAAAGCCTAATCGATTGATGCAGGTGGCTCAGGATCGTGCTTTGTGGTATTACTTGAGGAAGGCCTATGTTTAGCAGTGGACTTGTGAAGGGCTGTAATGATGATAATGATGAAGGAAACCTTAATGGTTTATTATAGAACCCATCTCAACAAATATAAAAAGTCTTTGAACTCCGAAGCTGGAAAAAGCTAACTGGTTTGCATATGAAATGGACAGTTTACTACGAGTGGTATATAAAAGTAACCGCACATTAAATTCTTGAAATTAAAGGAACATTAACGCCAATCTTATTGTTAAGAATGAGCATTGACGCTGATCGTTCAAGTGTGGCCATTCCATTTAACACTAATTTAATAAATAACGCAATATTTATCGCGATGCTGGGCATAACGACACCTGTTTTGTGTGAACGTATTCCGTTACCCCCAGCATAACAAAGATTTAAAAAATGAAAATTGTCATTTAGAAGTATATGCATTTATTGCAAAAGGTTCGCCAATCTTATCTTATCTATATATAAGCGAAATACCACTGACTGACTCATCACGATATCTTTAAAACTATACACCTGATTGACTTGAAATTTTTATTGGAATTACACATTTCACAATGTTCGCTCACTAAAAACGGATCTACTAAGCACGGTCTATTATCGTGCGCCTAGCGAGTGTCAGAGAGAGTCATCTAGTATATTATGTAAGCTTGCTCTTCAATATCATTATATACCTTTTGAATTAGGAAAAAATTGCCACGTCCCTGCGTGTTTCGGACTTCACACGTCTTTGAATTTTTGGAGTGAAAACTTCTTGAAGCGCGTTCTTTTTGAATAGTGAACGAAACCGTTACACTCGGGCTTGTGGCGCTGAATCGGGTTTACTCGGCTCCACTTGACATCAAGCGAGCTAGGGTCGGTAATGCACTTAATCGTGTATACTCGGCTCCATTTATCATCAGCCTCGTTTACTGTGGTGACAAGAAGTACATCGTTCCAACAATAACGTTTTTATTACGACGTAAGTTTTTACTTTTATCGTGTGGTTATAAGCACACACCCATTCTTTTTTTAATATTTTTAACTTTCCTTACGATGTTTTCCTTCACTGACGAGCACTGACATCAATGAATAATTATTTGTCATTGTCAAAATTAAATCGATCAAATTAAAATAATTAAGTAAATAAATATCTTCAGAATCTATAACATATTTATAAACCGACAAAAACATGCGCGTTTTTATAGCAACTGATTTGTACCCATCATATCACACATTCGAGTACTTATATACAAGAAGCAAGTCAGTTTGATCACTAATTTGTGTTATAACCAATTATTCCTTATTTCTCATTTATCAGCTATGTTATTAGGTACTAACCACTGCTGTCCATAACTTCTTCCATTAGGCAGCTCCCCAGGAAGGATTTACCACACTTCGTCGCACTTTAGGCCGATTGGAGATCGCTGTACCATATATATTTGTGGGTTTGTCACAGTGAACGGGTCTGGATATTTGACATCTGATATCTATATAAGATATTTTTGGCCTTTCTATAGTCTCTCCATATGAGTCATACAAGACAAATGCATATATGGACCGATTATTAGTTTTTAAAGTATTTAATCCTATTCTATCCTATTCCTATACTATTAAACGAGCAATTCTTATATATATATATATATATATATATATATATATATATATATATATATATATATATATATATATATATATATAATATCCTATACTATTAAACGAGCAATTCTTGTATATATGTATATATATATATAATCGGGATCTCGGAAACGGCTCCAACGATTTTCATAAAATTTAGTGTCCAGGGAGTTTCGGGGATAATAAATCGATCTAGCTAAGATTTATTTTTAGAAAATGTCTTTTTGTCCGTGTTTTTAGGCAATTAAAAACTGCTACAATATAGTTAGAATAAGAAGGTAAATTTTGACAGTTTGGTAATGATTATAAATAGCTTATTGGTATAATGGGCGGTCACAAAATCGTAAAACCCCGGTTCGAGCCCAGACCGACCGACCGACTTTTTTATTTTTTTTTCAAGTTTCTTTCTTTTTTGAGAAAATATATTTTTTTCGAGCCCTTTTTTTAGTATTTTTTAAAAACACGAAAATTTAAATAAAAATAATTGCAATCATGATTTTTTATTCAAATAACCAGTTCAGTTTTTTCTGTTATGTCGCTAAGATCAAAAAATATTATTTATAATTCATCAGTATGTAATTTGTATCTAAATATAATTTCCAAAACACACGAATTAAAAAAATCGAGCGAAAAATACCGAGCAAAGCTCGGTCAACCAGGTACTATATATATATATATATATATATATATATATAATCGGGATCTCGGAAACGGCTCCAACGATTTTCATAAAATTTAGTGTCCAGGGAGTTTCGGGGATAATAAATCGATCTAGCTAGGATTTATTTTTAGAAAATGTCTTTTTGTCCATGTTTTTAGGCAATGAAAAACTGCTACAATATCGTTAGAATAAGAAGATACATTTTGACGGATTGTTAGTGATTATAAATAGCTTAATTGGTATAACGGTCGGTCACAGAATCTTAGAACCCCGGTTCGAGCCCAGACCGATCAGCCGACTTTTTTAATTTCTTTTTCAAGTTCCTTTCTTTTTTGAGAAAATCTATTTTTTCGAGCCCTTTTTTATTATTTTTTAAAAACACGAATATTTAAATTAAAATAATTGCACTCATGATTTTTTATTCAAATAACCAGTTCCGTTTTTTCTGTTATGTCGCTAAGATCAAAAAAATACTATTTATATTTAATCAGTATGTAATTTGTATCTAAATATAATTTCCAAAACACACGAAATAAAAAAAAATCGAGCGAAAAATACCGAGCAAAGCTCGGTCAACCGGGTACTGGGTTATTATGTGTCTGCGCGTTGGATACAAGCTTTGTATATGTATAAGTCAATGCAAAAAAACATTTATATTGACCGTGTAGTGGTAGTGTAACATTTCCCACTGCCCCATATCGTCTACTAGGTGGCTTATAATAATAATGTCCTCGGGACCGGATTTCGGTCACGGCGGCCAGTCTTAACGGAGACTAGCCATCGGCGCAGGACAGGATCATAGTGCCCAAGTGTATGCGCAAGCACAGGTGCACTCACTATTCCCTCACTCTCATAATTCAATGGGACGGTAAGTCGACATGACCGGAGAGAGATCAGGCGTAGGACCAACGGCTTTATGTGCTACCCAAGGCACGGGGTTGAGACACCCCCAACTTCCTGACTCCGGGCAGCTACTGACAATTTCTTGACGGAAAAACTCAATAATTGATTTTTTAGCCCGACCCGGGATTCGAACACAGGACCTCATGATCAGCAGTCGCACTACTACAACCACTAGACCAACGGGGCAGTCAAGGTGGTAAGCCACAGAGAGAAACAAATCAGAAAATATGCTATATTGTCCTCCTGATAACAACTAGCAAATAAAATCCTGCGGATGCCATCTCTCCCACCTGCCGGCGAGGCAACTATGGCCAATATCTCTTTTATAAGGCAATTTATGGAGAGGCCTTTATGCAGCAGTAACCTTTGATACGCTGTAATGATGAACTATATATTAACGACACCTGTTTTGTGTGAATTTTAAAATTCACGAATCAAAATAATTTACGCTAGTGGGCTTAAATGAGTTTACCTTTTTCTAATATACTATACTTTAGCCACCAGTATAAAATTTTATATTGTAATATTATTTAAATTTGTAAAATGTATTCTCCATATCAACAAACTGACAAACGGCTTATGAAAGATTAGATAAAAAGTTATATCCGAATTTATCTATGCAACTAAATTATTTGAATATTTCTATATAGAATGGAAGTTTCTGTCTGTTATATCGAAATAACTGTCTTATATTGAGGTAAAGGGGTTATATACATTAATACATGACTAACAATTTTTTTCAAATATGTCTGACTCTCTGTCCGTCTGTCCGAGCTGATCTTTGGAATGACTGAACAGATTATAATGAAACTTCATAAGATATTCTATCTATATTATAACTCACATAGGTAGAAAACGAACTCTATTTTAGGCTAAGTAAAGTAACAAAATCCCTAAGCTCAATCCAAAAAAATATTAAAGTAATAAATTCTAATAAACTTTATATATTCTTTTTATTTTTCTTCAACGGATATTATCTCTATCTAGCTCTATGTATTTAAATATTTTTAGAGCATATTTTAAAAACGTTTTGGTTTTCTTGTTATTATTTTTTTTACAAAACAGTCGCGTATCTAGAGGTAACTTTTTGTACATTTAATGTTTCTGTAATTTTGATTGAGGCATACTTTAATATCAATACGGAAACCGAAACGACAAAATTGCTAAACGTTGTTTGTCTGTCGAACTGGAAGTTGAAACTTCAACAGTAGTGTACCGAAGAGGCCGAATCGTTAAAATAATATTATAACGTCACGCTATTTATTATAGGAGCTTTGTAGTAGGCATAACTGTCTCTGTATACGTGTTTACGTGGTGCTTCGAACATTATAATAATTAGAGAGCAGTCGTTATAGTCCCTTGCCTTTATCTGACTACGATGCCGGTGCGTTGCGTGGCGGGTTCTTCCTATTTTCTAAATAATTGCTAAATCTTCATAAATTTTTATTACTCAAAGGCGGAAAAAGCTATCAATGTAAACTTTGGTATCTATTGTTTTTAAATATATTTCCGTAAAACCTTGTGATGAGTGAGAGCTAGGATGCACGCCGAAGGTTTACGTTTTTTCAAATGTTCTTTATAGCGTATGAAGTGTGAAATGTTTTCCTTTAATTAACAAACTTAATGGTTAAAACATTAATAGGTTGTATATGTGGTAGAGCCATGCTGCAGTTATATTAGTAGTATAGTTGTAGCACGAATGGGTCGGCTCAACCGGGGAAGGACCACGCTCTCACAGAATACCAGCGTGAAATAGTAGCTTACTTAGTGTGTTTCGTATGGTGAGTGTAGAGAACCGGAGACCCTTTTTATGGGAAACGAGGCATTTCATCTTAGTCCTCACGGGTGACAACGCATCTGCATTTTGATTCGTAATCGAGGATAGATGTAGATGTCTATGGGCCGCAGCAACCACTTACCATCAGGTGGACTGTGTGCTCGTTTGTCACCCTATCCTATGAAAAAAATTAATTTGAAAAAAAAAACCCGAATGCGAAAAAAGTTTACGGAAAAGAAAAAAAATTACCACTCTTTCACAATTGAGACGATTCCAACTCAATTGTTAAAATCCGGCAGTTTACATTACGGAGCGTTTTTTTTTTAAATAGAATAAGGGTGACAAGTGAGCACACAGGCCACCTGATGGTAAATGGATGCTGTGACCTATAGCTATCTGCGTCTATCGTCGATTAAGAATCAAAATGCAGATGCGTTGTCACCCCTGATAATTAAGATGGAATGCCTCGTATTCAGTAAAAAGGGGCTACAGTCATCATACATCATACGAAAAAACATAATTGAGCTGCTATTTTACGCTGATATTCTGTAAGAGCGTGGTCGTTCCCCGGTTAAGTCGACCCATTTGTGCCACAACTATAATATAGCTGCAGCATGGCGCTACCACGTATAAGAGCGTGCCAAATAATTAGACATATATATACATACATACATACACTCGAAAAAGAGGAGGGTATCCTATGGAAGTCAAGTAAAAAAACTAACTGACTATATATGTATATAGTCAGTTAGTTTTTTTTACAATTATTTTAAAAGTAGTTTTTGGAAATTGGACGAGTCCATCGCGCTGCCTTACTGCGTGTTGATGAACACAATTTGTTTTGTTTACTTCAATTTTTGAAATTTAGGTTTCTGTAGATAGATTTGGCAATGTACTTTATGTATAATAATAAAATATACATAAAGTACATTACTCATAAAAAATAATAGTTGCGACTATTTAGCTCACTATTTAGCACTGCTTCGTGACAAAACAAGCAAATTTGTTTATTGGTGGGGTCACCTCGGTGCTTGTCTGTATATCCGTATATTTTTCGCGTGTGAATTTTACGTCTCCCATCACCTATCACTTTTTATATCGGGCATGTTTTCCGATGTAACCAAAAGGGAAATGGTAAATTGTGTTGGAATCGGAGTTGCTTTATTTACTTTTTTACTCTTAATATTTATTTCAGATTAAGTTAATTTAGTTTGGACAAAATAATGTTGATATCTTGGTGTTTTAGCTTAAAACATAATGTTTATTGGTAACCTTTTCGCATATTGATTGGCACCGTAAAATTGATCATGATATTTTTTTAGTTTAAGTATACTTTAAAAAAATGTAGTTTTATTTACGGTGATGAGAAAAACTGTATTTATGAACATAAATAAACATAAACACTCACACACCCAGAGGGGTAGGCAGAGACTACAGACTTCCATTTGGCACGATCCTGACACACCTCTCTCGCCTCCTTCACATCCATATACCTACGCATGCATGCTCGTCGGTTAAGGGTACTCCTAATTTGGCCCGTTTTCAATAAATCGCCAATTTGGTCGATAAATTTTCGCCTAGGACGTCCCTTTCCGACTCTGCCATTCACTTCTGCAACATAAATTTTCTTTGTCACTCTTTCCTCATCCATTCTTTCCACATGACCAAACCACCGAAGCATTCCTTTCTTAATCCTGGTCACAACATCATCTTGCAAACCACACTCTTCTCTTATCACACAATTTTTCACCCTGTCATTCAGATTCAGCCCTAACATACTCCTTAACGACCGCATTTCCACTGCATTTATTCTACTCTCGTGCTTCTTCTGCCATACCCAACTTTCACTACCGTACGTTAAAGTAGGGACCGACATAGCATTGTGAATTGCCATACGTGCCTTTTTTGACACATTTTGACTCTTCACAATAGAGTGCAGGGCCCCATTTACTCTGTTTCCTGCGTTCACTCGTCGTTCTATATCCTTATCATATCTCCCATCCCTGCTAAATGCGCACCCCAAATATACAAACTCATCTACTTGCTCGATCAACTCCCCTTCTATTCTTAATTCACATATCGTTTTACTTTCATCTCTTTCAAAAACCATAATTTTCGTCTTACTTGCGTTCACTTTCATACCCTTTTCTTTTAATGATCTGTTCATTAATGTAACCATCATTTGCAACTCAGCCGCCGACGACGCAAGAATAACTTGACCATCGGCGTACAAAAGGCATTTGATGGTTAACTCACCCATTCTTAATCCGCATTCTTCAACTTTCAAATTTTGCAAACAACTGTTCATAAATAGGTTGAACAACCACGGGGAAGCCACACAGCCCTGTCTGACACCTTTATGGATGCCAAACTAGTCCGAGTAGACCCCGTTGATCCTAACACAAGCAATAGAGTCCCTATAAAGAGATTCCAATACCTGTATCAAGCCAGCGCTCAACCCAAATGAGTTCAGTGTTCGCCATAGCACATTCCTATCCACTCTGTCATAGGCCTTCTCCAAGTCCATGAACGCACAAAAAACCTTTTGGTTTTTGGCCAAAAACTTCTCCGCGATCATGCGCATGGAGAAGACTTGATCTATACATCCCATTCCCTTTCTAAATCCCGCTTGCACATCCCAAATTTTTCCATCGGTTTCTTTCATGACCCTTTCAATTAGTACCTTGGCATACAGTTTTCCCACGATGCTAAGAAGGCTGATACCGCGGTAGTTTTTACAGTCCTGCTGCGACCCCTTTCCCTTATATACTGGGACTATCACGGCTTTGCACCAGTCTCCCGGTACCCGTTTCAGTTCCCAGCATAAATTAAACAAGGTGTGCAGCAGGCCTGCCACCACTTCCTCTCCAGCCCTTAGCATTTCGAGTGAAACTCTATCATATCCGGCAGCCTTACCTGCTTTCATGCTTTTCATTGCTTTCATTATTTCATCTTTACTTATCTCGCTACCTCCTTCCTCTTCTTTCGGAGTTCCTATTTCATTCAGTTCATACGTTGTCTCCTCACTCATAAACATGCTTTCAAAATATTCCTTCCATCTCTTTAAACTCAAAACTTCATCATTCAGAATGTAGCCATTCTCATCTCTTATAGCATTCATTATAGGCTGTTTTGAACATCCCCTGGCAGTTCTTACGAGTTTCCAAAACATTTTAATATTTGCCTGGAAGTTATCCGATATTCTTCTATCATTTTTATCCGTTCTTTCTTGCTTTATCCTTTCAACTACTTCTTTTACTCTTTTATTTAGATGTCTAAAGACTGCCTTTTTTCTTTCAAAATCATCATTCGTACCGCTAGAATTACCAGCCTTAGTTGCTAGTAAATCTAGCCATGCTCTCTTCTTTGCTTCAACTTCCGTACGTATCTCATCATCCCACCATAACGAATTATATTTCCTTTCATTCTTTCTTTTACTAACACCACATACTTCGGTAGCTGCATCTACTAAACCTTTCTTAACATTTTGCCATACATTCTCCAAGTCTAACTCATTCATACATAATTCATCCAAACCACTTACGTTTTCTTTCAGTCTACATTTAAACTTGTTTTTCTCACCTTCATCTTGTAATCTTTCTGTTCTAATACGCTGTAACGCAGTGGTAGACACAGATGACCGATGGCGCCACCGCCTGAATAGACCATTAATTCGGCATAAAACCAAAAAATGATCCGTTCCTACGTTTAACCCCCGGTAAACCCTTGTATCCACCACTGCGCCCCTCAATCTTTCATCCACAATTATGAAATCTATCATGCTTCTATCATCACCTCTTTCCCAAGTGTACATGTGAATCCTCTTGTGGCGAAAGAAAGTGTTCGTCACAAAAAGATTCTTTTCCATACATACAGTGAGGAGGCTTTCACCATTCTCATTTATACTTTCATCACCAAACGTTCCCAATATTCTTTCATAACCAAGCCTCCTCACCCCAACTCTTCCATTAAAATCTCCTAGCATAACAACATTTTCATTTCCCTTACATTTCATTAATACCATCCTTACCATTTCCCAAAATTGCTCTCGGATATGAGTGGGCTTAGACATGTCTGGGGCGTAGACCCCTAGCACAAACAACTTCTTTAAGCCCACTTTCAATCGTATCCATAGCATCGTATTTATGAACGTGAGTAGAAATACATTCCTCGTGTGAAGGTTGCATAAGAGTATCCACTAGTCCATATTATTGTCCCGTGGGTGTCGTAATCCTTAAAAGTACTAATATTTTTGAACAATAATTATAAGCCGTAGTTGTGACAGTTTTCAGTTTTAGAATTGTCACTGTTTACTGTTTATTCCTTTAGTAATAATACTTTATAAAGGATTAATTACTAACTCACTCGGCTTTCAAAATTCAAAGATTCCATACAAACGAAGTCGCAGGCACAGGTAGTAGTCCATAAGATGTTAAACTACAAGTGTCATTCAGAGATGAAAAAGAGCTAAAAATAGCTAAGTTCACAGGGAATCTCGCCATTAACGGATATAACAGTGTGGGCTGTATTAAGATTTTTTTTTATAGAATAGGGTGACAAACGAGCACACAGCCCACCTGATGGGAAGTGGTTGCTGCGGCCCATAGACATGTACATCTATCCTCGATTACGAATAAAAATGTAGATGCGTTGTGACCCGTAAGGACTAACGTGGAATGCCTCGTTTCCAGTAAAAAGGGTCTCCAGTTCTCTACACTAACCATACGAAACACAGTAGCTTTAAGCTACTATTTCACGCTGGTATTCTGTGAGAGCGTGGTCCTTCCCTGGTCGAATCGACCCATTCGTGCTACAACTTTACTACTAATGTAACTGTAGCATGGCTCTACCATGTATAAAATATACAAATATAGGTAAAAACAAGGTTAATTTTGGTAACTACTGAGACTAATTAATTTGAAAAGAAATAGATTTTATGATGCCAAAACTAATAAGAAGTATATTGCCATTTATGTTTTATCAGTTTTTCGGTTTTACAAAATGGGTTGGTAGATTTTCTGACACCATCACCATATGTCATAATTAATGAACCAAATCACATTTAATAGAAATAACTTGTATATAATATATAATATTGAGAGGTACCTATGTTTCTGAGCGCACACTTATGTAATACAAACTAATATGTAATAAAAATTTCAAAAAATGATCCAGGTTTTCGAATAAAATATAGCGTAGATGTCTGCTGGTATTGTTATCTGCTTGATATTTGTCATAGTTGTCGAAATTTTTTAATTTCCCGGTATGAATATCAATTATTTTAATAAAATGGGGAAGTTATTGTTTTTACCCCGGTTTTTCAAAATTGACTTCTCATCAGATCTCGACGTTTTGAAGTCCTAGGAAGCCATTCTGGTTATTTTTTCGATGACGTCCGAATGTCTGTCCGTCCGCATGTCTGAGAAAACCTCAAAAATTCAATTTTTCTTAATGTGTGTTTCTTGGAATTATTTCGACCCTACCCTTCTTTTGATCAATTCTGTTACCTTACCAGCCCTAATACTCGAACAACGACGTCAACGTCAACGTGAACCGCATCAAAATCAGTTGATTCATTTGAGGGAAATAAATCTAGAAAAAGTGTTTTTTTCAAAATAGCTTCAAAAATTTTCATGAAATAAATATAAATTTTATTCTCATAGATTTTTTATAGGCTGTAAAAATTGCATTGGTTGCCGTAAATCACATCAAAATCGTTGATTCTTTGTGGAATATTCAATTTTGAAATAAAAATGTGATTTTTCAAAAATACGAGGTGGAATTTGGAGCGCTTTGATATTGAAATTAGTGGGCTGTTCCAGAGATGGGCTGGGTCAAACATTTTTTTTAGTTGTAATCATTTCCTACTTTGTTTCCCTTCGTCGCCTCTAACGATACACATGGGATAATATAGTGGTTATTCTTACGACTCTATTCATGTGACCAGCATTCCTTCCGAATTGAACCGACTAATGAGAAGCTCGCCAACTAAAAATATCACTCAAGTATTCTTCTTTAAGTGCGAATATCTGATACAGAACGAAGTTTTAGGATAAAAATAAATATTTGAACTCCACTGAAAGTTTTGACCTCTACTGTTGGTTTCACTATATATTTTTACGTGGTAGAGCCATGCTGCAGTTATATTAGTAGTATAGTTGTAGCACGAATGGGTCGGCTCGACCGGGGAAGGACCACGCTCTCACAGAATACCAGCGTGAAATAGTAGCTTAATGCTGCTGTATTTCGTATGGTGAGTGTAGAGAACCGGAGACCCTTTTTACTGGAAATGAGGCATTCCATCTCAGTCCTCACGGGTGACAACGCATCTGCATTTTGATTTGTAATGGAAGATAGATGTAGATGTCTATGGGCCGCAGCAACCACTTACCATCAGGTGGACTGTGTGCTCGTTTGTCAGCCTATTCTATATAAAAAAAAAGGTTTTTATTTACCCTGTTTATATCGCATAAACAGCATTATTATTTGAATATGTCCAAAACAAAGGCATTAACTTTAATGAACTTCTATACATTTTAAGAACGCTTTATCAAAAAAAGAACAAAACAACTTCAGTTTCTTGAAGTTTATCCTTGCCACCTTTGATAGAAGCTTTTGCGAAGCGTCTGTAGAAAACAATAACGTGTATAAGTGTCACTTGCGGCCCGCTCACAGAATAAATGAATTAAATTTGAAAAGATACCTTGAGCATTGTGTTTGTGAAGTGCAGCAGTAACGGTGTATCATTATATGAATATTTAACTCCATGGGACACAGGCCTCAGAGCAAAAATAAAAATTTTATCAAGTCATTTTATGTATCCAACCGTTTCTGAATAAGATTTTTTTGTACAAGTTTCCAGCTACGTATTTATTTTATAGTATGCTTATTTTAGTGGTCAACATACCTGCTCTACAGTCGTAAAGTCTAGGCTTAAATATGAAGACATGTAATACGATACAGTAGTCGTGTAATATAATAATTATGACGAAAATATATATACATGTACGCGTAAACACATACAGTCCACCGTTGTAAAGTACGCATACATACACAAACACACACTTTTTTACAGAAGAGGAGGCAAACAAGCGAGCAGCTCGATTGATGGTAAGGTACCGCAGTGAACGAACAATTGGAACACCAGGGAAATTATAACTTTTTTTTATAGGATAGGGTGACAAACGAGCACACAGCCCACCTTGGATCACCAGCTTTCTTGCAGATCGAAGCACATTCATTGCTATGCAGATGACTGCACTGGTGATACACCGGCCGTGCCAATATTTCTCGGAAAACGTCTACGAGTACCGGGAAAAACTTGTGTCTGCAGTCGAGTCTTTGCTGAACAGAGTTTCGGATTGGGGCGACTAAATCTAGTCCAGTTTAACCCCCAGAAGACACAAGTTTGCGCGTTAACCGCTAAAAGGAACCCCTTTGTCGTATCTCCTCAGTTTCAAGGCACTCCCGTTGTTGCCTCAGCCAGTATCGGAATCCTCGGCGTCGACATATCGAGTGACGTGCAGTTTCGTGGTCACTTGGAAGAGAAGGCCAAACTGGCTTCTAAAAAGCTTGGCGTGCTCAGCAGAGCGGGACAATATTTCATGCCGGCACACCGCCTGAAACTTCACAAGACGCAGGTTCGGTTGCACGTGGAATGCTGTACCCATCTCTGGGCTGGAGCTCCCCAGTACCAGCTCCTTCCACTTGAATGCATCCAGCGCAGAGCGGCTCGAATCGTCGACGACCGAGTGCTTTCCGAACGGCTCGATTCACTGGCGCTACGAAGAGATGTTGCATCTCTTCGAATTTTTTTTCGCATATACCATGGGGAGTGCTCTGAGGAAATGTTCGGATTAATCCCAGCCGCCAAATTTCGTGAACTCACTTCGCGGCAAACGTCCCGTTACCATCCACACCATCTGGATGCTGGGCGGTCCACTACTGTACGTTTCAAAAGGAGTTTTCTTCCGCGCACAACCTCTCTGTCTAATAGTTTACCACCGGCGATTTTTCCGGACCGATACGACCTGGGGACCTTCGAGAAAAGAGCTAACTCCTTTCTAAAGGACCGGCAACGCACCTGCTATTCCCCTTGTGTTGCGGTTGATCATGGGCGGCGGTAGTCACTTAACATCAGGTGAGCCGAATGCTCGTTTGCCCCCTCTTCTATAAAAAAAAAAACCTGACGGTAAGTGGTTGCTGTGGCCCATAGACATCTACATCTATCCTTGATTACAAATCACAATGCAGATGCGTTGTCACCCGTGAGGATTAAGATAGAATGCCTCGTTCCCAGTAAAAAAGGTCTCCGGTTCTCTACACTCACCATACGAAATACAGCAGTATTAGGCTACTATTTTACACTAGTATTCTGTGAGAGCGTGGTTCTTCCCCAGTAGAGCCGACCCATTCGTGCTACAACTATACTGCTAATATAACTGCACCGTGGCTCTTTTACTACATACGCCTTTTAATAATGAATAGACTCTTTTCTTCAAGGATTTTAAGACTTATCAATCTGGAAAAATCAATAATGGTAGCTGAAAGTTATGCAATAATGAAAACTTCATACGCACACGCACACAATCACACGCGCGCGCGCGTACACGCAAACGCACACGCGCACGCACACGCACACGCTCACCCACACGCACAAGCACAAGCATGCACACGCACATGCACACGCTACGCACACGCACACGCACAGGCTACGTACACGCACACCCATATGTACACACACATACACACACTCACTCATGCACACGCAAAAGCACAAGTAAACGCACACGCGCGTGTATACACACACACACGCGCGCGCGCGCCTTTAGATGTGTATGATGATAGATTAAAAGTAAATATGGTTTTAATGTAACGGGGTACTTATATATAATATATAAAAAAATGTCCTGAGTGACTGACTAATCTATCAACGTACAATTCAAACCGCTAGACGTAGTAGACGTAGAAAACTGATATTTCCACTATTGAAATAGGGTGATACAGTTTGTATGAAACTTTTTATTTTATGTGGTTTAAAAATTAATGTATGTAATTAACAAAGGGAAAATTTTCGGAGAGGTGCAGTGCTTCATGTGTTCAATTGAATGGCAAAAAAGAGGATTACCGCATGCCCACATTCCAATATGGCTTAAAGAGAAGTTGCGGCCCAGCCAAATAGACGACATAATAAGCGCCGAGATTCCAGATCCTGAGCAAGATAAAGAATTATATGATACCATCGTCCGAAATATGATTCACAGTCCATGTGGAGCACGAAATTCAACATCGCCATGTATGAAAGAAGGAAAATGTACAAAGAAATTGCCTGAACAGCTATTAAAAGAAACAGTGCACAATGACAACGGCTACCCTTTATACAGACGCAGAGCTCCCGAAGATGGTAGCAGGAAAGTTACAATCAAATCTCGCTCTGGAGCGTTCGAAAACTTACATAACAGCTGGATTGTCTCGTACTCGCCCATTCTATGTAAAATATTTAATGCCCACATTAATGTAGAAGCGTGTAGCTCTGTCCGCGCAATCAAGTATATCTGTAAGTACATAAATAAAGGAAGCGACCAAGCAATATTTAATCTCAGGAGTGAAGGTGAGGCGAATCCCGTTAATGAAGTACAGACCTTTCAAGCAGGGCGTTATGTCAGCAGTAACGAGGCAGCGTGGCGTCTCCTTGGCTTCCCTTTACACGAACGGCACCCAACAGTTACTCATCTTGCTGTGCACTTAGAAAATGGAGAGCGTGTATATTTCACCGAAAGAAATTTCCAAGAAAGAATTGCATCACTGCCAAAAACTACACTAACATCCTTCTTTCAACTTTGTCAAACCGACCCCTTTGCAAAAACGTTGTTATATTCTGAAGTCCCCCGCTATTACACTTGGAACACATCTAGGAAGGAGTGGAAACGCCGTATTCAAGGCGCGCCTGTTGCAAATTGGCCCGGTGTAAAGTCATCAGATGCCCTTGGTCGTGTGTATACCGTCCATTTAACTAATTTTGAATGTTTCTGTTTACGATTGCTGCTGCACCATGTTCGGGGTCCTACAGGATATAAAGACCTTAACACTGTCAACGGTCAGGAATGCGCAACTTATAGAGAAGCATGTGAAGCTCTGCATCTTTTAGAAAACGATAATCACTGGGATGAAGCCATGGAGGAAGCTGTGCAGTGCCAGTCACCAGCCAAAATTAGGGATCTTTATTCAACTCTCATATCATCTTGCGGGCTATCTAATGCACATGAATTGTGGGACAAATATAAAGAGTACATGGCGAAAGATATTTTGCGAAAGTTACAGCAGACACACGCGAACATGACATACAATGAACACATTTTTATAATTTTCATTATTGAAGCACTTGGAAAAATTGAAGATAAAGTAATGGCAATGGTAGGCAAAAAAAGGATGTAATGGGAGGAATGGTGGTTTTACTGGCTGGTGACTTTCGCCAAATTTTACCTGTCATTCAAGGGCACACCTGCAGATTAAATTAAAGCATGCCTCATGTCGTCTATTTTATGGAACAAGGTGACAAAATTCGGTTTAACTACGAATATGAGAGTGCATTTGTACAATGATATCAATGCTGGAAACTATGCTGACACACTATTAAAAATTGGCGATGGGCGGTTGAAAACGGATGCTGAGGGCTGCGTTAAATTGACGAGAGATTTTTGTAATTTAGTACAGAGTCATTCCAAATTAATTGCAAGCGTTTATTCAGATTTAACGAACAACATGCGTGAAGACAAATGGTTATGTGAAAGGGCGATTCTTGCACCAAAAAATGAGAGCGTTAACAAAATAAATTCAGATATATTAAGCGAAATATCAGGAGAAATAACAGAGTATTTGTCAGTAGACACAGTTATGGACACAGAACAGAGCACTGCATATCCCGTAGAGTTTCTAAATTCTCTAGAGTTGTCAGGTGTGCCCTCACATAGGCTTCAATTAAAGTTAGGCGTCCCAGTCATGCTAAAGCGAAATTTAGATGCTCCTCGGTTATATAACGGGACAAGGCTGCGTGTGACACATCTTGGACGTAACATAATCGGTGCTACAATTTTGACAGGCGTAGGAAAAGGTGAAAATTTTATTATACCACGGATCCCTATAATTCCCACAGATCTTCCTTTTCAATTCAAAAGGTTGTAGTTCCCTATTAAGCTCAGTTTTGCAATGACAATTAACAAAGCGCAAGGGTAAACGTTACAGGTAGCGGGGGTCAACTTAGAAAAACCGTGCTTCTCTCATGGTCGGCTGTATGTAGCATGTTCGAGTGTGTCAAATGCCCAGAATCTCCACATTTTTTCCTCGAATGGAAAAACATAGAACATTGTGTACAGTAGCGTCTTAAAATAGTGTTCAGTTAGTTTTTTTTTCCAAAATTCCCACAATTAATTAATCAGAATTCTCACAGATCTTCCCTTTCAATTCAAAATTTCCTACTTAGCTCAGTTTCTTTTCAATTCCAAATGCTGCACCTTTGACGGACCTATTAAGCTCAGTTTCCTTTCAACTCAAGCTACATCTCTGACGGATCTTTTATTTGGCTCAGTTTCCTTTCAATTCAGAAAACTGCATATCTGACGAATCAATTTAGCTCAGTTTCTTTTCAAAAGTCTGCATCCCTGACGGATAGTTACGCTCAGTTTCCTTTAATTAAAAAAATATCCCATTTCCATTTGGAATAAAACATTTTTATAGGCTGATGAATCAATTTTGCTCAGTTTCCTTTTAATGGCTGCATCTCTGACAAATCTATAAAACTCAGTTTTCTTTCAATTCAAAAAGCAATGGATAGTTTATTTCCCAGTGACCATGCGGGCGAAGCTGCGGGTAACAGCTAGTTTTACTATGCCTATAACCTTCGCACAAGTGCAAGCAATAAGTTGACCACAAAGTTTTACCGCAATCTGATAAACAGTAGGGCAGTGCATAAAATACGAACAAACAAACATTATTTTTAAATATTAGATACTTAACCAATAACAGATACATAAGGCTTATAAATATTTAACAGCGTACCAAAATAAATTTGTTATTCTATTGGAACTACACATATACACAATAATAAGTATAAAATAAACTAAATAAATACGCTATAATGTCATTAATACTAATATTTTTTCACGAAATTTGTCTTATTATTGTGGTACGTATTACATATTTTCAGTATAAGACCGTTCTTCGAAGCATTGTTGTTTGCTATGCATTATTTTTATTTCAAGACCTAAGACTATTCAATAGACAAATTTAATCAAAATCCGTTGAAGAGGATTACTACAAATATTATCTGCAAGTAGTGTGTTTTTGTTTCACCCTTTTACCTGGTCTAGAGAATATCACAATTTCAAGTTAACAAACCTCTATTTTTCCATACTTTATGCCTAAATACTCAATTTTAAGAGGCCGTTAAATCTCGTGCTGTCTCTATCATTTTAGGTCAAAGTGACTGTGACACCACTAGACGAGACTTAACGATACCTTAAAATTGAATAACATTTGAGTGTTTGGCCATTATTGGTGAAAAATTTTCGTCAGTTTTATATGGGACCAATCCTGAAGTGACCTATTAAGATAATAAAAAATAAATTGTTTCAATCGGTTCAGCCATTTACTAAAATGTCCTCGCATTTAGAACTTTTATAAAGATAAATGTGAGTAGGACTACAACAACTGGTATTATTTGCTCTCCAATTACTTTTCCTTTTTTTTAGAGCGCTACAAAACTACACTAGAGTAGTTTATTAAAAAGTATCTTTATTGTGGCTTCCACTAGCATATGCAGTTCCTATTTCGCTTCTTCTATAAACAGTGTAGTGATGGTGTAAGAATATAACGTTATTATCCCGTGTGTGTCGTAAGAGAGGACAGAGGTGTAACGATTAAAAATACTAGGGCCAATGCAGACGCAAAGGTAAAACCTTTTGTTAGCATCATAAGCGGTGCGCAGTAAAAGTCATAACTAACTTTATTTCAACAAAAGATTCAATCAAACGGCATTGCGCAGAGCAGATGTAAATTAGCGAATTGATTAGATAGTAAAAAAAATTCAAATTCAGATTTTTATTGTTTACAAACCTTGTATGCGTTGAGCTACAAATATTGCCGAAAAAATTCTATAAATTGGCCTACGGGTTACGGAGGAGATTCAAAGAATCGTTTCCTTGCGCCATGGGAGCTCCACTCCAATAAGCCTGCGGTGTCCATCCTGAATGCCAAGCGTAGCAACTATAGCAAATTTCCCCCTATGAGGCAACGTATAGGGTAGGCATATGGTCGACAGTGGACATTGACAAGCTGAAACGGTTATAAACTATAAGGGATATAAAATTTATTCATACAGTCAGTAAATTCCTTATTCATTTCGGTAAATACTGCAGGACTGTTCTTTTGTTGCTGGGGAGGGAAATCAATAATGTTATTTTCGTCAGCTGGCGCCTGTCTATTTCTGGATGTATGTACGTTCAAAGAGGGTTATAGGCATCAAGTTGCTTACAGCAACCCTTTCGACGATCGTCCAGACTGTAACTTGTTTGAGCAGCTTTTGGCCATTTACAGATGACATATATAGAAAATTTTAATTACTCATCCGGCCTCTATTTTAAACTAGACCACAATGGAAACTTCGAGAAGATTAGTAGAGCTATTCTTTCTATTGTCTCCTACACAACATTGAATTTATAGAATTATGATCATTAGTGTCGATTATGACATCTCATACATACATACATGCATCTCATACATGCATCTCATACATGCATACTCTACTTAGTTATGACAGATTTGATTATATTACATTGTTTGTACGGGCATTATAGTTTTTTTTATATAAAATTGAAGTGACACAACTAACAGCCACCTGATGGTAAGCTACTGTAGCATATGGATACTTCAACCAACTTGAAACAAAGGCTACAGATGCGTAGTCATCACATGGAGCTAATTAAATAACTCTCTGCTTGTAAATGCACTCTTCGGACCGGAAGCGTATTCCTAGAGAAAAAGGGAGTCCTAACCACAACAAATTTTAGTAACTCAACATTTTGATACGTGGTCTGGATTTTATATAACGATGCCAAACTAAACTTCAATCTAAGAAAAATCGACATGTGTGTAAGAAAAATATATGTGTCAATTTTTCACAGATTATTTGATAGGTAATATTACATACTCGTATTCCTGTAACAGATTAGTGAAATCTATCTCATCTCCTAGACGTAAATTACAGATTACAGAAACAGAACATGCAGATATTTATTTTTGCGCAAAACAACAAACTCACCGACCAAAATCACCAATATAAGATAGTAATAACAGCGATGGCCTTATGTATGTTATCGTTTCAGAAAGTCGTTCGCGTCACTATTAGTAAATGACGTAGTTAGTGAAGTTCTAAATTATGACTCTGATACTCGGAAATTGGTATTATATTTCGGTGACATTTCCGTCACTAACTGCACTTTTAAAATAATAAATGAACATTATATAAAACAATTCAACTAACTGTCAATTATTCATATGCATATAATTCTTTTGTCCGTGTGTATATGACTGAACTCCTCCTAAACGGCTGGATCGAATTTGATGTAAATGTTGTGTAAGTGATTAAATTGATTCGAGAATGGTTTAGATCCACAATTGGACCTGGCAGGTGACACTGTTGTCAAGATCCAGAAATGGTCCGTGCGAAACCTGGAGCGATGACTAGTTTTTGACTTTTATAAAATTAGCTAATTTTTCAATATTCAAAATAAGGCTTGTTTCTAAGTAGTCGTTTATGTTAGGCTTAAAAAAATAAAAATAATATCTGTTTGTAATGTAAAAATAACAGTTTTTTATTAAATTAATATAAACGTATATACGGTACTTACAACGAAAAACACTTTTGAAAATTTTTGTCTGTTTGTTCCTGCTAATTTCTGAAACGGCTAGACCAGGACTTTCACTGACAGATACTTGATGTCAGTAAGCGAGTACTTTTATTTTAGAAAAATAATTAGGATTCCGCGCAAAAAAATTAAAACAGGTGAAATTCAATCGTAATAAATTCTACCCGGGCGAAGCCGCGGGGAACAGCTAGTATTATAATACAATGCAAAAGATTTTAATAAAAATAAGTTTTAAATATGCTAACATCCACAACTAAATAACCATGTTTACAGTAACAGGAAAGTTAAATGGTACGATATAACATAATTAAAGTCTCGAATTCCCAGAGTATTTCCACACGTTTTACGCGAAAGCAAATTACGGGGCACTGAAAAAACACGGAAAGTACTGTTATTATCTTTTATGCCCCACGACTGCTTCCTGTAAAGTGATACTTCAAATTGCAAAATTTAATACATATTTTAAATTTAAAAAACCTTGCTGAGTTATTTTTAACCAACTTCCAAAAAGTAGGGGGTGTCTTCAAAAAGTAGGGCGTTATCTTCGTGAATTGTGAACCAATTTCGATGAATCATTTTGTTATAAATTTAACCCATAAATTTGGCAAAATAGAGAGTTTTAAATGTATAACTTTTAGTCTATTCAAAAAGGTTAAAGAAATATTATAATTAAATATATTTTTTATTAGATAAGGGTGACAAACGAGCACACAGTTCACCTGATAGTAAGTGGATGTTGTGGCCCTCTACATTTAACCTCGCTTAAGAATCAAAATGCAGATGCGTTGTCACCCTTGAGGACTAAGATGGAATACCTCGATTTCAGTATATCGTATCTCCGGTTCTCTACACTCACCATACGAAACACAGCAGCATTAAGCTACTATTTAAGCTGGTATTCTGTGAGAGCGTGGTCCTCCCTGGTCGAGGCAACCAATTCACGCCACAACCATAATAGCTGCAGTGTGCCTCTACCACGTAAAAAATATAAATATATAGGCTTATAAAAGCATATTTCAATAAAAAGTAGAAGGTTACTAAAAAGGATTAAATAATTTCACAAGGAAAAAGTTTGAATCAAGCTACATATGTAAAATTTTTACTGTTTAATTAGTATTTATCGCAGCATATTTCTTTAACAAGATTCGTAATAAATCACTGTTGTTCTTTTTTTGTATAAAACATAATTTTAAAATACCCTATTAAGAACGTATATTCAAAAATGCGCAAGTCAAAATCTACGCGATCGCTCTGGAACGGGGTAATATTGAAGCACATTACAATGTTCTCTCTGTGTCTGGCCGAGCCCAAGGCTAGTTACCCTTACTTGCACTATCTTGATACTATTGGAACTAAAAGAATAAAATAATTTCCATATAATAGCTCATGAAGTCTGTGCTAAGACATATTGTATAGAAATAGAATATTAGCTTCCGATTTCTATACAGTATGTCTTAGCACATACTTCATAAGTAATATTATTTTATTATTTTATTCTTTTAGTTCCAATAGTATCAAGATGATTTGTTCAACTAAGGGCAACTAATCACGTGCTCGCCCAGACACGCACACAGAGAGAAGATTGTAGTGTGCGTCAATATTTCCAGAGCTTTCGCGTAGATTTGGACTTGCGCATATTTAAATATATGCTCTTAAACGTTTTGAGTTCAAAAATGTAACACATGTTTATTATATTTGTGAATTTAAATTTAAATAAGCACCTAATAATTATAAGTACTGATAATCTCTATGATTGATGTGATGATTTGGTGATTGTGGTGATAGCACAAGACAAACCAGCATCCCATAAGAGGGGAGGGAGAAGCAGGGAGCTTTGTAAGGCTTTGAGTGACTGATTAGGAGCCGATCCTCATTATAACGCCGTTCACAGTTCGTTCTCGATCCGATCTCGGTCTGATAAAATATTATCAAGTAAAAAATATCCGGTAACAATCAAGTTCCGCTCGAATCCCATTCCATTATAATAAATCAGACCGAGATCGGACCGAGAACGAACTGTGAACGACAAATGGGGATCGGTTCTCAGGGATGCACCCTTTTTTGGAAAGAAGTATATATAGATACTTCCTAAAATTAGCTCATATATAAATACTTTTATTAAAATAAAACAAACACTGTAACATTGGAAGATGTAAAAATAAAGGTAATCTCCACACACGCACTTGCTAATTATAGGATTTAATATAAACCACCTTATATTGTTTTATTACGATTGTTTTGCAGAAGAGAGCCATAAGAGCAACCTAGGTCTAAACCTAGAGGGCAACCTAGGTCCGAAAGAATGTCTTAGAAAAAATTAAAGAAATAAATATATTAACTTTGGTTACAAAAACAAAAATAATTTTATTAAAAATAGTGATATACATTCTGTAAATACTAGCAACAAGCACAAGTTAATTATACCAGTTACTCGACTCCAAAGAGTCAGTAATTCCATCCAACCCCTGGGAAAGAGCTGGTCGCCACCATGCTGTTTTTTAATGTTTTCATAACAATTGTATAAAATATTATATTGTGAATTGTGTTTTAAAAAAAAGTCCCGCTGGGTTTCTTGCTGGTTCTTCCCAGGACAGAGGATTTTTTCCGAACCAGTGACAAAAATAATAAATGACCCCACTATTATTACATATAATCTATATTGTATAGAATGATTCTATTCTGTTCTATTTGGTTTTAAGTTATATAAAAATATACAAAGTCTTTTATCGATTTATATTTTTAAGATACTTACTTTGAAGAATAAGGTAAGGGGACGGCTGTTTTGACTCTAGCGACCCCACTCGGGGTCACACATTTTATACCACAGAATAAGAGGCTATTTATCTGTGTTAATTTTCTAGCCTTCAACAGAAGACGAAATCCATATTATGTCCTGCCATATATGGCAATTATGGCAAAGTAACCCTTCTTATTTATCATTCAATCATTGTGAAAGAAGCCTATATCAATCAATGTACTGTTTACAAACTAATAAGAGAAAAAGACGACTAAAATACTGTAGTCCTCTTTTTCTACCTCTTTACCTACCATCCGTTTTTGAGCCGCAAATGGTAAACCCTTTAAAATGGATATACGAAACACTTATAGGATGACTTTGTTATCCATCCGTTCGAAATTATCATCAAATATTTAGTCACTTTGAGGTGTATAAAATTCAAGCTTCTCCGTAGTAAAACTGTACATATATTAAACCAATTTCCAAGAAATATCTTTTTCTACATGTGCGTATTTTAATTTAAATATCTCATAAATACATATATAAACTTCATACATAATAAAATACAAGCACAATCACACCGAAACTCATTTACTCAAGCGTTGTTCAATTTCATGTTGAGGAAAACGAACTTGCTTAGGTACGCTATATATATTCATAAGAGAATAATTAAGCGGAAACCAGATGAGACTTTGATGTTAAATAATTTTACAATTCGTTGACAGATGACAATTTCACAAATTGTTTAGAAATTTAACACTTGCTTGATTATTTATTATTCTACTAGTGGATAGCCGACATGTGCTACGACGCTAAAAGAAAGAAATACGTTTTGTTTATTTGTAGAAAAAAAAAGGAAATTTTGTTTATTCAGTAACGCGAGTTTAAGGGTTTCAAAGTAAACGGACATAGGTAGAACATTTTTGTGTTTTAAACACTTAATATATAAATGAAGTAACGCTGAAATAACGTGAAATGAGCCGTAAAAATATTCTCTACCCCATATAATCCTGTGAGTATCGTAAGAGGCGGCAGAGGGAAACTAATCAGGAAATGAGCAGCGTCTTCTTTAATAACGACTAAAATAAAAAACTGCGGTGCCAACCCGCTTGCCAAGCGTGGCTACTATGGAAAGTATTCTCCTATGAGGCGATCTATGGGCGAGGCCTTTGTTCAGCAGTGACTTTAATAGGCTGTAATGATAACGGTAATTTTTAATGAGGTACATAACGACTTTTCAGCCCAACCAATATATACACGAAGGCAACGTGGGCAATGCTCAAGAATTTACGTGCTCTAACATAGAAAAAAGGTCGTCGCCTCGTCAGTATATCGTTTTATACAAATTACAATATAGCATATTGGTTATGTTATTGGAATAGCAATAGCTGAAACGTTTAATTTGACACGTAAAGCGTGTTATTTATTAACTTCCTATTTTAGAATTTTTGTAACGGATTCGGTATTTGAAAGTCCTTGTTCAACATAAAATATTATATACATAAAATATTTTCTACGTGTCTGGTCGACCAGTTTAATTCTAAGCTTATTTGCATAATAAAAACGTGATAAAATTTTTAATAAAATCAGTTTTGATATTTTAAAAAATGAATTTATTAGACATCAAATATATAGATAATGTGGAAGAATAAAAGAATAAAGAATAAATGTCACCAGGACCATTTTTTTAAATAAATTTGTCATTATTATAATAATACGGAAAAGATTCTATCATAAAACGTTCTTACAAATGAAAAGCTTTATAGACATCGTCACACATTATAGGCAAATTTGCAATTGGTGCGTCTGCGAGCGTTGGCGAGAGCCTAAAATGCATGGTTTCCTGAAGGAAGATCAACTAATTTCTCGCCATTCTGATAACGTGCTCATACTTTGCCCTGGCAATAACTCTTTCGAAGGACCTAGAAGCAAAGTTATACTTCTTTTTAAGCTTGTTGGTGTTTACATCCCGGGCCACCGAATCATCCGGGTCTGATAACACTCCTGCTTACTGCGTAATGCAAGACTGCATGAGCAATCAAACCAAGGTTGAGATCTTGAGTGCGGTTGCTTATCATTTGGTCTCGGGTTCGAATCCCGTGTACGGCATAAAACAGATTTAACATTTTTCGGTCATTAATGGAATCAGGCGTTACTTTGCGGAAATCCATTATACTAAAGACATTAATGGTTACTTCGCAATTATTATTGAACGGATGGTTGCAAAGTAAATATTAATATCTTTAGTATTTTTCAGTCAATAAATTCCCTGTATGGGACCGGAGTTAGTATATGTATGAAATAACACATCCATCGGTCAAATTGGATTGGTCTTTTAAGTCTTCATTTGTATAGACAATAAAAAACTTACAGCTTTTGCGTGGGTAAGAATGCTACTATATATTTTCCAATAGATTTTCGGTTTGTTTCGCAGCCATGTGCCGAAATGTTACAAAATTATTGCTTTCAAACGAGAACATTAAACACTGATACTGCGAACAGATGCGGAATCAAATCCGTCAACGAAAATTGTTTACTCACCGGTTGGTTGCGTGCGTTTGTATTTGGTCGTGCCAAATGCTGATTAAAATATTAATATATATATATATATATATATATATATATATATATATATATATATATATATATATATATATATATATTAATAATATTCGCTCAGCGAACTATGGAGAGGGCTATGCTCGGAGTTTCTCTGCGTGATAGACTCAGAAATGAGGATATCCGCAGTAAAACCAGAGTGACCGACATAGCCCAACGGATTAGTAAGCTGAAGTGGCAATGGGCCGGCCATATAGCTCGAAGAACCGATAACCGATGGGGAAGAAAGGTTCTCGAGTGGCAGCCTCGTACCGGTAGGCGTAGTGCAGGGCGACCCCCCGCTAGATGGAGTGACGACCTGGTAAGATATGCAGGAAGTCAATGGATGCAGGTGGCTCAGGACCGTGTTTTGTGGCATTACTTGGGGGAGGCCTATGTTCAGCAGTGGACTTGTGAAGGGCTGTAATGATGATAATGATGATGATACATATATATATATATATATATATATATATATATATATATATATATATATATATATATGCCAAAGCGCAGTTTTGAACCGAAAAATTAATATAGCGCAGTTCATGTTATGGATTTCTTCTGAAAATAATCATAGAATATCTAAAAACTGTTTTGAATTAATGCGGTGTTTGCTTTTGTGTATATTCACAAAATCAGTTATGTTTCTTAACGCGACCGGGACAGTGTACCACTTTTTTCGTTATTAGCGAAACCAATTGTGTTTATGTTTTGTTGCAGTGAGAGTAAGCGTGGCGGCGACCGGCTGGCGACGCCGCGGATGTCGCTGCTGGGCAAGCCGCTCAGCTACCGCGCCACGCGACGCGACGCGCGATACAGACGCCTCCAATCAAAGTTCTACAACTTCCTTGAACGGCCTAGGGGTGCGAAGGCTGTCCTCTATCATATGATTGTGTAAGTCCTTGTAAGATATCATTTACATTTAATTAAAATTATATAAATTAACAATATTTTGATATGATCTATTTTTTAGATACTTATGGTTCTATTCTATGCTATATTTCTATTCAAAATTATATTACTGCTTATTGTAATATTATAATTTTATACTTAATATATTTTATTTCTTATGCAATGGACATAATTATTTTTTAAACCACTCAACCAGTTGTTCGGACTTCATGCACTCGTGTACTGTTTCAATTAGAAGAAGCCTGTGCCTATCTGAGCGTCATATAAAGATTCACCAAACACCTTATGTAAAAGTAATATCAAAATATTTTTCTAACTTAGTTAAATACTTTATACAAAAAAGAGTGTAAAACCGACAACCGTTGGTTAAAAAATGTTCTCGAGTGGCAGCCTCGTACCGGTAGGCGAAGTGTAGGGTGACCACCCACTAGATGGAGTGACGACCTGGTAAGACATGCAGGAAGTCGATAGATGCAGGTGGCTCAGGACCGTGCTTTGTGGCATACCTTGGGGGAGGCCTATGTTCAGCAGTGGACTTGTGAAGGGCTGTAATGATGATGATGATGATGATGATACAAAAAATTTGAAATCATTTTAAAAAGAAACTTTTAATTTTGTATAAATCCTCTACATTATATTAGATTCAAAAAATGTTGAGCTAAAAAGCATGTCAAATCCATCTATCTATCTTATCAAAATAAATCCACCTAATTGTGTTTGTAAAAGAACACTGTTATATGAAATCATCTCCGTTGCTATCAAGTCGATTAGAATCGGTTATTGGTGTGATCTTGACAAAACAATATTTACTAAGGTATTGCAAATACAAATAAATTCGTCTATATAAAGATTCGATTTTTGGTCACTGACAAAATGGTTGATCACAAATATTTTTTTAACCATAAAGCAAGTGTTCCGCGTGATGTCACATATCAATAGAAAATCAGAAGCCATGCGAATGAGGAACTCCCCTAGAGCTCAGGTCGGAGTTTATCGTAGGTTAATAGGTCAGGGAAAAGTTTCTTCGTATTTTGTTTGTATAAAATTGAAGAAAATCCCTTCGGTTGTACTGTTTGTATCTGGCTGGTTTTGATATCAATACATGTAATGACCTATGTACATAAAGAAAAACAAAAATAAAACAAAACTTTCCTGTCATTTATCACTTGTATTTAGGGAGTTTTGGCGGGAACTTGGCCGTGGACAGATTGTCGCTCCTGTTTTTTCGCTTGAATAATGGTTTGAAGTGGATTTTGATTCCTAAAAGTGATGCGATTTTGTGAATTAAGGTCCGCGCTTGTGAACTATTAGAGAAAACGATGAAACAAGTGCTTTGGTGTCGATATAAACCTCAAGTTATTTTGATCGCTTGGGCGCCTTATGAACTTGAGCGGCTGTCGTCATCAACTGTCCGCTAGGTTGAGCTGTCGTCAAAATCTCCCAAGGGCTTCGCAATGTGACGCATCAGCATATTGTGAAGAAAAGAAAAAAAAGCGCGGGAACCTTGTAACTGGACTGATAAATCTATATGGATTGAAATTTATAAAGATTATAATATAAAGAAGACTTGGCTTTAGCCTTTGTGGTTTTTGAAAATATGAAGAATTAAAGAAAATAAGACATGGCTTCGGCCATGTCCTATTTTCATTTTATTATTTTATTTTATTATTATTATTTTATTTTATTATGGATTTTGAAGAGATGGAAAGAAGAAAAATAAGACTTGGTTCCGGCTTTTACACTTCAAAATTCTATATATTCAAATTAAAAAACAAGGCTGTATGGCTTAGTTGCTTTGCCTGCTCTCTCGAGCTAATAATAAAAACAACAACATCAATTGTATTTATGTCCGTAAAATTCGATACATTCTGAAATGTTATAACAAGAAAGGAAAAAATACGACTAAAGCCGCGAAAAAAATTGTAACGTTTATGGACCTAATGTAGTGTCAGTAAAGCCGGCTATACATGTTGACCGAGCGAAGGCAAGCGCCAACGTATAGATAGCCTATTTGTCCAGCCTCGCCATTGCTCGTCGACGCTCGCCTAGCTAGCCGAGTTCAGGGGAACGCCAATGTGTGTACGGTTCGTTTGGCGTGAATTGCCGCCACTCGGGATCGCTCGCTACAACTTGTCCACTTCGAAACAGTGTCGGTTTTTCTGCACAAATCAAAGGCGCTCGCCTGCACTCGGCTAGTCGCGTCCACATGTTAGTCACCTCGACTTTTGATTGTCTTAACATCGAATTATTATTGTCCAAGTTTTCTTATTACCGCATACAGTTAGTTAAAACCATTGATTTATATAACCCTAGATCAGTAATAACCACGCCAAAGCGTTGCCACTGCACATATGGCCACAGCCATATGCCTAGCTAACGTGAGTTCATTGTTCAATGTGACGCCGACAGAGTTAAGCCGCGACGAAAATGGGTAAATGTGTAGTGAAAGAATGCTATTCAAGGTCACAAAAACGTAATTAATCAAGCGGCATCACTTTCAACACATAATTTTTAGTTCTTGTTTTCATATAAACGTAAAAAACCTCAAATAATTAAATAAAATTATCGAATATTGCCATTTAGGTTCAATGTTGCCACTTTTCCGCATTTGTGATTATCTTACATTAATGGGAGGCTATATAATTAATGGAGTAAGCTAATTTGTTACCTCTGATTTTAAATATTTTGGAAATCATAATAAAAACTACTTTTTAACTTTCATACAAAATAACTAATTATTCTTATTTTAGTTTATTCATGAATTATCTATCTATTAAATATATTTTATTACCTTTGTATTTGTATTTTTATAATCATGTGTAGTGTTCGCGTAAATATAAGAAATCATTATATTTTATTACCTATTTAATATTAATAATTTTATTTTATTTATAATTTCATATAAATTTTATATTAATTGTATTTTATTAGATACCTATTTTATATTGTTTGATTTATTAGAACCATAAAAATATGTTTTATTTCATCATTATGCTTACTTCTATTCATCTGATAAGCTTTGTATCCCTTTTTTTCTAAGGGGACGTAATAAAGATTTTAAAATAAAATATACTTTTTTAATATAAAAAACAATTAACTGCAGCTTAAAAAACTCATTTTTATTGCGTATTTTAGGTAAAATTTCATATAGTAAGCCACACCAACCCGCCATTGCATGTTTGTGTGTCTATCTTTATCTAATCTTATGACGACGATATTGTTTTCGCAACTTATGTAAGTGAGATAGATATATGTTTTCTTAAAATTGTTATTAGTTTCAAAGCTACGTCGTCGCGTTTGGATAGTGGTTACACTTTTTTCGACGCGCGGTGACGTGGTTTGCTCCTCTAGTGTTGTATAACTCAATGGTCACCTATGTCAGTTACGGCTTGGCGTCCGTCCCGGTGAGATATTGTTTTAATTAAGTTGCAACTTTTAAATAATTTTGACAATTTCACAATACTAACCAGGACAACTTAAAATTTTTTAACTTTACTGCGGAGTACACTGACATAATAATTATATGCACTTATTAAGTAAATAGCAAAAGCTGCAATAATTTTTACGTCATCCACATCATACCAATTCTCAATGACGCCTAACTACGGCCAACATGTGGATAGCTCTACAAAAACTCATGAGCATTGGCCTTAGAATTAGTCTCTTTCGTATTTGTTCAACGTGTATACTGTAGCACCCACCCCACCTTGTATCAATTTGCCTACGCTCGAGTTGGCTGAGGCTTGGCCAACATGTAGACTGTAGCACTCACCTTGTATCTATTTGCCTACGCTCAAGTTGGCTGAGGCTTGGCCAACATGTAGACTGTAGCACTCGTCTTGTATCAATTTGCCTACGCTCGAGTTGGCTGAGGTTTGGCCAACATGCATTGCGGGGGTAAGAGTAGCACAAAGTTGGTTCAAGCGTATTCAGTCCAGGAATTTTGATGCCAAAAATGCATCTCGCTCTGGTCATAAGGATAAAGTCGATGCCATTTTTGACGTGCCACATATGACAAGAGCGTGCGGAAAATACCATGGTCAAAGGGTAGTCAAGCTTCACAGACTGTAGCGAAACCCGGATGAACACGCAATAAGGTGCTGCTGTGTGTATGCTGGGATCGGAAGGGCATTGTTTATTGTCATTCTTTACCGCCGAGCAAAATCATCTGTTCGGATCTTTACTGCCAACAACTAATAAGACTCAAGCAAGAAATTGCGACAAAACGGTCTGAATTGATCAACAGAAAAAGAGTGGCTTTTCATCATGATCCACCATATAGTCTTAACCTTGCACCCTCAGATTTTCTCCTGTTTCGGTCTCTTCAGAATCCTTTGGGTAGTACGAGTAGGTTAACATCAAGAGAGGTGTCAAAACTTCTTTTTGCATTCTTTTGGTCAAAAATTCTAAGATTTCTACAGCAAAGCATTATGTCATTGCCTACAAGATGGCAACAAGTTATTGACCAAAATGGCACATATATATTATAATTTTCGGCTCGACCAGGTAAGGACCACGCTCTTACAGCGTAAAATAGTAGCTTAATGTTGCTTTGTTTCGTATGATAAGTGTAGAGAGCCGAAGACCCTTTTTACTGGAAACGAGGCATTCCATCTTAGTCCTCACGGGTGAGAACGCATCTGCATTTTGATTCGTAATCGAGTATAGATGTAGATATCTATGGGTCACAGCAACCACTTCCCATCAGGTGGGCTGTGTGCTAGTTTGTCACCCTATTCTATAAAAAAAATGATGTAAATAAACTTTGTCTGAAATTTGTATATAAAATACAAAATAACTTTTTTCCCGTCCTAACATATTGTGTAATCAGGTTATAATTGTAGGAAACTTTTAATGCCAAACACCCACAGTGTCGTAGAGTGGAGACAGCCTCCTTATATCTCAAACGAAATTAAAGCATTTATGTTATTTATTTAACAAATATTATTTCAAATTGGTCTCGTAATTTTGGTTCTCGTTCGAAAGGCAAATATATCTGCGTGAATCATTAGACAAGAAATTAACCAATGAGTCGTTACCCTTGCTATAATTTTTTACATATCTATATTATTGCAGTAATATCCTACGGAATCATTTTTATATTCGATAGCTAGTACTCGATAGATAGATAGATAGTATGGTATATATGATCAATATTAGTTTAGATACAATAAGTAGGTACATTAAGAAATATTGAAGCTATAAGCATGTTACACATCGAGTAATTGAACTATGATTATCACAGTGCTTGAATCATCAAAAATCAGCAGACTGCTGTAAAATTGTAAGAAGATAAAAATTGTAATTATATCGCCTTTTATAAAGAAAAAGCCTTTTTTATAGAAGAGGGGGCAAACGAGCATACGATTCATCTGATGTTAAATGACTACCGCCGCCTATGATCATCCGCAACACCAGAGGGATTGCGGATGCGTTGCCGGCCCTTTAGAAAAAAGTAAGCTCTTTTCTTGAAGGTCCCCAGGTCGCATTGGTCCGGAAAAATCGCCGGTGGTAAATTATTCCACAGAGAGGTCGTACGCGGAAGAAAACTCCTAGTGAAACGTACAGTGATGGACCGCCAGGCATCCAGATGGTGTGGATAAAATCGGGAGGTTTGCCGCGTAGTGTGTTCATGAAATTTGGTGGCTGGGATTAATCCGAACAATTCCTCAGAGCACTCCTCGTGATAGATGCGATAAAATACGCAAAGAGATGCAACATATCTTCGCAGCGCCAATGAATCGAGCCAATCCGAAAGCACTCGGTCGTCGACGATTCGAGCCGCTCTGCGCTGGATGCGTGTGGTGTGGAAGTGGAAGAAGCTGGCACTGGGGATCCCCAGCCCAGAGGTAGGAACAATATTCCATATGCGGCCGAACCTGCGCCTTGTAAAGTTGCAGGCGGTGTGCCGGCATGAAATACTGTCCCACTCTGCTGAGCACGTCAAGCTTTTTAGAGGCCAATTTGGCCTTCGCTTCAAAGTGACCACGAAACTGCACGACTCGATATGTCGACGCCGAGGATTCCGATACTGGCTAAGGCAGCAAGGGAAGTGCCTTGAAGTTGAGGAGATACAACAAAGGGGTTCTTTTTAGCGGTTAACGCGTAAACTTGTGTCTTCTGAGGGTTAAATTGGACTAGATTTAGTCGCCCCCAATCCGAGACTTTGTTCAGCAAAGACTCGACTTCAGACAGAAATAACTCCAAAGAAATCACTAAAGCTTACATGACCCTGGAACAGCGTCAGCTACAAACAAAATTTGAGCTTATTCCGGCAGTATTTTCCATATTGGTTGTACTAGAGAAAACATATCTAAAGATAAAAAATTAGACTAAAAATTAGGAAAATATATTTGCGCAACTTGTGTAAGGTAGATTTGTTTCTACATCGGTACTTACCGTGGAAGAAATCTGGAATAGAAAATTGATCCTAAATCGAAACAAAGGTCAATGCAGCTGCATTGCACAAAAACACTAAAAGTCGACACAATAAATTCCTTCGTAAGGTTTTTATTTTTGGGATTATAAAGCGATTTTGGTGATAAATTTCCTAAAAAATCTGCATCCTAAAAAAGCTGTAAAAAGGAAAGGGAAAAGTAGGTATTCAAGCCATTTTGGAGGAAATTAGAGGATTCTATAGCGCAACTTTTGTGACTAACATTTAGGGAGACTGGCTCGAAATATAATAAATCATTCACTACAGTTCTGACCTGGTTCTAAGTAACTACTTTATGTATACTCATTTAAAAAGTTTTGTGAGGGGAAGGGGATATATACGACCTATTTTTAACTGGCTTACAAGCTTTTTATCACAAAGCTGCTCCAATCAGAATAGTGTCCTTTGTAATATTCCTCCCCAGTTCTGTGATGTGTAGCTTGGTGCCATAGAACAATTTTGGTACATCGGGGTTACGCATCAGCAGAACTAGGACTCAAACTTTTACCTCCAGCTTATGCAAAGTAAAAGTTTGAGTATAGACAGTACTGTCGCCACTGATGATATCACCCACCATCACGTGTAATGTTTATTTATTTATTTAATTAAATGCTTTTTCTTTAGTGACGGCACTGACCAATCACAGAACCAATTTTCATGATTGATATTATTCATTAAACATGGAAAACGTGTGTAGTAAGTTCGTCTTCTGTGGCAAATAAAAACATCTCAAAATTAAATTTCTGTCTGTCCATAGTCGCCTGAGAACGTGACGATAACACCGCCAATTAAAGTTTTGGTTGCTGCGAATGTTCTGCAGACTGCGGTTTAAGCTTGAGCGCTCGTGCTATGTCGCGTCGTGCACTCATTCCATACAATCAACTTGCACTGCTTCAAGAGAGCGCCACCGCCGCGGCCGCTACTTTTGCTGATGTTGCACGTTGGCGTTTATTCGCTTGCAAAATATGTTGCAATTTGAATAGTGAATAGATGTCTACCGTTGAGAAAAACTACAGCTAAGGCCTTGTTTCAATTTTTGCAAAGTTAAGCCAGCAGTAAGTTCAGCACTAATGTTTCTCCCTAGTACGTCAAGAGAAAAGAGCCTTCACTCCATTATGCGCTGCAATAAGTTTCCACTCTCTATGCGCTTGAGAAGCAAAAGTGGCGCCATATTGTTCACGTGGATTTTTAAATCCTTAGTGTTGTAGCTGAGCACCCTCAAAATAGAGCTTGAGAATTTTTACCATCATTTAGGGAAAATATAACCTCAAATGGCTTGGCAAGATCCTCCGTTATACCGAAAATATTGCGGAAAAAATTTTGAAATAAATAATAATATATGGTACAGTTGAGGATTAATGAATATAAATGTTAAGTACTATGTTAGACGAAAACATGATTCCGTAAAATTTTCTCGATAGAAAAAAAATCTAAATTTACTTCCAAAATTAACAATAAACCACTGTTATTCATAAAATACTTTAAATAAGATCATGAAACCTTGCATACTAATTGAACTAACTACAAAGCAGGGCTTATGTTTTTTATTTTTTTTTAAATTACCATTATTTTCACTGTAAAAAGAAATTACCTAAACTATCGGCGTCCTGAAGCTTGGAACCGGGCGGCAGGAAACAAGCATCGGGACGCCGATAGTTTAGGTAATTTCTTTTTACGGTGAAAATAATAATAATCAAAAAAAAAACATACGCCCAGCTTTGTAGTTAGTTAAGTTAGTATGCAAAGTTTCATGATCTTATTTAAAGTATTTTACGAATAACAGTGGTTTATTGTTCAGTTTGGAGGTAACTTTGGATTTTTTTCTATCGAGAAAATTTTACGAAATCATGTTTTCGTCTAACATAGTACTTAACATTAATCCTCAACTTTACTATATATTTATTTCAAAATTAATGCTGCAATATTTTCATCATAACGGAGGATCTTGCTAAGCCATTTGAGGTTATATTTCCCCTTAAGGTATAGGCAAACCGAAATCAGCCAATTTCTTGAGAGAAATTAATATAATTTTATCGTCACTATCGTCGTTAACTTTAACGCTTCGCTGATGATTAAAATCATTATGCGTACTTTTTAGTAATATAACACACATACTCGTAGTAATATAACGATCGTTTTAATAATAGCACACATTATAATATTACCACGGTGGATTTACTTTTTTAAAATAAATAAATAACCCTCCAAATATTTTTAAAAAATCTTGTGGGGTTTAAAAAAAATTAAAGCACAATTTGAAAATATATAAATAATTTTTATTACGAACATGATGTTTATTTCGGTTTGTTATTCGAAAAATGCTCTGAATTTGCAGTCACTTACCTCTCTCTAAAGTCGTGAATATTAATAATATAGTTTGATTGAAGGAAATCCACTGCTTGCTTCAATTCTAGCAGTTCTAACATTGCTTCTATTTTAGTCTATTATTATGCATTAATTTATTTTTATAGAACAATGTATAACTTTAGCTCTATTATTTTTTCACGTTTGAGTCGGTTTAACTCTCGACACTGAAAAGTGAATTTTAAAATTCCATGAATTTATGTAGTTAATTTTGTCATGTTATGTAGTTCTAAAGTAATATGTAATTCTTTGTAATGTAGTTCTTTAAAATGTCTTGCTTGTATATTCATGAAGCTGTGGAAATTTCTGCACTCATTATCCACATATTTGAATGACCCCAATACTGATCACCTGTGACCACCGGTCCGAATATTTTGAGTCTGATATTTTGAATAAAATTGGTTTTACAGATTTTATCGCTTTTAATTTTACTTATTACTCAGTAACCATGGGACCCGTGTGCTACAAAACATCCTAAGCTTCGGGAATTGAAAAAAATGCGATAAAATGTATTAAACAGTTTTATTCAATGTGTAGTGTTTATTGTATATGTAGTGTAGTGTTTAGATATTTTTGTTATCGGAATTATTTTATATATTTACACTTGATGCCCGAATAAGAATTGTGTAGTACCTATTATATCATTTACATATTTAAGTGTATTACCTATGACTGTTAACGATGAAATAATTGGTTGAGCACAGAAATTACAACTGTGGGCGTTTTTTTTTCACTTTTTTTCACATTTTAACTAGAGCAATTCATACTAAATAATGTAATATTGTATAGATTAATAAATAAATTTAAGTCAATCCTTTTTTTGCGTTATGGATAGATAAAGCCGTTGTTAATTTTACTATGCAAATAATAAAAGATGAGATTGAAAAGCAATTTATACGAATAAAAAAAGCATTTATGTATTTATAAATTATTAATATGCATCAATTGATTTATAGATTAGTCATTACAGCCTTTCATAGCCCATTGCCGAACATAGCCCTCCCCATAGAATGTCTCATAAGGAGGATATTTGCCACAGTTGTCACGACAGGCAGGCGGATGGCAACCGCAGGTTTTAGGGTTCCGTAATTAAACAACAAGAAACTCGTACAATTTCACCTGCCCATCCGTCAGTCCGTCCAAGGTTTCACTTAGAAACCCTAGGTCATACAATCAATATTAATCACGCCAACAAAGTTGTAAAAAATCTTGAAAAACGTTTTTATTTTGTGTACCTGGTTTATTTTACCATAGATCTTTCAAAAGTATTGGGGGTGTCTAATTATTTTTTTTTTCATTTCAAGAGTCCGTTTGCGAAATATTTCTATTTAAAGATCATCGCTTCATCAAACATGATCGTTTTCGCTCAACTAGATTAAAGAAGCATAAAAATGATTACAAAGTTCGAAACATTCTGTTAACTCAGCGTTATACTGCGAAAAACAGGCTTATTTTGATCAGCATATAAACCACAACTTTTATAGATAATGCTTAAAGCTCTTTAGAATAACCATAAACGATCAGTAAACTTATCAGAAAAATATAAAGATTATGAAATTACTAACCATCTTAACGACCCGGATTTGATTAACTGTCAATTTTGCACCATACCCGGAAATGATCCCGTTTCAGTTCATATTTTCTTTAACTCCCATCGTTTTGCTCTTCGTCGTTTAAAACAAGTGGTACAGATGAAAACACAATAACCAAAATAATTAAATCACTTAAGTAGAACGCTTTAGGAGCTAACGGCTTATACAAACAAGACAAGTTAACAGACGATAACCTCGTCTTATTTCTCTGACATCTGGAAAACCGTTTAGTTACACATCAGCAGCCTACCATGTCTGTCGAACATTTTGGAAAAAGTTGAACGTACTCAACTTTAAGCAGAATTGGAGAGTAATATACTACAGAAACTGCAGTCTGGTTTAAGAAATTATCATAGCATGACGATAGCACTATAACACATAGTTGATAAAATTTGGCATCCCAAAATAAAGTTGAGAAAACAATTATGGCATTACTTGACTTCTCACGGGCTTTTGATTGTCTTAAAATCGAATTATTCTTATTATGGATTCGATCCAACTGTAATCATGTAGTTCTCCAGTTATCTTAATGACCTCATACAGCTGGTTAAAACAATAAAAAATATGGTACACATTCTCTGTCAAATCCTTGTCCTGTGACGAGACTAGTACCCCAAGGATCCATACTGCTTCCTCTTTTATTTATACTATATATTGCAGATGTTAATACAGCGATTTAGAACTATAAATACCATGTGTATGCAGACGAATTGCAGGTATGTCTGTCCTTTATTCTAAGTCAAATTAACTGGATAGTTAATAAGTTAAATAGAGATTTAACAAAAATCGCCCAATCGTGGTCGGAAGCCAATACTTTTGTACTCAATCCAGCGAAATGAAAATACATAGTATTGGGATCAAGGCGACAGATAAATCAAACATTTGCAAATCGTTTTGACTCGTGTCCTCAGAGATAAACTAAATCGTGTGACGGAAGCCAAGAATCTGTGGTTTCTGATAGAAGATGCGCTTGGTTTCGAGAGATACGAGCTCGTGATCGTCTTATTTCTCTGACATCTGGAAAACCGTTTAGTTACACATCAGCAGCCTACCATGTCTGTCGAACATTTTGGAAAAAGTTGAACGTACTCAACTTTAAGCAGAATTGGAGAGTAATATACTACAGAAACTGCAGTCTGGTTTAAGAAATTATCATAGCATGACGATAGCACTATAACACATAGTTGATAAAATTTGGCATCCCAAAATAAAGTTGAGAAAACAATTATGGCATTACTTGACTTCTCACGGGCTTTTGATTGTCTTAAAATCGAATTATTCTTATTATGGATTCGATCCAACTGTAATCATGTAGTTCTCCAGTTATCTTAATGACCTCATACAGCTGGTTAAAACAATAAAAAATATGGTACACATTCTCTGTCAAATCCTTGTCCTGTGACGAGACTAGTACCCCAAGGATCCATACTGCTTCCTCTTTTATTTATACTATATATTGCAGATGTTAATACAGCGATTTAGAACTATAAATACCATGTGTATGCAGACGAATTGCAGGTATGTCTGTCCTTTATTCTAAGTCAAATTAACTGGATAGTTAATAAGTTAAATAGAGATTTAACAAAAATCGCCCAATCGTGGTCGGAAGCCAATACTTTTGTACTCAATCCAGCGAAATGAAAATACATAGTATTGGGATCAAGGCGACAGATAAATCAAACATTTGCAAATCGTTTTGACTCGTGTCCTCAGAGATAAACTAAATCGTGTGACGGAAGCCAAGAATCTGTGGTTTCTGATAGAAGATGCGCTTGGTTTCGAGAGATACGAGCTCGTGATCGCACGTATGTAACTACTTTAGTCTGTACTAAAAGTATTATACCAAATACGTGACTTCGAGTTAAGATCTGCACGTTAAGCTCTGTCACTTCATTCTACTCCCCAGGCTTAATTATGCCGATACGATATACGGACCGAGGCTACTTTCGAAACGACCAAATAATTCAGAGGATTCAAAATGTTTGTGCCTTTTTCTTCCTCCTGCTTAGATAAATCTTAGTCATTAAGAATGTCCCAATTAAGAGCGATTCATTTTGCAACGCTTATTTTCAGTGTCTTTTAAAACAAAAAGCCCGAGTACCTAATGGAAATACTAAAACGTCACTAGAACGTTAATTTTAAGAACATTCGAACAAAATCAAATGTCCTTTCGATACCAATACATACGACGGCAGCATTCCGCGGTGTCTCCGATATGAGTAGTTACGTTGTACCAGTTCTGGCGCACTGAGTCAGAAGTGGTACAAGTACGACGTTCGTCGACTCACGATCCTAAAAAGAAAAAAAAAGGTTTTGGCATGCTCTGATCACGAATCTGCGGTCCATTTTTGCGTAGGATGCACGGTTCCAGAGATGTGCAGATCAATTAACTCTTATCTAATTGATATCCGTTGCGGGCCAAAGTTGGTTGTTCATGTGAAATTTATATTCGTAAACTGCCTCCACGATTCAGGAAAAAATGCTAGTGTGGGGTTACGTTCTAAGACAAAAAGGAAAGTTAAGACTTAACACCGATTCCTATCAAGGATGATTCTTGAGGCTAGTGAAATAAAAAAATATCCATGGTCTATTGGTTCTGATGCCTCTCTGCCACCTTACCACGCACGATAGAGTGACCACTACCTCGAAATCAAATTTTGCCTGGTGTCTATTGCCACAGCGATATCACGTTGAAAAGCACCACTCTTTCTGTATACCACAATATCCCTAAACTATCCTAAGGGTCACCCATGAAATCAAGAGTAAGTACCACAGATGAATCTGTAGGCCTTCAAACTTACTAAAAAACAAGAGAAAGTGGTATGTCACGATCGGTCTCTTGGCGACTGATTCTCTCTGAGTACGGTACGCAGAGAGAATCAACACTTTTTCAATATTTCATTCAATCAACATTTTTATGAATAAGACGACTTATGCATTACTACTAAAGCTCTACGTTTTCCTTTGTGAGGTATACAGTGTACCTCACAAAGTTCCCATCTCTGGGCTGGGGCTCCCCAGTACCAGCTCCTTCCACTTGACCGCATCCAGCGCAGAGCGGCTCGAATCGTCGACGACCGAGTGCTTTCCGATCGGCTCGATTCACTGGCGTTGCGAAGAGATGTTGCATCTCTTTGCGTATTTTATCGCATCTATCACGGGGAGTGCTCTGAGGAATTGTTCGGATTAATCCCAGCCGCCAAATTTCGTGAACGCACGACACGGCAAACGTCCCGATACCATCCACACCATCTGGATGCTTGGCGGTCCACCACTGTACGTTTCACAAGGAGTTTTCTTCCACGTACAACCTCTCTGTGGAATAGTTTATCATCGGCGATTTTTCCGGACCGATACGACCTGGGGACCTTCAAGAAAAGAGCTTACTCCTTTCTAAAGTGCCGGCAACGCACCCGCAATTCTCCTGGTGTTGCGGTTGATCATGGGCGGCGGTAGTCACTTAACATCAGGTGAGCCGCATGCTCGTTTGCCCCCTCTTCTATAAAAAAAAAAAAAAAAAAAAAAAGGAAAAATGTTTATTTAATGTTTGTTACTACAATAATGTTTGTTTAGTTACTACAATAACATTACAAAGTTTTAATGCAGCTAGTTATAGGTAATTTTATATAGAATTATAACGAAATTTTTACTGATCCAAGCACATTTTATAAGTTGGTCACCTTCAAAGAAATCGAAATAAGATGCGGATAAAGGGGTCGCTAGGACGATTCATCTTGAGTGTATGGATGGGCATAATATCGAACCATTTAAATGGGCCATACTTTCTATCTGACAATTTAAATGGAGAACACAACGAAAAATTTTTAAGACAAGATTTATATAACTTACTGGATGATTTATCACTCAATCTGATTTGACACATGTGGTTTCAGCATGAAGGTTGCTGCACATTTCAGGAGAAGTGTTAGATAATGGCTAATACTACCTTAGCTTGTCATCTAAGTTTTTTCTAGGAATTCTGATAATAACCTAAACTGTTATATCTCGTTGAATAGCTGAAGAAACTATTTTAAGTACATCTGCTACATAATTTTTTTTAGTATTCCTCAAAGAAAAAATACTTTGCACAAATTTATATCCTATTTCCACTAATAATCGTCCACTACGACCCAGATTGTTTAGTTACCTGAAATCTTTGTGTTAAAAATTATTAAACAACTTATCTACGGCATAAAAATCATAAAATAAATAAAGCTAGATGCACAAATTACAAAAAAGTAGTACAATAGATAAACAATTGGCAGTTTAATAAAAAAAAATATCCAAATCTTGAAAACGTTTTAGTTTGAGGTATAGTTTCATACTCGAATCAGATCGTCTTAACCTGTAATCCTGTATAAACTATTATCGTGCGTACTTTTCACACTGCCAAAAACAGCGGTTTAGTTAGGGCAGGGGAGGAGCACACTATTGGGGACGTGACAGCGCTGGTCGGCGCGTCACGCATGCGGTGTTCCGCAGGGATCGGTCTTGGGACCGCTCCTGTGGAACATCGGCAACGGTGCTGAGAGGTGAGCTCCCGTCGGGCGCTGACTTGACCTGTTATGCAGACGATACGCTCGTCACTGCCCGGGGGAGCTCGCACAGGGAAGCAGCGTTGGTTGCCACGGCTGCGGTTTCACAAGTAGTGAACCGCATCCGGTGCCTGGGTCTGGAGGTGGCCCTTAACAAGTCGGAGGCCATGATTTTTCATGGCCTTCGACGCGCGCCACCGCCGGGATCGCACATCGTGGTCAGCGGGGCCCGGATAGCTGGTGAGCCCACCATGAAGTACCTGGGATTGGTGCTCGACAGCCGATGGGAATTTGGGCCCCACTTCAAGCTGATGCGTGCAGCTGGCGCACTTTCAACGCTGCTTCCCAACTTGGGGGTCCGAGCGCCGCCTGTAGGCGGTTGTACGTGGGAATCGTGCGGTCCATGGCCCTGTATGGGGCCCCTGTATGGGCGATGGACATGACGGCCAGCACTCTCGCCATAAATTTTGGATTAAAATAATGAAATACGCTTTTTTAAAATTTGTCGAAAATCTGACCATAAAGTGTTAATATGAGGTTACAATGTTTACGTAAAAAAATTATTTAAAATGAATTTCTAACTTGCATGGTGGTGATGATAACTTTAAACGAAATATACTTAGTTATGGATAGTACATCTTTTTGAATTTTACAAAATTTACCCCTATTCAAATAAAGAATAAGAGACACCTGTTTCAGTATCTTTGATAATTCAACCCTTAAGGGCGTTAAATAAAAGACGATTTTTTTTTAATTATGTCATGTATTAATTAGGGTTCCGTAGTAAACTAGGAACTCTTATAGTTTCGCCATGTCTGTCTGTCCGTCTGTCCGTCCTCGCTTAATCTCTGTTACCGTTAGCACTAGAAAGCTGAAATTTGTTACCAATATGTGTATTAATCACGCCGACAAAGTGGTGAAATAAAAATTGGAAAAAAATCTTTTATTAGGGTAGCCCCCCTATATGTAAAGTGGGAAGTGATTTTTTTTTAATTTCAACCCTAACGTGTGATTTATTGTTGGAAAGGTATTTAAAAATGAATAGGGGTTTACTAAAATCATTTTTTGATAATTTCGGAAATAATCGCTCCAAAAGTAAAAAACAATGTGCCCCCACCCCCCTCTAACTTTTGAACCATAAGTTTAGAAAATATGAAAAAATGTGAAAAGTAGAACTTTATAAGGACTTTCAAGGAAAATCATTTTAACTTGGATGGAAACACCAGTACCCACTACCGGGAGCAGTTGCAGGAGCGCGGAACGCTGCTGGAGCGCGAACATAATGAATACCCACCGTTAAACTCATAAGTGGGAACACTTATTGTGACGGACGGGAAACTACGGAACCCTACACTGAGCGTGGCCCGACACGCTCTTGACCGGTTTTTTTTTTCTTTGAGAACACGTTATAGGTAGGCTTTCGATAAGAAAATATTAGTAACACGTATTTAAATATTTTTGGATACTCCACCCCTAATGGTAAAATTTGGGGACGAACGCTATAATAAAATTATAAACTATGTTGATACATTTTCAGTGATTTATATATTATTTATTGTACATTTAAACAAAATTAAACAAATAGAGAAGTACAATAGGAGGTCAAATTGCTCTGGAAACGATTTCTTCCAGGCAACCTTATTATGTAAATAATTGTTCACAACCAATGGCTAGGAGAAAGGTTAAGGGAAAAATTATACAATTAAGTTAAAATAAAAACACAACATTGTAAAAAGAAATTGTGTGAGTGGAAAATTAGAGTTCCTTACAGTGAATTATTAGAGTTCCAAGTAATAAGCTTTGAGTAGATTTTTCAGGGAAAAAAAAAGTTTTTAGCACAGCGAATATGTATAGGGAAGGATTTCCACAAGTTGTATGAATGTACGGAGTTGAAAATTGTTAGAGCGATTTAGCTATTCCAAAAGCCTTAGGCTAACTTAAAATCTACGACCACCATCATTCGAAATATCAGAAAAGATAGCTTGAGATCCCCGTATTAAGCGATTCCATAATAATTGTGAATCATAACTGACTGGAGCTGGACTCTCTAATCAGGACGCGGGTATTAAAGTTTTTTTTATTAATTTATTTGGGACATCAAACAATAGTACAATGAGTATTACAAAGAATAGAAGTTTAAACTAGAATTTGAGTGGATAATTGTACAATCTACTACGTTGTCCACGTCTTACTTAGTTTTGCTAAGTACAAAAAAAATTAAAAAATAAACTTATGCAATATATTTAAGCATAATAAAAGTAACATATTGTATAAAGGAAAAATAAAAAAAAATCATAACATAAGTATATGTTTTTAGTGCAACAACAGTTGGTTTTTGGCCTTGGGTAAATGTGTTGCAAAAATATCTATATCTAAGAACTTACCACTATATTGTAGTATATACCGACATTAGTACGGCAAGCACTAACGGCGTACACACATCGTCGGCGTACACCGCGTAAGTTATTATAGATAGATAGATAGATAGATAATTCTTTATTGTACACCAAATCAATACATAAACGAAAGAAGAAGAAAAAAAAATAGTGTTACAATGGGCGGGCTTATCGCTAAAAGCGATTTCTTCCGGACAACCTTTGGATGGACAGGATCGCAAAAAATAGTAAATTGTGTGGTTTGGTGATGCAGAAACAATATTTATAAATATATCCATATTTTACATAATATTATTAGAAATAAACAACAAATAAATATAAAAAAATACGAATGTATACTACATATATAAATGGCACGAACTCAAAGATTAAGATAGTGACTGTGTACAAGTTTCTGAAAAGCAGGTAAAGACTGGGCGCGTCTCACTGACAGAGGTAGGGCATTCCATAGACGGACTGCTTGGATACTAAACGACCTGTCCATAAATTTGCTATTATGGGCAGGCATTTTTAATGTAAAATTGTCTGATGATCACAAAACTTTCGAATGGGAATAGTGAAGGAATTCAAAACGATCCTTAAGATAAGAAGGATAGGAAGGATTAAAGAGAACATTGTAAAGAAGTGACAGAATGTGAGCATTCCGACGAAGACTGATAGGAAGCCACTTGAGCTTATTACGAAAACAAGATACGTGATCATATTTGCGCAAACCAAATATGAATCTTATACAAAAGTTTTGAAGACGCTCAAGTTTATCAAGTTGCTTCTCAGTGAGATCAAGATAGCTGACATCTGCATAGTCCACAATTGGGAGAGGAAGAGATTGAGCAAGCGCAATTTTAGTGGCAGTAGGTAGAAAGTTCCTTAATCTGTTCAACAATCGGGCAGCTGCAAAGAGTTTACGACTAACCTCCTGTATTTGAGGACCCCATGATAGGTTCCTATCAATATAAATTCCCAAGTTCTTGACTTTTTCACTCACAGGAATAAAATTTCCATTAAAAACAACTTGAGGTGCTTGAGATATGTTAGATTTTCCAATCATATACGAACTTCCGATGATAATTACCTGAGTCTTTAGGGGGTTAATCTTCAAGCCATACGTTTTTGCCCAATCTGATATTTGCTCAAGATCACTGTTTATGTTGCTAATAGCTACATCTACTTCACTAGGAGAAACATGAGTATATATTTGAAGATCATCTGCGTAAAGGTGGTAGGACGAAGTAATCTTAGTGGCTATAGAATTAATAAAAATTGAGAAAAATAAGGGAGATAATACGCCACCCTGCGGGACGCCAGCAATGGTATCACACCAAGAAGAAAATGTGTCATCAATGCGAATACATTGCCGGCGCCCAGACAGGTAACTTCGAAACCAATCAATCACTGTTGGAGATATGTTAAGAGAACTAAGTATACCCAGTAAAATTTCAAAATCAACTGAGTTAAAGGCATTGCTAAAATCTAACAGAGAAAGGATAGTTAACTTGCCATTTTCCATTGCAGATCTAATATCTTCCGTAATATTGACTAAGGCTGTAGCAGTACTATTTCCGGGACGAAAACCGGATTGTAGAGGATTTAGAAGGGAATGATTGTGGAGGAAAGCATTGAGCTGATTATATATCAAGCGTTCGAGAACTTTGGACAGGAATGGCAAAATAGATATAGGACGATATTCCGAAAAAGATGTAGGGTTAGGTTTTTTTTAGGCAACGGTATGATGTGAGCGTCTTTCCAAGTTGTTGGAAAAACACCACTAAAAATCGAGGAGTTAAGGATATGGCAAAGTATTGGGATGATTATGTCAAGAATCGGAAGGATCATATTACGGCTGATACAATCGCTGCCAATTGCATTCGAAGTAATGGATAGAGTACTCTTCTTAACATCACAAGCAGAAAATTGATTTAGGACAAAAGGTGAATGATCAGGAGTTGGAAGCGATGAAAGAAAATTTAATGTGTTAAATTTTGTAGTCCCATTTAAGTTGGACGAGGATGAGAAGAACTGATTTAGTAAATCAATATTTAAATCTTTAGAGAGTACATTTCAAGATTTTCCAACCCCCATTGATCTAAGAAAACTCCAGACTTTAGCCGCATCACCAATTTGTACTGATTTATGGATATAGTGGCGCTGAGCATCCCTACATACCCTTTTTTTTTGTACATGGGGAAAAGCCTACGCATACCCGCCTCGCGGGGGCAAGGACGGGTTATGTCGGACTCGCACCGACTAAAACCCCATGGTGTTCCACCTTTGTCGCATATTGGCAGGGCTACGGGAACGCTTTCGCACACATCCGCGGCCCTACTAGCGCCTGCCGCCCCATGGCAGCACCTCCTCGGGAGAGGAAAATTCCTCCCCGTTCTCCTTCACAGGTAAGGCGCACCAGAACACATGGAGCGCCTTCCTCCACGGCCTCGAATTACGTCTGTGCAATAGACGCCCCCGCGTCCGATGCACAAAGGCCATGGGGCAGGGAAAAACGAGCACTTAGAAGTACTAGCCTTCCCGACCCCAGCGGCGGATCTGGTCTATGGCTCCGCCGCCAACCAAGATTCGGCTGCGGAGGGTAGGGAGAGCGGCGCCTTGCAATACCGACAATCCTCTCCCCCCGCAGCCCCACCACCACCGCATCAACGGTGCGGCCCCGTTTGAGCCGCGGAGGATAGGGCGAGTGGCGCATCGCCATACCAACACTCCTCTTCCTCCGCGACTCCACCTCGGCTGCAGCGGTAGGTGGGGAGGACACACCTCTCACTGCAGTCCACCAACACACATCCGAAGTGGGCTTCCCAAGCCCACTCGGAGTGGCCACCTCGGGCCGGCCCTCCACCTCGGACCAGCCATATGGGTTCCTCTTTGTTTCGCCGTGGGTGACCAAGCCACGGCTTCTAAGCCCCCCCGCCACGACAAGGCGAGAACCCGTTCGGGGGGGATCCCTACATACCCTATTGCAGTGATTTCGAATAGTGACATATTTTTCCCAATTTATAGATGTAGGCCTACATTTATATTTTGTCTTGGCTGCAGCTTTTTTATTTAAAATGGATTTTATTTCATCAGTCAGCCATGGTGAAGGGCGATGTCTCATTTTAATTACGCGAACTGGAGCATGTTTATCATAGAGACAGGTGAGGTAAGTCGTAAATATTGCAACTTTATCGTCAACTGATTCTGCATTTAAAACGGCTGACCAATCAATGTTGGAAGCATCTTCGCAAAGATTTTGTATATTCATACCACCAAAACTGCGTTGCAGAAGAAACTTAGACTTAATTTTAGGTGGCCGGACATTATAAGAGAGAAGGCATCGGCTGAACACTGACCATGCTTAACAGCGAGTTCCGAAGAGGACACAAAGATAAGGTCGAGCAATGACGGAGTAGCATTAGGGAAGTGATGAGTAGAATTTAAAGGTAAAATAGAGAGATTAGTGGAATTTACTATAGATCGAAGAGAGGATGAACGTGAGTCTTGTTTAAGCAGACAAGTATTAAAGTCGCCCATAATGATCGTGTGCGAATAAGAGGATACATTTTCTAAAATATTTTCGAAGGAAGTGAAGAAGTCAATTCGAGATGAAGGACAGTAATATACCCCCAGCAAAATTTTCGTGTGACTAATCTTCACCTCAATAAAAAGATGTTCACCTTCATTAAGCGGAGTTGGTTGAGATGACATATCAACAACAGAAAAGGGAATATACGCACGGAGATATATTGCCACACCTCCACCACCGCCAACAGTTCGATCATTTCTTATGAGCTGAAAGCCAGGTAAAGAATAATTTGTGGAAGGAAGACAAGGCTTAAGCCATGACTCAGAAACGAGAATAGCATGAATATCCTTAGAATCAAAGGTAGCCAGCATATCTGAAAAGTGAGCCGGAATGCTTTGGGCATTAATGTGAACGACGTTGAAATTATTGGGAAAGAGAAAATTGTGAAGCTAGTATTTCAGAGAGAGGCTGTAAGCTAGGAATATTGCCATCATCACTATCTGCAGTTTCAGTATCACTACTAATGTCTAAGAATGACATTACAAAATAACTATTAATGTTTATATGTGCAAAATATAACGTACACTAAGAAAAATACAATTAAAAAATAAGGTAATAAATTTCCTAAAACTAAGATCAAACAAAAAAAAACAAATAAAAATAAAATAAAAAAGTATTTTAGTGACCACCTGCCAGTTGAGTGTTTTTTTATAAATACAGTTTAAGTACATTATCTTTACGACACTTTACTACTAAATAGAAAATAAAAAAGAGGATTAATAATATCAAGGTTTAAGTAAAAGAAAGAAAAAAAAATTCAATAAGTGCACAAAACAAACACCGTTATGGGAAACGCAGCTGACAATGCGTTTGTTAACATTACGTTGTCGTTGAAGCGCGACATAACCTTATAATTGTGATATTAGTGTTAACATTATCAGTGGTATTACGTAGTATTCGCAACACAAACTAATAAGAGTACTATAATAACGTACACAACAATGGCTCAGAAGGGCTGGAACCCAGAGCCGTGAAGCCAGTTAAATAAAAATAAAAAAGTCACAACAATAATGTACAGAATACTTTTACTCCTAGCAGATTTAAGATAATGTTACACATTGTCAATAAGTAATGATAATGTTTCGCATTGTCAATTAGTAATGATATGTTTCACATTGTCAATTTGTAAACATTTTTTTGTAGTATAATAAATGAAAAGTAGGGTTAATAATTATTATGCTTATTATATGTAGATTCAATGGTTAAAAAAAGTTGCACAAAACATAAGGTATAGTCTACATACGTCCCACTGCTGGGCACAGGCCTCCCTATATTGATGATGATGAGAGGGTTTTGCACTAGCTTATAACACATTCACAAAGAAATAAGTCTCACAAGATATTAATTGTAATTGTAAAGCATTAAAAAAATGGCATTTAGGCACGGCAAATCCTGTACACTTAACTTAACACTTAACACTTCTTCACAACGGCGTTTCGCTTAGGCCTCCCAGCTACAGTTTTCGTTACTGGTTTTGGGCTTGTCTGGCAATCGATTTTGCTGGTGTCGTTCAGACAGGTTACACGATGTCTGGTTCCATCAGGTTTCGCAATTTATACAGATCCATCTTTAGTCCAGCATTTGGAGATACCAAATTTTTCACGGGCAGCTACAAAGAGATCATGCCGAAGCTTGGTGAGAAATTCGGATACTGTGGTTCCAGAGCCTTTAAGTTGGGATTTTGCGTACCAGACTTTATCACGCAACCCTACCTCTAGGAATTTCACTAAAATTGGCCGAGGCTTGTGAGGAGCTGTTGGTCTACCCAATCTGTGACAACGCTTAATATCACTGACAGAGACGTTGTCTAATTTCAACTGATTTTGGAGAACCTTGGTGACAGCCAAAGCGGTGTCTTCTTTTGCAATCTCTGGTACACCATGAAGCAGTAACATTTTCCTTCGGCTTCGTATTTCCATGCTGTCAGAATTACGAGCAAGTAATTCCATCTGCTGCTGAAGACTGTTTAGTGCCTGCCCTACAAATATCTTGAAAGATGCAAACTCAGCTACCAAAGAAGTAGTACTGGTGGATGTGCTGGGCGTTTTCCGCAATTCTTCTTCAAAATCATTCATCCTTTTATGAAACACCTCCATCAAACTGGACATAGTGTTTTTAATTGTAGGGTCCATGGTATAATGAAGAATTGACAGAGGTTATAAAAGTAAAAAGTGTTGTAATTGTGGTTGGATTAAGTAGTAAACACTCACAGACAGGTAGTTCAAGCTAATTTTTCATTACTAGCACTTGAAATATAATATTTTACGAATTATGTATTTATTTTAATTATAACTTGAGAGATTACAGTTTTACGTGTTGCAATTACAACTACTCACATTTAAGTATAGCGAGGTACTATTAATCCTATCTAGTTTAAAAGCGCTGGAAAATCAAATTTATTATGACAAATATTAAACAAAAACATAGCCTGCGATAATAAAGGTCTCGATCTCATTGTGATTTATCGCCCCCGAAACTCCCTGCACACAAAATTTTATAAAAATCGTTGGAGCCGTTTCCGAGATTCTGATTATATATATATATATATATATATATATATATATATATATATATATATATATATATATATATATATATATATATATATATATATACAAGAATTGCTCGTTTAAAGGTATAGGATATGCAGACACATATTATCTTTGGTTCGAGAAAAAAAATATTGCGGGAAGGCCATCAGGCCCAGCTCTTTTGGAGGTGTCTAAAGATTTTATAGCGTTTTTAACCTTATCAATATAAAAATAAATTCATTTATCAGAACACCATTATCAGCAAAGTTAGTTGGCGGTGTCCATGTACCTAGACATAAAGTTGAAGCTTCGAAATATATTATACGCAGTCTGATTTGTTGTTGTATTTTTCCATTTAGCACTTGTATTGTATTTTTTATACATTTTGGTGATCTTGATACGGAGAGTGGTATTAGCTCTTTATCAATCCCGTACATAATTTCGCTTCAAATATAGAATACAATTAGTGTTTAGTGTATGAATGACGGAAAAACTAAAATATTTTTATGTTCGGTCCAGTTTTCTAGATACACCAACTGCATGAATAACTTTGTAATCCGATATAAATATATAGAATTACAAAGTTACATTTGCAGTGAATGAATCAGTGTATATAATAGGTGTAGATAGGTACGTACGTACGTAATTAGTTAACCTATCAACATTTTATAGTGACAATATCAATGTTAAAAATCTTATATGTTTTAAATATATAGATTGACTTGGCCATCGCACTAAGCAATCTAATATAATAAGTATTACTTGTGAGATATTGTGATTTCTTGCGATTCGCCAGGTCAATCTATTTATTTGAAGCATAAAAGATTTTTAACATTCATATGGTCACTATAAAATGTTGTTAGGTTAGCTAATTACGTAATAACTTAAAACAAAAGGACCCTTAAGTAGGGACTGAATAAATTAACCGACTTGGTGTTAAATGGATCTCACAACTTTTTACGGTAGAAGAACTGAGTTGCGAGACTTGGTTTTTTTTACAAGTTATGTTTTTGATGGCATAAATTTTACAGATTATATTGCAATTAATTTTAAATATTTTTTAACTTCCTCGACGTTTCGTATTCTGTACAACATCCTTGGTCGATGGAGGACTGAGGTGATTCACGTCCTAATTCGATAGTTACGGCACAACAAGTCAACAGTTACTCCTACACCCTATCAATAGTCTACTGACTGCTGAACATATAAATTGGCTCATACGCACAACAAGCTTACAGTATATTAAGGTATACAATGGTTGTGATCGTGGTTTTAATGCTTAGTTTTGGATAAATTTTTATAGTATAGGGGGCAAACGAGCATGCCCCTCACCTAATGATATGGGTTAAGTTTATTCATTATAAGGTTCCAAATCGAAGGTACAAAAGTCATATTTGCGTCATCGGCGTCTGAATTGCAAATGATGGTTACATTAATGAACTGGGAATTAAAAGAAAGGGAATGAAAGTGAACACATGTAAGACGAAAGTGATGGTTTTTGAAAGAGAAGAAAGCAAAACGGTATGTGAAATAAGAATAGAAGGAGAGTTAATTGAGCAAGTGGATGAGTTTGTGTATTTGGGATGTGTATTTAGCAGGGATGGTAGATATGATAGGGATATAGAACGACGAGTAAATGCAGGGAATAGAGTGAATGGGGCACTACACTCTATTATGGAGAACCAGAATGTGTCAAAACAGGCACGTATGGTGATTCATAATTCTGTGTTAGTCCCTACTTTAATGTATGGTAGTGAAAGCTGGGTGTGGCAGAAGAAGCACGAAAGTAGAATAAATGCTGTAGAAATGCGGTCTTTAAGGAATATGCTAGGGTTGAATCTGAATGACAGGGTGAGAAATTGCGTGATAAGGGATAAATGTGGTATGCAAGATGATGTTGTGACCAGGATTAAGAAAGGAATGCTTCGGTGGTTTGGTCATGTGGAAAGAATGAATGAGGAAAGAGTGACAAAGCAAATTTATTTGGCAGATGTGAACGGCCGAGTCGGGAAGGGACGCCCTAGGAAAAAGTTTATCGACCAAATTGGCGATATTTTGAAAATGGGCCACGTTAGAAGTACCCTTAACCGACGAGCATGTATGCGTAGATATATGGATGTGAAGGAGGCGAAAGAGGTGTGTCAGGATCGTACCAAATGGAAGTCCGTAGTCTCTGCCTACCCCTCTGGGTGACAGGCGTGAGTGTTTATGATATGATATGATGATCGAAGGTACAGTCTACTTGTAACTATGCTGTAAGGTACCCAAAACGTCAGGAATTATTTATGCCTTATTAAAAATTAAATGTGATAAAACCCATAAAATTGGTTTTACGGGTTTTATCGCATTTAATTAGGAAATTATTGTAATGAGATGTTCCAAAATGTATGGAGCCTAGGCCAGGTCCTTGTACAGTATACTCAAAGATAGGGAAACACATTTTAAACGGTTCTCAACCGTCCAATTATTTTATAATGGCTGTTTTCTGGTAAAGCACAAGAAATTACTCTTATAATTGCAACACACAACAAAAACCCGTCATGACGGTAAGCTGTCATTTTTATTGATTAGTGACGTTCGACGTGTTTATTTCAAGTATTTTTGACACTTTTGTGACAACTGACAGTTATATTTCTACGATCAATGGTCGCTTTACGGTTCATCGTCATTGTCTATAAGCACAGAGTAACTAAATCGGTGAGACGCCATGTTGAAAGTCGATAAAAATAATTGATAAACATTAATTGTTTACCACGAAACGATACATTTAAAAATTGTCTGTATTTTTCCCGAATTCTACAGATAGTTTTTCCTTTTTTCTTTTTGACGTAATGTACATAGACCTGGCCCATTTTAGAACATATGCTTTGGTAATATTATATGCTATAGAAACACATGAGTTTATCGGGCACGTCTCTTGATGTGTCTTTATAAAGGTGAAATTGCCATGGAGTCAGAAATGTTTATATATATATATATATATATATATATATATATATATATATATATATATATATATATATATATATATATATATATATATATATATATATATGTGTGTGTGTGTATGTCTATATGTATACATATGTATACATATGTGAACTCTATTATATTTGTGTGTAATAAACTATTCACATTGGAGACAATAAGTGAATTGCTATTTTATTGTGGTGTGTTAGTGATTTGTCATGGATAAACTTAATAGCAGAACCCAGGTTTCATGGTTCTGCTCATTTTAATATTTTTAATGAACGTCAAAATACGATATATATATATATATATATATATATATATATATATATATATATATATATATATATATATATATAAAATAAGTAAGGAAAAATATCACTATTTTTTGTATTTTACGTTAGGCGGTATTGCCTTGAAATTTTTTTGTTGTCAGCGTAGTTCAATTTGTTACGCAACGGTTAAAACTTATTTTAGGCTTTATTTATAAATATTTTATTTATTTTAATAAAAACACGTCAATCGTATAAAATAGAAATTAACCTTTAAAGTAAAGAAGAAACTTAACCCTCCTTTTTTGTAGCTCCGAAATCGGATGAAAAGTACCCTATAAGTTGCCCCGGATCCCTAAACACCTACAAATAAATTTTTATGAAAATCTGTTACGCATTAAGTTTTTGCGTAAATCGTGAATACACAGGTAGGCACACAGACGGACAGACAGACAGACAAAAATTCTAAAAACCACTAATTTGGCTTCAGTGCCCTTTATTTACTCTTCTGGACTTGTTTTTTTCCAGAAAATATTAGTATTACAGACATGATCTTTCTACATATTTATTATATGTAGGTAGATACTAGATAATAATGTTCTTAATTGCTAAATCAAATGACGTCACATATAATATAAGTACAACGGCTATTGCAAAAGGAATGATTAAATGCTATCTTAATTTTTACATTATGTTCGAAAATCTACTTATAGAATAGCGTACAAGTCGTTTTATAAAATGAAAATATCCATTTCATAAATCAAAAACACCAAAAATGTTTTATTTTGAGTTATTCGCAGTTGTTCGTGCCAAATTTAGCAAAATGGAACGTTTATGGATCGAAACACCTCTGCGTCTCTTTATTTATTTTGTCCACCTTAAAAGTTTTGCTCTAAGTGTTTTACGTAAATGTTTGAAATTTGGCATAGTTTTATATTACGATTGGACACAAGCTTCCCACATACACTATCTCGTAGGAAGGATGCTTACCATAGTTGCCACCCTTGACAGGCAATTTTTTACTGATACTGCTGCCCATCTCCTGTTTCGATTTCTCTCTGTCTTCTCTCACAACACGCATTTGACGATCTACCCTATATAGTATAGTATATTATCTATGATATACGCCATGTAGTGGGAATTCATTTTCCACCACTACACGTGTAGTTTTAAAATAAGAAAACACAGACTAGAAATTTTAGAAGATTTTGAAGTTCTCTAGACTAACGGCAGGGTGCGGACCACGAACTCAAAAGGTCGTGGGATCGAATCCACCATTCGACTGTTGTCCTGAACTACTCCTAACACAAAAATTTCAAGCTTACCAAGAGTGGTTAAAGGGAATATTAGTAATGTTAATAGTATTGCTACTATTTTATTATAAAAAAGACTTATTTTATTTTTATAAAATTGCAGTGACAAACTAACTTGCTGTCCACCTGATGATTCATGATTACAGCAGTCCGTGGAACGAAGACCTTCTAACAAAGAAGGCAACAGATGCGTTGTCAACTCTGAGTACTAAGATGCCATTCCTCACTGCCTATAATTGATTGGCTCCCCAAATCCTTCAGACCGCGACACAGTAATGCATTAGACACTGCTATTTGGATCTGTATCTGCGGACGGGTTCCTATGCAAGAAAAGTGTCCTACCACTAAATTAGAATTGTTAGACTTAAAAAAAGGTAGAATACAAATTAAAAGCATTTTGGTGCACTCTATTTTTTGAAATGTTTATTAAGCCCAGGGGTTAAGCGCTCGCTGTAGAAAATGTCTGTGAACACGCAACACGCAAGAGAGGGTCTGTGCCCAGCTTGGGACGTATATTGGCTGTAACATTTATATTTTTACCTTTACCTTTGTTTTACTTTATTAATTTGACATTTATCCAAATAAAATTATTCTAAATTACTCCTCTCTCACGCCGTATTTTTAACCTTTCGTAAAAAAACATCTGAAGAAACAAAAACGAATACACATTACAACCTGTCTAAATTAATTTGGTCGTATCATGAAATGTCACCTTTTTATAATCAGCCACGTTTATACATAATTAACGGTTTACGGTCATGCAGTGGCTAAGCGAGTGATTACGTCGCTTCGGTGTCACGGGCTCGAATCCCTGTATAGATATAGATAATAGATGTTTGCCATATTTATGTATGTAAACTCGATATAGAGAAAGATTCTAGTGCTATGTTTTTAACACACTATTTGACAATCACATCTCTTTGCACAGGTTCCTGATGGTGTTCATGTGTCTATCGCTGTCAGTATTTTCAACAATCGAAGAATACGAAGCAAAAGCAGGCATTGTACTGTTCTACATGGAGACTGTAGTTGTCGTCTGGTTTGCCATCGAGTTTGTTTTAAGGTAAAAATATATACTGTACTCAATCTACTTTGAACACATTTATCATAAGTAACAAGAATAACATGTCACCCGTTGACGTATTGCTGTTTACCGCGCCGGACCAAAATTGATTACATTAAGAATTGACTTCTTCAATTTTCTCACATTGGTACGTGAGGGTAATAAGGTCACCTTAAGCTTTACCGCCCTATAAAACCAAAACTAGGAAGAGGACAGAGACAAAAACACGAAAGCGTATACTATAATTTATATATTAAGAAAAAAGCAAACAAGCTTTGGCAATAAGAAACACTTCGAAAAATCAACTTAAATAAAACCGGCCAAGAGCGTGTCAGGCCACGCTCAGTGTAGGGTTCCGTAGTTTCCCGTCCGTCATAATTAGTGTTCCCACTTATGAGTTTAAAGGTGGGTATCCATTATGTTCGCGCTCCAGCAGCGCTCCGCGCTCCTGAAACTGCTCCCGGTAGTGGGTACTGTGGTTTCCATCCAAGTTCAAAATGATTTTCCTAGAAAGTCTTTATAAAGTTCTACTTTTCAGATTTTATTCATATTTTCTAAACCTATGGTTCAAAAGTTAGAGGGGAGGGGGACACATTGTTTTTTACTTTTGGAGCTATTATTTCCGAAATTATTGACATTATCAAAAAATAATTTTAGTAAACCCCTATTCATTTTTAAGTACCTTTCCAACAATGTATCACACGTTAGGTTTGAAATTAAAAAAAAAATCACTTCCCACTTTACATATAGGGGGGCTTCCCTAATAAAACATTTTTTTCCAATTTTTATTTTACCACTTTGTCGGCGTGATTGATACACATATTGGTACCAAATTTCAGTTTTCTATTGCTAACGGTCACAGAGATTAAGCGAGGACGGACAGACGGACAGACAGACATGGCGAAACTATAAGGGTTCCTAGTTGACTACGGAACCCTAAAAAACGAACTTCACTACACAATACTAAAATATTTGCCATAGGTAATGTCAAGTGTCCAAATGGCGTCAATAAAGCAACGCCCTTTTGACCCTTTACTATTCGATGGACTGATGAAGAGCTATCGTATCACAGACCCATCTATGCAAACAAGGCTGTAGTTTTTGAGTTATAAGAAAGTGACCATATTAACCGGATGACCAATTTACCCTCACATGCTATATTATAACAGCAATAATAACACCATACGGTCTATCGTCGTGTTGTGCTAGACATTGTGGTGGTGGTATAAGAATATCACCTCTACCTCATTCCGTTCTGCGGGTTTCATAAAAAACGACAGTGGAAAACAAATTATTAGTAACAGCGTCTTCCTAAAACAACTAGAAAATTAAAAAAAATACTCCGTTAGCTAACTCGCTTGCCGGGCGTGGTAAATACGGCAAATATCCCTCTTTTGAGGCAATCTATGGGGAGATTTTGATAGGCTGTGGTGATGATGATAAATCTGACAGCACTTTCTAGCATTGTTTTTTTCTATAGAAAAGAGGGAAACGTGAACACACAGTTTACCTGATAGTGGATGCTGTAGTCCATAAATATCAGTCTACATCTGTTCTCAATTCTGCATCAAAATCTAAACGCGTTGTTATCTATAAGTACTAAGATGGAATGTCTCATTTCCGTAATAACGGTCTTCAGTTCACTTTACCATACGAAACACATATTTTACGCTACGTATTCGAGCCATATACTGGATAAACTTTTTTATCGCCTGGAAAAAATAGGACGTAACAGGTGAACGGGAATAAAAGCCTATGGCACTCATATTTTTTTCTTTTACATTAACATATTATGAAATTGATCTATGAATGAATACTACTAATTTGGTGTGTATTATTTTAATTTCGATAGTTTTTAATTAATTTATTTATTTAGTTCAACATTTTTGTTTTATATTTTTTTAATACCGAACGTTTACCTAATTCAAATTAGTAGTATTTATTGATAAATCAATTTCACAATATGTTAATGTAAAATGAAAAATGTAAAATATCAGTGCAATCAGTTTCTATTTCGTTTACCTGTTACACCCTGTTTTTTTCCAGAAGGTAAAAGAGATCATCCAGTATAGTTACAGCGCGGTTCTGCCAAATCTAAAATTTTTAGAACCATATGTAGTAATGCAAATGGATATAAAGTTAAATAAATTAAATACTATAATTATTGATATCTTGAGTATCGGTTGGCCTAGTAGTCAAATTCGTACCGTGTTCTGAACTCGATTACGAGCTGGAGCCAACACGTGTGCAAATACATATATTGTTGGTAGTATAGTAATTGATCGCTTGTCTCTGTCTTCATCTAGCCTTATATAGCTACGAGCTCCACTTACTCAGCATGTATGCTTGTAGCACTAGAATGTCTTTTGAGCTGTACATTCGTGAAAAGGGATCTATACCAAATTTATTTTCCTCCAAATGCCAACTTCTCCTGTATACGGTACACGCTGTTAATTAATAAACGAAAATCTAGCTACAAACTGTATTATACTATATTAAAACCTACCGACACACTTTAACACTGTTTTCGATATTACGCTCACCAAACTGACTGTCAAGCGTATTGAGTAAGGTTGCTTGCCTTAACCGTTTGCCCTTCTTGTTGCGTAGTGAAAACGTTAATAATAAAATCATGTAATGACGACAACTGTAAATTCCCGCGTCATGTAATTTTATACAGCACAAAAAAGCTCCACACTTTTTCCCCTACTTTAAATACGAAAATGTCTGTAGTTGACACAGTTTATATTCCCAACTTATAGGACCTTCTATGCATAAAGGCAGGACTGTGACATATACAATTGAATTATGTATTCGAATGTCCCGTACGTTTATAAGTTGCAATGCGCAAGGGAGTTTTAGTAAAGTAAACTAACTACTGAACTTTAATGAGGTATCTATTCCCTAAGCTGTTGCTAAAAATAAAATGGGAAAACACATACATGTGTTGTTAATATGTTTTTTTTCTTTTAAGGCTATGGTCATCAGGATGCAGGTCACGTTATCAAGGATCAATTGGACGTCTAAAGTTCTTAAAACGACCTTTTTGTATAATAGGTAAGTAATGGTGTTGATGATATTAAATTTTATTTAACGTTCATTAATATTTGACAATTTTTATCGGTATCAGGTACGAATCACAAGTATAAAACAGTCAAAAAGTATTTCGTGTTAAATTAAACAGAAACAATTTTTGTAGCTTTAAACAAAATGCGTGTTTCGGTAATTAATAAAAGTAAATTTATTATTCAATACATTACATGAGCGTTCGAGGTGTACATTTCTATAATTTTTAAATATCTTTTTTTTATATTATTCTAATATTAAAAAAATTAAGCAAAAAACGGAATATGCGAGTAACAAATTGTAATAAAGTATATTTAGCTATGTGATATTTGCTACGTGCCCTATTTTAGACGCTACCAATCTGCTACGACCTTCACATTTCAGCGTACTTCCCCTGAGCATTCGTTTCATGCGACCGCCATTTCGCTCTCTGGGGAACAGACCTGTCCTGAGACCGCACTAACCGACAAACATCGCTACACGTTTCGACTGCTTGGCTTTATGACTTCACCTACTACACCCATAAATACTAAACTAATACCTTCTTTCAAAATAGATACATGAATAAAAAAGAAACAGAAAATAAAAGGTTATAAAAATTGTTATTCTTCCTTATAATTGTACTATTTTGCTATAAAGCACTTATGTGACTTTTATAATAATGTATGCAACAGAGCAACAAAGAATCTCTATTACGCCTTATATTTATTTGCCTATACCTATAGTTAAAGGTGCAATGAAATTGCACCTTTAACTACAGGTTCAATAGACCAACTTAAATGTCTTATGTTAGAGTATATTTCAGAACGCGATACGCTGTTCGCTACGTACACCCCTGTAAGTGTTGATCGTCTAGCATACACAATGAGACAGGACGGTATCACACGAATATTAAAGAAAGTTTTAATTACCTTAAACTTGGCTGGATATTGATGATTTCGATTGAATGTAGATCTCACCTTCCAGACAACACTCGGAATTCCAACGCGCCGCGGCGCATCTCCAGAATGTAGAAGAATATATAGAACTAGCAGTTCTTCTCTCTGTTTTAACCATATTAGTCTTCAGATCACTGCATCTCACTATCACGTGTACTGCGCGCTCGTTTATCACCCTTACTCCATAATAAAACATGTATTTGCATTCCCTATAAGAAATGCTTGATGCAATATATGCTTACCAAACAACTTTTCGAAGGAGTATTTTTTTTATAGGATAGGGTGACAAACGAGCACACAGTCCACCTGATGGTAAGTGGTTACTGTGGCCCATAGACATCTACATCTATCCTCGATTACGAATCAAAATGCAGATACGTTGTCACCCGTGAGGACTAAGATGGAATGCCTCGTTTCCAGTAAAAAGGGTCTCCGGTTCTCTACACTCACCATACGAAATACAGCAACATTAAGCTACTATTTCACGCTGGTATTCTGTGAGAGCGTGGTCCTTCCCCGGTCGAGCCGACCCATTCGTGCTACAACTATACTACTAATATAACTGTAGCATGGCTCTACCACGTATAAAAAGTATTTATTAGAGACTTTTGATATAATTGTGCAAGACATTCCGAAGACCTAAACAGCGTATTATATAAAGCACAAATCGCCATTTCGTGGTTAAAAGAGTAGAGTATTGCAAAATACAAAATATACCTTTGGTGAAAAGTTAGTAATCATTCTCTTTAAGTAGATATAAAATATAGCTAATCATGTAGCAGTGGTGTAAGAATATTCAAAAAAACTGGAGATGATCAGCAGCATTTTCCTGACAACAAACACAAAATAATAAAAAGCTGCAGTTGCCAACCTGCTTGCCAACCGTGGCAACTATGGCAAAAATCCCCTATGTGGTAATCTATGAGGGTCTTTATTCAGCAATAGACTTTAATAGGCTGTAATGGTAATGGTAGGTATAAAACCTTCATGACGTTTTACTTTCATATAGTGAAAAAGACTATTTTCAAAACTTTTATTTTTAACATGTTTCCGATAATCCCCAAATGTAAATATTTAATGTATGTTGCTTTAACAATAGCTTACTTTTCTAATCGTCAAGCTTAAATGTGCACTCTGTCTATACCCCTCCTTACCCTTACCGACTACACCATACTTGCATTTTGTAAGATGTAAGTAAATTTAAAAAAAAAATCAATAAATAGATGTCGTTGAATACTTTGCATGAATTGTTTTCTTTCGATGTAAACACTGCAAGATTGAAAGTTCATAAATATTAGAGATAATGAGCACGCACGCGCGCACGCACGCACGCGCGCACGCGGCTTTTCCAAGATTGCTTCATAAGGGGGATATTTGCCATAGTTACGCCAGGCTGGTGGGTTATATACTTCCACTGTCAATACACTGTTTTTATCCGTTTTACATTTTTATAATACTTAGAAAATGAGGGAGGGGGGGGGACAATATCCTTTCCAGCGGCTTCGGGCTACATCTTGTGGCATCTCTCCCAGTCAATCTTGCTTAACGTAGTAGTATTTATTCTGTGCTTGCGTTAATTGAAAAATTATGCCAGCTGCTATCAATTATAACTATCTTAATTTAGTAATATATCCGTTAAAGTAGCTTACAATAAAATAATGTAATAAAATATCAGTTAAAAATCTTCTGTTAATTTTCAAGAAATAACTTTTTTAAACGTTAAATTTTTAAACATTTTTCATCAATGCATTGATACGAACCATTACTATACAATAACCTACTATACATAAAATACTATAAAAAAAAGCGGCCAAAGCGTGTCGGGCCACGCTCAGTGTAGGGTTCCGTAGTTTCCCGTCCGTCACAATAAGTGTTCCCACTTATGAGTTTAAAGGTGGGTATCCATTATGTTCGCGCTCCAGCAGCGCTCCGCGCTCCTGCAACTGCTCCCGGTAGTGGGTACTGTTGTTTCCATCCAAGTTCAAAATGATTTTTCTAGAAAGTCCTTATAAAGTTCTACTTTTCAGATTTTTTTCATATTTTCTAAACTTATAGTTCAAAAGTTAGAGGGGGGGGACACATTGTTTTTTATTTTGGAGCGATTATTTCCGAAATTATTGACATTATCAAAAAATGATTTTAGTAAACCCCTATTCATTTTTAAATACCTTTCCAACAATATATCACACGTTAGGGTTGAATTTAAAAAAAATCACTTCCCACTTTACATATAGGGGGGCTACTCTAATAAAACATTTTTTTCCAATTTTTATTTTACCACTTTGTCGGCGTGATTGATACACATATTGGTACCAAATTTCAGCTTTCTAGTGCTAACGGTCACAGAGATTAAGCGAGGACGGACAGACAGACAGACAGACATGGCGAAACTATAAGGGTTCCTAGTTGACTACGGAACCCTAAAAATGGTCGTGGTCTACTTTACTATTAATATATTACTTGCATTTTTTTATTGGATAGGGTGACAAGCGAGCACACAGTCCACCTGATGGTAAGTAGTTGCTGCGGCCCATAGACATCTACCCTCGATTACGAATCAAAATGCAGATGCGTTGTCACCCATGAGGACTAAGATAGAATGCCTCGTTTCCAGCAAAAAGAGTTTCCGGTCTCTACACTCACCATACGAAACACAGCAGCGTTAAGCTACTATTTCACGCTGGTATTCTGTGAGAGCGTGGTCCTTCCCCAGTCGAGCCGACCCATTCGTGCTACAACTATACTAATGATATAACTGCAGCATGGCTCTACCACGTAATAAATTGCATTATTACTTATTGAATGTATACCCATAAAATATAAGTCTACGTTTGTTTCTTACCTTTAAGACATCCACATTTTCATAGGAGTAAAAGGGAATACAAGTCTATGTAAATAAAAATATATATTTTCGCTTGTTCAAAATATTAAATTCTCGAAATTCCTTTACCAACTGCTTTGAGATGTCTACAGGATTCACGCGTGCTTTTATAGACGTTTTTAAAACTTTAAAAGCCATTATAATGCGAGCCCGGATACAGCTAATAAAAAAAAATTATTAACATTAATCGAGTAAAAGATAATCAAGGCTTACAATTGTTTGCTATACAATTACTAAAGCAATACTACTTGTGCCAACTACCATAAAAATATAATAAGAAATAAGAAATATTTTCTTAGGAAACTTTGAACCGATTTTTATGGAACAAACATCGCAAATATTGTTTTATTTATGTATAAATTCAAGCTTTGTGAAGTAAACAATGATGTTTTCTTAGACAAGTTTGGTTATCAGTAACATTCCAATTTTTAGATGTAACAACAATCATGGCGTCACTGGTGGTGCTGGGAATGGGTTCATCAGGACAAGTCTTCGCTGCGTCAGCACTTCGTGGCTTGCGCTTTTTCCAAATATTGCGCATGGTGCGGATGGATCGGCGCGGCGGCACATGGAAATTACTTGGCTCCGTAGTATATGCACATCGTCAGGTGAATTTATTGAAAATTATTATTTTAACACTAGTATCAAATACTACACATCATTGTCTTGTACACAAAAAAATGTAAAACCAATTTAAATATGTTATTTTTACGCTGAAGATTAATAAAAAAATATTAAATGCCAGTATTTGGGCTTAATAAATTTAGCGAGTAGGTACACTTATATAGATATTGGCATTTCGTTTTGGGATATTTATATAAAAGCGAATGTGCTGGAAACACTGCAAATAGATTTTAAAAATTAACAGAAAATACACCTGCAGACAGATTAATTATTGAAAACGAAACATCGTACTTAACCTCATTATCTTGAGCGTAATTTAAAACAGGTGCACAGTGGGGAAAGATTTATAAAATGGATTTTGTTTTATCTAGGTCAATTTCACATTAAACACTTTTTAAGTTTTTCTAATATGGAATTAATTTTCTAATAATTATCCAATATTATAATTAATAGTTTTTTCTAATACATATTTTATAAATATATATTTTCTGATATGGAAGCCAATTTATATTTTCGAAAGTATATTTTTCATAGTGATAATATCAAATCTAATATGATAGCAAGTAATACGGTTGCCTTCCATTGAAGTTTGTCTGCGATTTGTATAAGCATGATGAGAAAGCAGAGCGGAACTGGTGGCAATTTCCTGCGTCTGCCAAGTAGGTCGATATAAACACAAAACAAACAAGACTCAATATCCACTCACAATTGGTGTGGGTTAAAGTTGCATGATCACATTCCTGAACAAATAACACGAGGCCCGCAGTTCTCGCCTTTCTTGCAATATTGACTTGGTAAATAGGCTCCCGCTCCCAATGATCATTTAAATGTAACATTGAAAAAACCTATATTACGTAATAGCTTATTCCTCCATGTCTAAATAATTTTAAAGATATTTAACGTTATTTAGAAATGGCATTTTTCCGAATATTATTTATTCAAAACATTATGAATTGGCCAGATATTGAACCAGGTTTTTATTACTCGCTCCCTTCTGTTTTCTCTTTGTTACAATCGATCCCGATGAGCCTTGAAGCTTTGAATTATAATGAATATTCATAATTGATAAAGTCAAGCATTTCTTTGCATAAATCCATTATAATAAAAATATTAATTAATTTGCAACCTTCCGCTAACTAAATACAATAATGTGTCTTACCTGGATTGAAGAGCACCTCCCGCCCTCCCGCAATTGCGTGCACTAACTCCGTCACCACTAGTCCCAGCACCACGACTCCCAACACCACTACTCCCGGCACCACTACTTACAACACCACTATTCCAGGTAAGACACCATCGACGATAATACGACACGTGTTTCGCCTCTACACGAGGCATCCTCAGGTGATGTAGACTCTACGACGGCTGACCGCTACTTAGCGGTTCTGGCGGTAGCTGGTCCTGGCGAAACACGTGTCGTATTATCGTCGATGGTGTGTCTTACCTGGAATAGTGGTGTTGGAAGTAGTCGTGCCGGGAGTAGTGGGGGTGGGATTAGTGGGGGTGGGACTAGTGGCGACGGAGGTAGTAGTGCACGCAATTGAAGGAGGGCGGGAGGTGCTCTTCAATCCAGGTAAGACACATCATTGTATTTAGTTAGCGGAAGGTTGCAAATTAATTAATATTTTTATTATAATGAATGTTCATGTTATTTTCTTGTACTATTTTTATACGTGGCAGAGCCACAGTGCAGCTATATTATGGTTGTAGCACAAAAGTTTGAAGCTCGACCGGGGATGGACGACGCTCCCACAAAATAATGCAGCAGGAATGTCAGAAAAATTACACGGCTAGTAAGATGAGCGAATACAGTACTGTACTCAAAATAACATAACTACATAATGTTGTCTTTTCTTTTTTACGTCGATAGTAGTTAGAGCTAACTCCTCTATCTCTTGTAGTTTACATTTTATTCATAGTGTCCCATCTCTGCGCACTACTCTATGCCGGTTCGTAGGTAAATGTTTAAATTGTTATTTTGCAAAATCAATCAAGTACCTAATGATAACATATCGAAAAGCTTTTATCAGTAAATCTATATTTAATTTAAAAGCACTTATTTCGTTGTATAGTTGGTTCAGAAAGTATGCCACCAAACATAGATATCTATTTTTACAGTATGTAGGCATGTAATTATTTCAATGGTTAAATCAGTACATTTGTATTCTTTTAATTTCGGTTTTTCATCCCCGTGCCACGAATAACACCTAAAGTTGTTGGTTATGCGCTTGAAAAAATATCGCTTGTATCAAATTATCGTCCCGTCATACTATGAAAGCCAGGAAATATCATCGTAAGTCAACTTTTACGCTAGTATATACTAAAATTCAATCTATTATGGCACCAGTGCCTGCGCACACACGCTAGTGCATTCTTGTCCTGCGCATATTTCTTGTGACCGTGGAGACTAGCCGCCGTAATCGAAATTTGGCCTGGAAAACAATAATATATTTGTTTTCATTATATACATAGAATTTTTCGCAAGTATTATTTACTTGTACAAGGGGAAATTAAAATCATTGCCATCTTTTTAAAGTAAGAATAAACTCATGACAACAACTACCTACGTTCGGACTAAAATAACGAAAATCTAAAACTTTAATATTGCAAGTTAGATAAACTTTTAATAATTGTAATATTTTTGGTCATTTGAAGTAATCGTTATTGGCAAATAAACACTGAGAAAATAATTATAACACAATAAATAATAATCACAAATAAGTCGTGAATTTTCTTGTGAATATTAAAAACACAGTTTATCGAATCGAATAGGGCAACTTAAGTCAAGAGCTGGGCATCTTCATGGAAAAAAGGAGCTCTTTATGATGAACTCTCACTTCCGAAGCGGCCCCACCGATAGTAGACCTGGTCAAGCCCCGACGGTTCGACAAAAATTGAGATTGGTTTTATTATCACGAACTGTTTAGTGATGTTTCAGTGATTGCGACGATGAACTGAAACTGGTAGCGATTACCGAATAGAAGAGGTACATTAAACCTTAATGTTAAACTGGTGAGGTCACGACTAATGAAGTCAACGCTTCGTCCCCCTCATGTTCTATGCTGCAAAGTTTTCGGGAATTTTTTTACCTTTGGAAGGTATAAAAATTCCCAAAAACTTTGCAGCTCGAATAAAAACTGCTTTCAGTGCATAGAAGATTCCAATACAGTGGACGATATGAATGACGAGCTCGTGAAAATTGTCAATGTGGTCAGAGCTAAGTTCAGTATCATTCTGTTAGTAAGAGCAAACTGACGACATTAAAGACTGATTAAAAATCGTGTTAAAATTGTTCATCGAACAGCTGTACACCTTGCCTCATCCGATACTATTTCGATGGTAACTAGGACGTTACTCTGAACGACATTAATGGCCTTCCATCACCTTCAAAACGGGAAGGCCCTGGGGTAGGATGGAATTACTGCGAGGAGGAACCAATACTTGAAGACATTCAGAAGCCCTTCAATTCCATCTTCCATGGTAGCACTACTGTGGAGGTGTGGAGCAGAGGTATTTTTGTTCTTAAAGAAAGCCGACGCTCTTTTGAAAGTGTACAGACCGATTCTGAATCGCGTCTACGTACTGTTTACGAGGTTGATTACGAATCGTCCCGCACGCAGAAATGACAACTTCCAGTCTTCAAAACAAGCCAGATTCCGAAAAGGCGTTAGTATCATAGACCACATATATACCAAATACAGAAGACCGAAGAGTACAATCTACCTCTTTGTCTTGCGTACGTAGACTATGAGAAAACCTTTGATTTCGCCGTACCTTTCAACGGTGCTAAGTTAACTGTCAGCTAAAGTGCTAAAACGTTTGTACAGTAGGGCTACAATAGCTATCCGAGTAAAAAACCAGAGTATACTCTGGTTTTTTACTCGGATAAACCATGATAAACCACTCGGAAACCATGCAGAGGGGGCTAAGACAGGGTGACGTAATCCCCGAAACTCTTTACCGCTGCATTGGAAGACCTTTTCAAGCTAAGCACTTATCTTCGACTTGATGACAAATCCGAGTCGAGTCCTTACGGCATAATCAAAAGAAGTCCTCAGCACTATGCTCAATAATCTCCGTAGTGTCTCCACATGGTCTTAAATGGACAAAACAAAGGTCATGTGTAACGCCCATATAACACCAATCCCGGTAGTTGTTGGGACCACTTCGCAGGAAGTTATGGACGAGTATGTTTACCTAGGGCAAACAGTCCCGCTCGGTAAGTAGCCAATTTCGGCGCATCTTATCACCAGGTAAAACTAAAACATGAAAACGAGATTGAACAAACAGTGCGAGTTGTACAATGCTAGTGTTGACATACGGATCGCATACGTGGTTCTTCATCGCTGGACGTATGAGGAAGCTCAAGGTTGGTCAGCGAGCTATAGAGAGCGTTATGCTTAGGTTTCTCTGTGTGATATACTTAGAAAAGAGAATAACCACAGAAGAACCAGTAACCGATAAAGCCCAACGGGTTAGTAGGTTGAAGTGGCAATGTACCTGTCATACAGCTTGCCATACTGACAACCGATGGGAAAGAAAGGTCTCTAGTGGCGGTCTCGTATCATTAAACAAAGTGTGCGGCGACCCTCCACTAGCTGAAGTAATGACATAGTAGGATATGTAGGAAGTCGATCGGTGCAGGTAGCTTAGGACCGCACTTTGTTGCATTCTTTGGGGGAGGTGATTCTTCATATGTTCAGTAGGCTTGTAAAGACGATGTGGTGACGATGATGATAATGACAATTTATCCATAGAGACAATATATTCGGAACTAATTAACTAAAAACTTTAATTGATAAAATATAATTTAGTAAAATTAAATTCGTGAAAAATAATAGGAGTTCATAAAGTGTGAGTAGTGCAAGGATTGCTGATAGCGCCCTACGTACAACATCTGCGGTGCGGTGCGTCATCGCGTTTCATCGCTGCGTACGCGCAACATCTCTGTGTGTGCGCTATTTAACACATCGAGTCAACGAAACTCTTGCGCCTCTTGCCGCCCTGGTACATCAAACGCACGCAACAACGATCTTATAGTGCAAGACATCGGCTCTGCGATTTTGGTAATCTCTTTAACATTTATAATATCCTAGTAATATTATCTAGTAGAATAGAGGCGTCCTTAACTTGGACTGGAGGCGACCTTAATTTGGAGTTTTTTGCTAGGATATAAGCGGCCGAAACAATTTGAATTTTTACTACTATGCAGTGTGTTTCGTGCTTAAAACCTGTGACACAAAATGAACTTCTAACTTGTACGGCTTGTAAATTGCACCTACACTATAGGTGTGCTAATTACACTTTAGCTGACTTTCGAGAACATAGAGACTCCCTGAAAAAATCTTTTATGTGTGGTAGCTGTACACAAATAACAAGAAGATACCGAAACGATAATACTCCAATATCAAAAGCACAGCCTTCGAAAAAGAGTCCGGGATCTCAATTAGATATAGAAAAGAGTCCAAACCATACTCCGAAACAACTGACATACGAGGAAGTCAGTAACTTGTTGGACACTAGACTTAAAGATGAAATTCCAAAAATGTTAACCTCTTTAATTGAGTCTCAGAAAAAGGAACTTGAGGATATTAAACCTTAAAGAAATTCAGCAAAGCAACTCCAACATTGAAAATAATATTGCCCTCTTAACAACGCAAAACGAGGAATTACGTAGAAGGCTTAATGAGTTAGAGATAAAAAGTAAACAAGAACGAGAAACCATCACAATTTTGGAAGAAAAACTAGAGGATCAACTAAGAATAAATCGGAAAGCTGGCATTGAATTAAAGAATGTTCCTAAAAAGAAGAATGAAACCAAAGAAGCCCTTGTAGAGATGGTTGTCTGTTTATCGAAATCAGTGAACTACGAGATACTAAAGTCAGATGTAAAAGATGTTTTCAGAACCAGGGGGAAAAAAGAGGGAGAAAAGAAAACACCTATTCTCGTGGAACTTAACTCCACGATTCAAAAGACAGCCTTGATTAGATCGTGTAAAATTTACAACAATAAGAATAAATCTTCAAAACTCCAAGCAAAACACTTAGGTTTCACTTGTGAGGAAGACACCCCGATTTTCGTATCGGAGCAATTAACACCTAAGAGCTCTAGACTATTCTTTTTGGCAAGAGATCTAGTGAAAACTAAAAGGTTTCAGTTTTGTTGGACATCTTACGGCAAGGTGTACTTGAGAAAAAGTGAAAATTCACCCATCATTCATGTAACAAACGAAGCACAATTGCACCAGCTAACTTTGCATAATGAGGCATGACTATTACTATCTTCTATATCTGCATGTTTTCTGATTTTTTCTTTAATTTTTTGTTTAAATGGTTTATTATATTGTTACTTCAAAGTTAATTTATATTGCTTACAAACTTACATTAAATACAAAAAACGGATACAAAACATTCATACACAAACACTACTCAAACTGTTTAATAAAATTATACGTTTAATAATTAAATCACATATTTACTCTACACACACATATTCACATTACATTTACATTACACAACCTAATATATATATTCTATGCTAATGACCCAACAGTTCTCTTACTTTGTCCATGAATAGTTCTCTGAATACACTACAGGAATTAGACGACACAGAAATTTCACAGTCTATAAAATGTTCAATAGATGATTTGTCTTCAAACGCTGTTTTTAAATATGGAAATCTGAATATTAAAGCTCAAAATATAACAAGTATATATTGTAATTTTGACAGTCTATTAATACACTTAGCGCAACTTAAGCCTTGCATTGATATAATAATTTTGACGGAGTGCTGGTTAGATAAAAATAAATCAATTCCCACTTTACATAGCTACTGTTCCTATTCGACAAATACTCAGTTATATCAAAACGATGGTGTGGTAGTTTACATAAAGAATGTTTACAGAGCACTTGTCAAGGAAATAAATTTATACAAAGCTTCATGTTTACAAATAACTATAAATCAATACACAATTTTAGGTATATATCATTCCCCTTCCATCACAAAAGCTGACGAATTTATTCACTCTATTGATTTACATCTAAATTCAGTTAAAACTAGTCATATTATTATAGCGGGAGACATTAATATAAATTTATTACCTATTATTTGTGAGCAAAGCTATGAAAGAAATAACAGAAATCTTTATTTGACCGCTTTGGCTACACATGAAATACTTCCAGGCCACCATTTTCCTACCAGAGGATTGCGTTGTTTGGACCATTTTATGCTAAAAATTGATAAAAAAAGAACAACTGCTTTCGTCGCTATTCTCGATACAACTATAACAGAGCACAATATGACTCTACTTAGCCTAGTGGGCAACAATAGTTTAAGCAAATCAAATAAAACGAAATCTGTAACTGATTTTAATGCCGCCTTAAACAGTCTACATTTAAACGTTTTTGACGATTTATATTTATGTACAGACCAAATACTCTAACTAATATATTGATCGATAAAATGTCTATTGCATTAATTAAACACACCAAAATTTTAGCTGTTCCTGGGACAAAGAGATTTATCAAGCCCTGGATGACAGAAGGTATACTTCGATGCATAAGAAACAGAAATGTTATGCAAAAAAAAGTAAAACAAGACCCAACTAATGATATATTAAAGATCACTTACCGTCGCTACCGAAATTTTTGTAATAAACTTATTAAAAAACAAAAACGTAAACATGATTGTAGTGTCGTTTCTAAATCTTGTAAAAATAATAAAGTTCTCTGGAAAAATATAAATGATGTTACACAATTTAAAAAAAAGAATGTTTCAAATTCGTGTTTATTAAATATAAAACCTACACCCCAGGATTCAGTTAATTATATTAATAAATATTTCTCCGGAATAGGTAGTTGCCTGGCTGAAGAAATTAAGTCTAAGATGCTATACAGCTCGATTCCTAAATCCACTTCTACTACTGTACTCTTAAACTCTTTTGTTTTGCTCGAAACAGATAATGCTGAAGTAGAGTGGGTGTTGATGAGTCTTGACTCTGATAGCGCTCCCGGGTGGGATAAAATTCCAAGCAGGTTTTTGAAGTTGGGAAAGGATTTGTTTGTGCCCGTATTCACTTACCTTATAAATCTCTGTTTTACGAGTGGCATATTTCCTTACGCACTTAAACAATCATTAGTAACACCTGTTTATAAAAGTGGAAATAGAGACGATATAAATAACTACCGCCCTATTTCTGTCCTACCAGCTTTGTCCAAAATTGTAGAGAAAATCTTAAATACTAGGATATTAAACTACTTAAATAAATATAATATTTTATCAAATCAACAATTTGGCTTTAGAAAACAACTTTCCACAGAAGACGCTATTCTCACATTAAGCTCTTTAATAGCAAAGAATTTAGATAATGGCAAAAAGTGTATTACAGTATTTTTAGACCTGAGAAAGGCTTTTGAAACGGTCTCTATTCCTGATCTTTTAAAGTTTTTGGAGCTTATCAGCTTCAGGGATACTTCGCTAAGCCTGATGTTCAGCTACCTACATGAGCGCACTCAGCGTGTTCATGTGGACGCTGTGTTGAGTGACGAAGAAAATGTTATTTTCGGCGTCCCTCAGGGTAGCGTCTTAGGGCCTACGCTGTTTTTGGTCTATATTAATGAGCTGTGCAAACTTTCTATTCCTCACGGTCACATCTTCTCCTATGCTGACGATACAGCTGTTACTTTTTCGGGAGACACTTGGGAGGAAGTGAAAATGCGTACAGAATCGGGACTTAAAACTATAGCAGCCTGGTTAAGTAACAACCTACTCTCATTAAACACGCATATTAAAACAAATTATATTTGTTTTGCTATTTGCAATTACACTCAACCACCAGCCAACTTCAGCATTAAAATACACACTTGCCAAGACAGCCTATTTTTTAATTGTGACTGTGCTGTTATAGACAGAGTGGACAAAACAAAATATTTAGGTGTTATTATTGACCAGAGACTGTCTTGGTATAACCATATTGAATTAATAACTGGCCGCATAAGAAAATTAATGTGGATTTTCAAAAAGTTAAGACATGTAACAACCAACGAATTATTGATCAAAGTATATACAGCACTGGCTCAATCTGTTCTTACTTATTGTATCCCAGTATGGGGAGGAGCTTTAAAAACAAGATTCCTTGAGGTTGAGCGAGCTCAAAGAGCCCTGCTTAAGGTCTGCTATTTCAAACCATACCAATTCCCCACTACTGACCTTTATAATTTGTCTGGTGTCTTGTCAGTTCGAAAGTTATATATTTTATTCTTATTGCTTAAAATTCACAAATCTACTAGGTATGAACGTGAAAAGACAAACAATAGAAGAAACGACTTAGTTCTATATACCGATCGCTGTAAAACGACATTTGCTTCAGTACAATATGAGAAAAGGGCAGTATACTTATATAATAAAATAAATAAAATCTTAAGCATATATCCATTGCATAGCATAGAAGTTAAAAAGAAAACAATAGAATGGTTGAAAACCTTAAATTACAACGAAACCGAAACACTTTTAGAAAAAAAAATTACTTAACTTGTTACACATAATGAATAATTTACTAAGTATACCATACCTCAACATGCACACACCACATACACATACACTACACAATCACACAACTAACACCAACGGATATTATATTGTAAAAAAATACTACATAAGTTCAACTGTAAGTCAAAAATCTATGTGTTACCCATGTTCTAAACACTAATTTATATAAATGAAGGACGGGAAGAGCGGAGCCTCCTAACACAAGTTTCCGAACTTAAAAGGAGTGTTCCAATAATGTATTTAATTTTAAGTATTACTGGTTTGAGAATAAAAATTTTTGATTTTTTTTTTGATTTTGAAAAACATAATTCATTTTAAAGTATTTCTCAATAGGGTAGAGGGATAAGGTCAATGGATGCCAATGACTTCAAATTCATTCTGTTTAATTAGGTTTGAAACTAAAATACTTTACTTTACTCAACACTAAACTCAAATAGGTTTACGTAAATCAATCAGCGTAGAATATTATGTTACCAGCAGATTAGGATTTTCATCTGTATCCTGCTTGAATACATATTATTATAGGCATTTTTTTTAATAGAATAACGATGACAAACGAGCACGCAGTGGATGCTGTGGCTCATAGATATCTACATTTATCCTTGATTAAGAATCGAATCGCAGATGCGTTGTCACCCATGAGGACTAAGATGGAATGCATCGTTTGCAGTAGTCGTAAAAAAGGATCTCCAGATCTCTACACTCACCATACGAAACACAATATTATTATGCTGCTATCTTACGCTGGTATTCTGTGAGAAACTGATCTTTCCCCAGTCGAGCCGACCCATTCGTGCTACAATAATACAATACAGGATTAATATAGCTGTAGCGTGGCTCTACCACATGAGTAAAGAAACCGATCAGAGGGAAAGCTACTACAAAGTGCTCGCTGCGACAATACCCGGTGACGCTCCGTCGGGGTACAAACCGGTTTGCGCCGGCTTAGGCAGAGTGTCCACGAAAGGGCTGTTAGTCGTGCGCATTTAAATATATGGAAGAACAATATTTCGTGATTTTATAAATTAATTATTTTTTATTTTTTTAACTATTAGAGTTAAGTTTAGATATTACTTATAATAAAATAAGTCATTATAAATTTATATAAGTAATTAATTAGTGTCTGCTAATGATTAACCGTTGTACAGTATGTATAAAAATTCGAGAGAAAATATAAAATTCCAGATAGTGGTGAAGGTAATGTTAGTGGTAGTGGTGCTGATGTTGGTGGTAGTGGTGCTGGTGTTGATGGTGGTTCTTGTAGTATCGTTGGTGGTGGTGGGTAGTGGATCACCACCAACACCGTCGCCACTAGTACCAAGACAACTAGCATCACCACCACAGTCATTACCACCATCATAGTCATTTCCATCACCACTGCTACCATCAACATCACAATCGTCACCGCTGCCCACCACAAATGCCCACTATCACATCACAGCCATTAGTCGTCAGGTGGTCGTACCACCTGATTTTTTGTACTCATGAATAAGTAGTCTTGCGAAGATGATATTTATAGAAATATATAATATGAAGCTTCTGTGAGAATACTTATTTTCTTAAAATTCTCTCGAAGGGATTCGCGCGGTTTTTAATTATAAATTTCACGTATTTTCTCAATATTCGCCGCAAGATTCTATTAGCCACAATACTATGAAAATTAGCAAAATAAACAATATTTGCAGTTTCAATTTAATAATATATTGACATGTTGTTATACAAATTTAAGTTACAATGTAATCACAAGTTATTTTTTACTATATAATATTGTTATTTTTTTCCTTAAATTTTTCACATTCATCAGGTGACAACCCTATCAAAATGGGTAAACATTTTCGATGATGTTAGGAAGCTTCCTCTCTAGTCCTTACTCTGTGGCTCTACCATGTAAGCGCAAATTGCGTATGACCCGTTACAATTATTTGTATGCCATCCAAATTCAGGCAACTTTAATGTCTTTACATTTTAAATTAATATCAATGTTTCAATGAGGATAAAATATATTAATTTTAAATATATATTTTTTTTAAATTGAATAAGGGTTACAAACGAGCCCTTAGTCCACTTGATGGTAAGCGGATGCTGTGGCCCATAGACATCTACAGGTATCTTCGATTAAGAATCAAATTGCAAATACGTTCTCAACCTTGAGGACTAACCTGAATTCCCTCATTTCCAGTAAAAGGGGTCTCCGGATCTCTATACTCACCATATGAAACAGCCTTAAGCTGCTGTTTTACGCTGGTATTCCGTGAGAGCGCGGTCCTACTCCGGCCCGGTCGACCCATTCGTGCCACAACTATAATATAGCTGCAGCAGGGCATCTACCATGTATTTGTATACCATCCAAATTCAGGCAACTTTAATGTCTCTACATTTTATATTAATATCAATGTTATAACGACGATAGAACAAATTACTTATTCATTATAATTCGGAGTGCATAGAAAATATTACTACGCGATAAAACAGTCAAAAAATACTATGTGTGTTTTATGAGAATATCATATCAAATATTAGAACTATTAAAAACTTATACTTTGCTATTAAACCTAATTAAAAAGAATTAATTTATGGTTAATTTAAAAATATTTTTGTTTCAGGAATTAATAACTACGTTATACATAGGATTTCTCGGTCTTATATTTGCATCGTTTTTAGTTTATTTAGCTGAAAAAGACGTCGCCGACACAAAGTTTAAAAATTTTGCGGAGGCTCTTTGGTGGGGTGTGGTTAGTATATCCACATTGTTCATAATAGATCGGCATGTTATTTTCTGAAAAAGCTTAATAAAACAGTTTCGTTTTATTTTATACATTTTTATTTTATTGCTTATATTACCAAGATTAATGTTTTAATTTAGTACGCTTGAAATTCTGTTTTTTTTAATACAGCGGCAAAATGTAACACAATAATCTAATATAAATAATAACCTTGAAATGTCTTAGATCACGCTGTGCACGGTGGGGTATGGCGACATGGTGCCACAAACCTGGCAAGGGAAATTCATCGCCTCCTTCTGTGCACTATTGGGAATATCATTCTTCGCTCTACCCGCTGTGAGAATCACTTACAATCGTATACGTTTCATTATTTAATTACTCTGAGACTCGATAACTAAGAATAATTATTTTGTTTCTCCTTGTTTGTAGGGTATTTTAGGTTCAGGCTTTGCGCTTAAAGTGCAACAACAACAACGACAGAAGCATATGATCAGAAGGCGTCAGCCTGCTGCGAGCCTGATACAAGCCTTGTGGCGATGCTATGCTGCCGATGAACATTCCATGAGTATTGCGACGTGGAAGATGCATCAAATTCCTCTTCCGAGTCCACAAGCAAGGTAGCTAAACGATATTAAATAAACACGGTGCAATAATTTTTTATTATTTTACAAATACAAGTAAGTAACGTAAGTCTTATACTGGGTACACGTATAAGCTTGTTGACGTTCTAATGTTCAGTCAAGCAATTTTGAATTCAGGTATTAATAAAATTCTGATGCTCGACACACACGGTCGGTTAAACTGATTAGTTGAAATGATGTAGGTTCAAAAACAGACCAAGAGTATGAGATTCAAAAATTCAAAAAATTCAAAATACTAACTGTGGGTGTGAAGTAATAAGTTGAAATTTAAAGCCAGTGAGAATGGAAACCGTTTTGGCTTATATTGGTTTGAACTGATCAGTTTATCTGACTTTTTTAGACTTTATTACGTGCCAGTGAGAAAAACTCAAATCACACAAAATTCAAATGGCATAATTTTTGTTCGATGTTCAAAATGAACATAACGCAACTGGCGAACGTAAAACAACGTCTAGCCACTGCGCTGAGCATGTCAGTACCTAGTAGATATTGTAGTGAAGTCAATACACTAGATCACATATAGGAGAATGTATATACTGAGTGTTTGTACGGTGATCTGTGTACTAAGTTTGATCTAGCTAGAATATTCTTAAAATCCAAAATGAGTGGCTTTTATACGGAAACTTATGATTTGTATCTTATAAATAACTACTTCAAAACACACCAAATTTTTATGGAAATCCGATGACCAATATGTATTTTGACAGTCGGGTTATGAGCGCTTCATTCAAGAACAATGCGTCCTTTGTATCGAGGTTGCCGACAATCCGTCGACACAAAAGTACTTCGTTGCATTCCCCTGCGCCGCACTCCAAGCCCGCGCATCGATACGACGTCAACGCTAGTGCTGAAAATCTCGGTGAGTTACAAAACATGAAACTCATGAATTATTAAAACCAAACAAACATGAATGCATCAACACGAGACAACTAACCACGACCAACTTCAACAATAGGTATGTCATTATACGAAATTTATTTATCACGTTATTAAACGTACTCGTGAATAAAATATTGCAAAAAATTTGGAAACGTATTTCTGACACACTTCCAGATGTAAACCTAGTTATAGATAATTTGTAGTTAGATTTTATGTGTTGTTTGTAATTTGGCAAGTGTTCCATGTAAACTATTTTAGTTACTAATAATAAATACTACGCTCGATTTCTTAAAAATGGTCTTAAAATAGTTTGCACTATTTTACAATAAACGGATTAAAATATATATAACTCAAAACCTCGAAAAAACAATCACTTGAAACGCTATGCTAATAAAAAGGCTGCATCCGGACAAACATATTATTACATTTCACTAAATATTAACTCGCTCGTTGTAACGACAGTGATCATACAAAAGTGATAATAGTATAGCAAAAATTGGCGCTGCGTAACAATAGTAAGATTACTCAAAGCACATAATTTTGAATTAATGATTCAACACAAAAGCATCAGTCTCCACAGCGGTAATGAGCCACATACACAGTGCAGTGAAATGCTTTTTGTTAAAATGGAGCGTGATATGATATTGCACTGTTCCGTAGATAATCGTACATCGGGCGGGGACCATGCGTGTTGTCTACTCCATTGTTGGAAAAGCTGCTTTCAAGGTTCCAATCTTCATTTTTAAACGGCACTATGGCATGACAGTTACAGTCGAAAACTTTTACTGCGTTTCTTATTAATTCTAATTAGTAAGTACTTTTCAGAAAAATGTGAATACACAAAAGCGTAAATATAGACGTACTGCCATTGACCGGACAGGTAATTTGACTTCCGGCGATAGTGGCTACGTCATTTAGATCCAGACACAATTGCTGATATTATTCTACTTACCTTCTACTTCCTTCTTTTTTCCACTTTATTAAATAAACAGATGCACCCGTGTAGAAGAGATACTGCTTAGAAACAACTTAAGAAATTGCAATCAGAAGCTTTATATATCTATACTCAAGCTCAAGTAAAAGAGTGGCTTCTAAGTTTTTAATCGCTTCGCGTAAGAGCTAAGGTAGATATAAACAAAATCATATTATTTTGAAAGAATGAAAATGTTCATTGAAGGCATTTAGAACGCGGTTCACACGATGAGTTTCCAGTTTATACAAGCCGACTAGTGGTTTTGGAATGGCTTTGTTTAAAGCTTATATTTTTAAGTTCGGTTACATCCCTTGTAACTGAACAGTAAATATTAATATTTTCACTGCTTTGCATTTACTTATGCATGCCCAGATAGCTAATAGGAACTTTGTAAAATATTAAATTATTCGTGAAATAGGTAGTTCTATCCTAGGTTCAACAATGTAGTATTTACCTATACTTAATATTAATATTATCGATACACTTATATGCTATTACTTTATAAGTATTTATTACTTAAAACGTTTACGTCCGCCTGTCTTCGCTTTGTCATTCCCATGAATTGTTTATTTTAAAATATTTATTCTCTTAAATTCAAATATTTAACGTAATATTTAAAATATTTCTATACGATTAAAGTGACTAGTGCTAACGACATAAACAATCGTACATACATACTTGAAAAAAGGTTAACCATTTTAGTATGTCAGCATTATATTACTTTGTAAGACATGTAGAAAGAATAAATGAGGAAAGAGTGAAAAAGCAAATTTATGTTGCAGAAGTGAATGGAAGAGTCGGAAAGGAACAATATAATATAATAATATGCTCATGATAATAAAAATTGGTTAGTTATATAAATCAATGTCAGGTCTTTCTATTAAATTTTTCTTAAATATGATCTGCTCCATAAGGAAAAGCCCATACTCGCACAGAATACGTCAACTATTATAAACAGCAGCTTAATACTGCTGCTTATGATAATTGACGACGATCGGAGATCCCATTTCCTGGTGTCGAGATATTGCACCTTAGTCCTTCACCGGGTATTAAATATTAATCGAGGAAAGTTGTGGACGTCATCATTTACCATCAATTGGACTGTGTGCTTGCTTGTCCATATAAATAAAAAAATATCGTGAGAAGCGACCACTCAAAATGTCGAACGCTTTTGCCCCCGAGTATAATTTCTTTCGGTTGCAAAGAAAGAATTAACAAAGAATTACGGGTTCTGTTAGCGACGGCAATTAATACGAGCAGCAATAATGAGGGGATTAAACGTACTTAACTGAAGTGAAGTTCAATCCTGATTATATTAAGGACTTAGTTCGAGATAGTGTAATAACGTTTTGCCACAGTCATTTGTGAGATTTTTAAGAGAAATTTATAAAATGTAAAAATAGATATTACGTGTAGCCGGGTCTACACGTAATATCTAAAATCAATTATAGTTGCATGCGAAATAAATCGAAAATTATTTTTTATTATCTTAGCATGTCACACTAACATTATCTGGACAAAAACTATATTAAAAAAATGTTCTTTTATATTTGGGTCCGTCAAACGTGTCTGTTTGAAAACTTGACTTGAAAAAGTGAATTCGAATTTGATGGTTTTTTTTTAAATAAATATGTGTAAAAGTAAATCAATGATCGCTCCTACATAATTATTTCGGCCATTGTAAAAATATAATTCCTACGTTTTCGATTTAAACAGTCTACGAGTTTTATAGCGTCTTCCTCAATAAATTTTCCACTAAAAATATTTTTATACTCCAATTTCAAATGAACATCCTTATTTTTTATCTTCATGTTTTTAATTTAATATAAAGTTTGTTCTTGTTACAAAAAATATAACATTTGCTGGCAGGTATTGAAGTTTTTCAAAACTTAATTCGTAAAGTCTGCGAACGGCAAGTTAGCTTTCTCACATCATGCGCTTCATGCAAGACCTTCTGAACGGTTGTCCCTGAGATGCTTAATAACGCCTCTATCTCTCGATATATCACATGACGATCGTCGAGAATTAGTTTTCTCACAGGAACGATGTTATCTTCAGTGAAGATGGATATTGGACGTCCTTCACGAGATTTGTCACTAAGATTGTATGTCCACGCTGGAATTCTAAATAACAGCGTTCGACAGTCTTCAAACATCAAACATGGAATTTATCATGGAGCACAGAAGTTAGCTCTTCAAAACAATGAAGCCGTGTTAGATCTTTTCGAAAATTTAGAAAATGATTGCACGGATATTTTCCTGAGTAAGATTCATTTTCATACGTGACCTGACAGATTCGAAGCGACTGCGACTAAACAACAGCATTAATGTTCATATTTTTGATTGTTTTCAGTTAATTTGAATATTGAATAGTGCCAAATTCAAAATTGCCGGTAAATATGTAAACGACAGAACTTAAAAAGTATACTAGTATTGAACTTTGTCAATTACTATACATTGAACAGTAGAAAAGATACCTATAAATTAAAGGCATGTTTTATATGCTAGTTAGATTATGACCACCTATAATATTTATCATTACCACTTACACATATACCATACCATTCGTGTTTACGCCAAAGATGTTTTATATAATGCACACCGAACCCCCTGTGCGTTAGAAAAGACCGGACTTTAGTTTTTTAATGGCTCACATGATGGTATTTATCACGAATGAATAACAGCAACACTATAAAGGTTGTAAATGCATTGCCGGCCTTTGAAAAGGAAGAAATCGTGCGAGGAAAAAGCTTTCGGTGTTGGTGTGGATAGTACTGAGAACATTGTCGCGATGAGCATTACTGGGACGTAGCGGCTGGAATTAACTCGAACAATTCCTTTGAGCAACAACTGTGGTTAATGCGATAAAAATTCACAAACACCAGTGAATCGAGGCTATAAAGGAAAATTAAAAATAAAGAAATCGATCTTTGAAGATTCGGGCCGCGCTTTTCGGGATGCGGTCTAGTGAAAGGAGCTGGCACCTGCCTCCTCCTGCTGCCTCCGGCCCAGAGACCATAACGGTATTCCATGTAAGGCCGAAATTATTTCTTGTAAGGTAGAACATATTTTGGATATTACATTAGTCAAACAACATTTTTATAGCCGTCAATGGAAGCAATGCATCGTAAATTATATTATTCTACACACAGATCCGATATGTTTTGGTTTTTCATAGTGCCGAGACATTAATTTTTCTTCATTAGCCCATAAAAGTCTACTAGCCTTAGATTTGCCATTATCGCCACTGTAGACAGGTGGCTTGGCAATCGCAGTAGCAAACGTCTTATACTTGTGACGCTGCTTTTTGTCGGTGGTCCCGATATACTGAACATCTGTCGAAAGCTATATGATCTTACGTCACGTAAAAAAATCCATCAATATATTTCGAATAGATTCGGATTCTATTACACTGCCAACACACGTGATATGTATATGTAGAAAGAGGTTAAAATTTAATGTAGTGTTATTACAGAAAAGACTTTGAAAATAAAATAGAATAATTTTATTCAATATACTACAGTGATCACTGGTTCGGAGAAAACCTCTGTCCTGGGAAGAGCCAGCAGAAAACCCAGCGGGACACATCTTTTAACTATAATTAATTTACAATATATTAATTTATACAATTATGCAATACGGGCATTTTTCAAAAAAAGTGTACATGATGAAACGGAAATTGAGTGATACAAAATTTTTTAATCTGCAAAATGTTATTGCCAGGTGCTAAATAATAGTATAAGGGACATATTTTTGAAATTTCACGTAAAAGTATTAAAGATGAGGATGTAACATGAACTTATCGTTACTCTTCTGTATAAAAATATTCCGATGCGTCACAAAATGAAATGTAATATTTAATTTAACATATTAATATTACTTTAACACGCGTGGCCCGTAACTATAAACATTAATGCAAGCTTTCTTTAAGTATGGCTAAAAATTCACACTTACAAGAAAATATTGTTTTATAAGCACAATTATTTCTGGTTAGTCACGAACTTGACCAACTCATTGAATAAAACTACTATTTACGGATTTTATCGCATTTAATTACTTTAATTTATTTTTATTATTATCCCGACGTTTCGGGTGCTTTACAGTACCCATGGTCACGGGGGGGACTGAGATGTTTGACGTCCCAATGTCATAGTTAGTCCGGCTACCTTCAGTTTTTTTTTTAATATTAATTTTTGATCCGATCCGATGATAAATCGGATCAAAAATTAAAAAAAAATTAATTAAGCACCCGAAACGTCGGGATAATAATAAAAATAAATTAAAGTAATTAAACGCGATAAAATCCGTAAATAGTAGTTTTATTCAATGTGTAGTGTTCGCGTAAATTTAAGAAATCATTGACCAACTCAATAAAGAAGAATCAGTTTATTTAATAACAATAGCATTTAAAGAAAGTTTTTTTTTAAACTGGGTTAACTTCATTTAAAATGTATGTTTTTGCACTAAAAACGACATCTAATAAATAAATGCGGATTTTTGTAAAAAATCGACACAAGTATTTAGGGACAAGTGGCTATCAAGAATTTCGCGTGACTATTGGGAAACATAAAGCTCAGTACAGAAAAGTGACACGTTGCGATGTTTTCAGTATACTTTGTGGGTGATTATAACGTAGATTTGGACTTTTTCGTTAAATCATTTAAAACTATGTTCTTTATCATTTTCTTTTCTTGATGCAACTTTGTTTTTAAATAGGTTTTCCGCAATGGCAATTCTAGAATCTCTTGTTGACCTTTTAGTCTGTCTATAGTGTTTTGTTTTTCCAGGCTCTCCTTTTCATAAGCTAGCTTTTGACGATATAATTATAAAGATATTAATAGTTACTTCGTAACCATCCCCTCAATTAAATAAAATGATGTGTCTTACCTAGTTTGAAGAACACCTCCCGCCCTCCCTCAATGCACTATACTCGTCACCACTAATCCCAGCACCACTAATCCAAACACCACTACTCCCAACACCACTACTCCCAACACCACTACTCCCAACACCACTACTCTCAACACCACTACTCCCAACACCACTACTCCCAACACCACTACTCCCAACATCACTACTCCCAACACTACTACTCCCAAAACCACTATTCTAGGAAAGACACACCATCGACGATAATACACGTGTTTCGCCTCTACACGAGGCATCTTCAGGTGATATAAACTCCACGGAGGCTGACGACTGACTTAGTGGTCTTATCACATGATCGATGTCCACTGCTAGAAATACATGGGCATATTGCCTTATGATTTCAGACGTCACAAAATTCTTTCCGGTAATAAATCACGTGACTATCTGGACGTGATGAACTTCGCTCAAAAAGTTTGCAAGTTATTATTATCTCAGACAAAAACTTAAAACATTCTATTTTACTGATTTCAAATACTTTACGAAGCCAATTTATATATTAATGCTATTAATTCAACAATAAGATAGCACTTAGCAATATAAACAGACGTAACAATCTGGAACAAACTTTTTGACTTCGCACAACACGACTGCTTCCGCCATGTAATAGTCGACACTGGAAGAGCTGTGGCAAAATGGCGGCAGTTCACATTGTCAATATGAGTGCTGCCAATACAAAATGATTTGAATGAATTGACTAAAAATTAATTTGTTTGGAGTATAAAAATTGCCGTGGCGGTACTTCCGAATTCCCGGCATGCTATTTTCTAGGGAAACAATAAAAAATAGAAATTAGAAAATTATATCGTGGTTTAAAAGGCTTAGAGCATATTATCTATTTTAGGAAGAAATATGCAATAAATAGCCAAAAAAATTACATTCCTAAGGCGGAAAAGCAAGCAAGCAGACAGAAAGGCAAGAAATGTGTATGCATTCTTATTCCATCGTCAATCCGCCAAGGAGACCAGGGGACAAGTCAAATTATAACGTTCGCCTGTACTTTTTTGTGTTTTTAAATGTTTCTCTTTAAATGCAAGATTTAGTTACTCCAATTTTAATTATATAAATATTTTTTGTACAATAAATTACGGTTTATCATTAGAATTTATAGGGCAATAATAATAATAAACAAATGTTAATGTCTGGGACAGCAGAAATTATCGATGTACACTTTTTTTGAAAAACGCCCATACACAGATCAGACAATCAACTATAAATTGTACTGAGATTAATTTAGTAGCTGCGCCCTCCTTTCTGCCAAGGAGGGTCGCGTTCGTATACGGCTTAGAGATCTCTAGTCAGATCGTTAAGCAAATTCCTAAAAGGCAGTGTTTAGTGGGTAAAAGTCTCCACATAACCACGCAGCCGGCTGCGTGGTATGCTATGAGCATTCACCGCCTCCCTCCCCCGCTTTCCGGAGGGTTGCCCATATTTGCTTCGGGCGCAAAAAAAAATTAGTAGCTCGAGAATGAGCTAGTAGCGGAATACAGCAATTTTTATACGTGGTAAAGCCATGCTGCAGTTATATTGGATGTATAGTTGTAGCACGAATGGGTCGGCTCGACCGGGGAAGGACCACGCACTCACAGAATACCAGCGTGAAATAGTAGCTTAATGCTGCTGTGTTTCGTATGGTGAGTGTAAAGAACCGGAGACCCTTTTTACTGGAAACGAGGCATTCCATCTTAGTCCTCACGGGTGACAACGCATCTGCATTTTGATTCGTAATCGAGGATAGATGTCGATATCTATAGGCCACAGCAACCACTTACCATCAAGTGGACTGTGTGCTCGTTTGTCACCCTATCCTATAAAAAAGTGCACCGTGCCACGCCAGAGCCAAGACTCCCTTAACGGTGTTTTTTTTTGCGCCCGAAGCAAATATGGGCAACCCTCCGGAAAGCGGAGGAGGGAGGTTGAGAATGCTCATAGCATACCACGCAGCCGGCTGCGTGGTTATGTGGTGACTTTTACCCACTAAACTCAACCTTTTAGGAATTGGCTTAACGATCTGACTAGAGATCTCTAAGCCGTATACGAACGCGACCCTCCTTGGCAGAAAGGAGGGCGCAAAGAAAGGAGGGCGCAAGGTGGCCTTACGGTGACCTTAACGGTGGCCGCTCTGTCCGTTTTATACGAGCAAAACAAGTAGCTACGCGGGTGCCGCGCAGATGTGCGGTGCACGTGATGTTAACAAAAATTCTGGCTAGCTACAGAGGCGCCGCCGCATGTGCAACGGTCAAGGCGCCTTCATATATAAACCCAATCTAAAAAAGCAAAGCTCAGATACCTTTAATTGTGATTATTACCCAAAATTATATGAATAATTTGTATTACATTATATTTAATTTTTTGGAACAAACAAATATTTTGATAAAAATAAGACAGTATAGCAAATTTGTTCAGTATTTTTTTTGTGTTTTCTACCTACTAAAACTATTGACGAAGCATGATCTTCGATTTTCCCTGAAGACTATCAATTAGTTGTCTATCCGTTTACACGAACCATTTATTGAGAGCCTTTGTTTTATTATTCCGGCAATGAAAATAAACGAGTATAAATGCCTAACCTACGTGTTGATTTAATCTTGCTCTTAAGTTTATTTTAGACCATTGACTGGATGATAATTTGGTTGATAATTTTGGTTGGATAGGTTTGCTTATTAAAATATATTGAAACTAAAATTAGTTTTTACGGATTATATCACGTATATTACCTTATTGTATATTCCCGACGTTTCGAGCACTTAACAGCACCCATGGTTACGGGGGGGACTGAGGTGTTCGACGTCCCAATGTCTATGGTTAACAACGGCTACCTCCAGATTAGAGTTATTAATATTTGGTCCAATCTACGTAATATGAACTTATAGTATCTTGAAGTCTTGCAATTGTATGCTTGGGTTGGGATTTAGTTTTATTAATTATAGGATCCCAAGCAGATCGTAGCACCCAGCCATTTTCTCTATTGAAATTGGAATGTTTTTTATTTCAATAGCATCAAGAATCATCCTTGGAATGAATCGGTGTATTTTAGCGAGGATTTGCGGTCTATCAAATTTGATGTAATGACGAGGGCAATCCAGTACGTGTTCACAGGCTACAGACTTCGTGGAGCGTCGATTTTTCACATCAGCTATTTGTTCTTTAACGCGGGTTTTTACTGATCTTTTAGATTGTCTTACTATATGTTATTGTTGGTTGTGAATGTGGTCTCTTTTATAATTAAAATATGACAGAATATTCAAAATTTCTGAAACACTTATCTCCATAAAATTTGAACACCCTCGGCCTCGCTGTTTTAAAAAATCGCTAGGTCCGAATTAATTCATTTAATTTATATAAGTACCTTAAGTAAATTTCGAGTCAATCTGTCCATAAAATAAAAAGTTTCAAACAAACTGTAACACCCTATTTCACCCATGTGGTCTTCTTCTCTTCTTGGTGGATGCCTACTTCATAAATGGCACTACTGAAACAGAAACAGAAACGTTTTTATTCAATATAGATTATAAACAATACTTATTGAAAGTCAATTTTTTCATTTACCACTGGTTCGCAAAAAAAATCTCTGTCCTGGGAAGAACCAACAAGAAACCCAGCAGGACTATTTTTTTTTCAAATAATAGCTAACAATCATGTTTACAATTATCAACACAAGACAAATTAGAAATAGCTTGGTAGCGATCACCCTTCCCAGGGGTTATTATCATCCATAAATTCCTTAATATTATAGTAACCGTTTTTATACAAACTTACTTTAATGAAATTTTTGAACAAATTTTGTATATTTTCTGGTATTTTGTTGTAAAAGCGTATACATCGCCCCAAGAATGAATTACTGACTCGGTGGAGTCAAGTAACTGATACAGAATGAACTCTATCACTTATTTTTGCAAAATTACGTTTATTCTTGTGTACGTTCATTACATTTTCATAAATGTATTGAGAAGCCAGAGTTAATATATTAATATCCTTAAATTTTTGTCTCAGTGACTCTTTTGGTTTTAAATTATAAATTGCTCTAATGGCTCTCTTCTGTAAAATAAATATAATTTCAGTGTCAGTCGCGTGTCCCCATAGCAAAATACCATACGACATAATGCTATGGCAATAACTAAACTATTCTAGCTGTTTCAACACTGGTAAGAGTTCTAATCTTTTTTACAGCATATGCTGCAGAACTAAGTCTGCTAGCGTTTTCATATATGGGGGAGCCATTGAAGCTTTGCGTCTAGTGTGATTCCAAGAGAAATGGTGGTATCAACAAGACTAGGTTCTACCCCATTTAAAATTACATTCGTATTAACATGTTTGACATTAGGAGTTACGAATTTCATACATTTAGTTTTAGTACCATTTAAATGCAAATTATTAACATTAAACCAATTGACTAACTTAGCTATAGCATTATTTACTTCGTCGTAATTTAATAACTGTCGTTTTAATTTGAAAATTAAGGAAGTATCATAAGCAAATAATACTATATCATGGTTATCCCCTACTATGTAAGGTAAGTCATTAATATGTACAAGAAACAGAAAGGGACCCTGAATTGAGCCCTGAGGCACGCCCATTTGTACAGTCGTACCGGAAGAACTCATACTATTAATGACAACTTTTTGCGTTCTATCACTTAAATATGAAATAATTAATTTAAGAGCATCACTTCTTACACCGTAGTGTTGAAGTTTCCTGATTAATGTTTCATGGTGAACACAATCGAAGGCCTTGGATAGGTCACAGAATATACCCAAAGCATCCTGTGAATTCTCCCATGCATTAAAGATGTATTTAATAAGCTCAACACAAGCATCAGTTGTCGAGCGACCCCTTGTGAAACCGAATTGATTTTTATGAAGTAAATTATTTACATTACAAAAAATTTACATTTAATCAAGAATAATTTTTTCAAAAATTTTACTAAGTGTTGGCAGTACAGAAATAGGTCTAAAATTAGCGGGGTCCAATGTACTGCTAGATTTAAATAAAGGTATTACTTTACTATGCTTGATTAAATCGGAAAACACACCAGATTTGATACTAGTATTAAAACTTAAAACTGGACCAAAGGGACTAAAGGGACTTTTGTCCAAATTTCAGATGTCTACATCTACTGTACGTTGATAGATGAGTCAGTCACTCAGAATATTCTCTAATATATTTATAAATGTACTAAGTGCTAGTTCCCTACGACTTCGCCCGCGTGGATCATATTACGATTAGATTTCATGGGCTTAATTTTTTTGAGCGGAATATTTATTTTCCTAAAATAAAATATACCTTGTATCATCAGCTATCTGCCATTCAAAATGGTCCAACCGTTTTAAAGAATAGCTGGAACAAACATACAGACAGATAAAAATTTCAATTTTTTTATTAGTACCGTATGAGTGAGACGCATGCACATTTCTTTCGTTATATAGGCGCCGGGCGATAAAGTTCCCCAAGCGACGTACCGTTGCAGCCAATATTTTTATAATTAGCTGACGCCTTGTCACCTGACCTTACGTTACGTTAAAAGCTGACCTTGCGATAACAAAAAGGTATTTTTCTGTTATAAGTATTTAGGCAATTTTGATATTTATTTTTGATTTTGACTGCCTCGTTGGTTTAGTGGTTGTAATAGTGTGACAGCTGATTATGAGGTGTGTGGGTTCGAATCCCGTGTCGGGACGAAAAATCAATTTATTGAATTTTTCAGTCAAAACATTCGGAGTTAGGAAGGTGGCGGTGTCTCACCGTGTCCCGTGAACTGTGGTGCGTGTGTGCGCTTTCCGAGGCACGGGTGCACCGTGTTACCCGTGCCTCGGAAAGCACGTAAAGCCACCTATGAGATTCTGGCATAGCTATGGATCTCTAATAGGTACACCTACGATTATATTATATTATGTTATTATTTTTACGTGGTAGTGCCCTGCTGCAGCTATATTATGTTTGTAGCATGAATAGCATGGTCACTCACAAAATATCAGCGTGAAATAGCAGCTGCTGTGTTTTATATTCTAAGTGAAGAAAACCGGATACCGGATTTTTACTGGAAACGCGTTACTCCATTTTAGTCCTCATGTATGACAACGCATATACATTTTGATCCTTATTCGAGGATAGATGTAGATGTCTATGGGCCACAACATCCACTTACTAGCAGTAATATTGTGGGTTTGCTTGTCACTCTTTTTTAATTAGATTAGATATTGAATAAAATAACTCAATCAACAGAGCTGTGATGCCGAACAAGAGTCACGACTAACATTTCAACACTAATTTGGTGATGTCTACCACGCATCTCTTTCTTCATTTCTTTAAATGATTTCAACAAAACATTTTCTATACGGTTTGCGCATCTTGTACCAATTCCTGGATGACTAGATTCCTTCAAAGCTCTGCGTAGTCTCGTAACGACAGATCCTCCTACACCTAGAGTAGGATTGCGTTTGTTGTGCTAGGCCCTTGGTAGGGTATGGCTTGGATAAGGTATCCTATGCACGTAGAGATACTGTGAAATTATCTTACCTTACCTTACTGTGAATTTATCTTTCTGTACTGTGATGTCAACATCAAGGAATCATGAATTCATCGACACCAACTTTGTTGAATTGGATTGTTTGAAACTTTTTTGACAAATTTATCATAGACGTCTGAAAGTGCGTTATCGCACGCATGAATAAACCCAAATTTTTATAAATATCTTGATGGGAATATTAAATTAGTTACCCCAGAGTGGTAAATGTCGATGCCGGTATCCCCGTTTAGGTGATTTCCGGTTTGTACTCGATATTTGCGTAGCAAAAATTTACCTGATACAAAGGATATCTCTTTTCTTGTTACGTCAAACTACTTACATATGCGAACTTATTTACATTTCTAAAAAAATAAATGAATCGTCATAAAATAATACAAGTCATTGCATTGGTGGCTTATTATTATCCGAAAATTCAGGACAATTCCATCCACTTTTTTGATGTTCCGGTAAATATGATCTTTTCTATTTTATCTGTTCTATAAGCCAAATTTGTTTCTTTAATAATCTGAATCTGTGGATAACCGAGGTCAACTATGACATCGAGACGTCGAACACCTCACCTACCTCACCTGCATGGAGACCCGATACCATGGGTGCTGTAAAGTACTCGAAACTTTGGGAATATAAAAAAGTTAATATACGCAATAAAATCCGTAAAACAACCTTCATTTAAATGTGTAGTGTTCGCTTAATTATAAGAAATCATTATGAATGGAAACAAGTCTGGATATTTGATAAAGTTGTCTCTAGGTTCTTCAAGATTGCCAAAATAAAGGAAAAATGTTAGCATATAATAAACAGTAGAAATAAAAACACGTTCCCGATCTGTAGAGAAACCTATAGACAACTTAATCAAATAAACTGACTTGTTCCTAGGGTCCGCCATCTAACTTTTTTTTTCAACTAGTGCTTATTTCGTGATTGGCAACACTTAGCTCATGTCTAATTTGACAGATAATTAGTTTTATCCTTCCGCTGAATGAATATGGTTGTGTATACGCTTGAACAGCGCTGGGAAATATTGCGACATTACTTTGAAAATCATGGTAATGTTGCAGAATGTGTGCGAAAATTGCGTACGGATTTTGGAAGAAATGAAGCACCGTGAGCTCCGTATGTTCGTTACCTTGTGAAAAAAGTGAAAAAAAAACTGGCATCATCATCGATAAACCAACGCGTGAAAAGCCAAAAACAGTGCGTAGACCCGAGATTATTGCTGCTGTGGCCGAAAGTGTGCGTGAAACGCCATCAACATCACTTCACCGTCGTTCTCAACAATTGGACATTTCGGAGACATCATTGAGACAAATTTTGCGTAAAGACCTTGGTATGACGCCGGTCAAAATCCAATTGTTTCAGGAGTTGAAGCCAACTGACCATCCAATGCGTTTTCGCTTCGCTAAGTGGGCCTGCGATCGACTTGCAGAAGATGCGGATTTTGCCAAAAAAATCATCTTTTCAGATGAAGCTCATTTCGAACTTGGCGGGTATGTAAACAAGCAGAATTGTCGCATTTGTGGCACAGAAAACCCGCACGCATTTATCAAAAAGCCGGTGCACCCAAAACGAGTCACTGTTTGGTGCGAATTTTGGTCCAGAGGCATAATTGGGCCATTTTTCTTCGAAAATGAGCAAGGTGTGGCCGTTACAGTCAATGGCGATCGTTATCGGGCCATGTTGAACGAATTTTTGTTCACAGAAATTGAAGAGGAGGATATTGGCAATATTTGGTTTCAACAGGACGGCGCAACGTGCCACACAGCCGACGCTACACTTGATGTTTTGCGCCCTGTTTTTGAAAATCGCATTATCAGCTGCAGAGCTGATGTCGTTTGGCCACCTCGGAGCTGCGATTTGACACCGTTGGACTATTATTTGTAGGGTGCCATCAAAGATAAGTGTTACGCCGACAAGCCAGAGACAATTGACGCTTTAAAGGACAATATTCGTGAAGCCATTGGTGAAATACAGCTGCACACAATCGATAATGTACTCAAAAATTGGACCGATCGTGTAGGCTACTGCATGGCCGGCCGAGGTAGCCATTTGAATGAAATTATTTTCCATCATTAACCGGAAGGATTGTACTTTCAAATAAAAAAAGAAATTTGAAAAAATATTTAGTAGTTTTTTTAATAGCATTTTTTAAAAAAAAGTTATTTAGCGGACCCGCTACTTAATGTAATACACAGCAACACCTTAAATACGCTTAGGGGATGTTTGGCCCCAACGATTGGTCTGGCAACTTACAAAATATATTAAAATAGCCCCCAAAATATTATAAATAAAAATTAAGTCTCAGGCTGTAAGTAAGGATGTGGTTTTTACTTTCGATTTCTAAAGTGTCTGGCAATAAATACCGCCGACGGAACGTGTCTGGCAGTATTTTTTTTTATAGTAGAGGGAACAAACGGGCATACGGCTCGCCTGATGGTTAGCGATTACCGCAGCCCATGAACAACTGCAACATCAGGGGAATTTCAGCTGCGTTGCCGGTCTTTTAAAAAGAAGTAGGCTCTCTTCTTGAAGATCCCTAAGTCATTTCGGTTCAGTAAAATCTCCGGTGATAGTCTATTCCACTTCTTTTAATTTCTTCTAACACAAAACTGTTTTTAAATCGCACGGTGGTGAACCGCCAGTCATCCAGATAGTGTGGACGGTATCGCGAGTTTTGTCGCGATGTGTGATAGTGAAATTGTGCGGCTGGAATTATTCCGAACAATTTGTCAGAACACTCCCCGTAATAAATGCGATAAAATACGCACGGAGATGCAACATCTTTTCACAGTGCCAGTGTGTCAAGCCGATCGGAAAGAGCTCAGTCGCCAACGATTTGAACGACTTTGCGCTGAATGCGATCAAACGGAGGGAGTTGGCACTGGGGAGCCGCAGCCCAGAGATGGGAACAGTATTCCATGTGCGGCCAAACCTGCGCCTTGTAAAGTTACAAGCGGTGTGCTGGCATGAACCCGCTCTCCATTTGTTTCGTGTCGACTTCAGACACAAGTTTGTCCCGGTACTCGGCAACTTATAAAGCATCACCAGTGCTGTCGTCATAATAACTTCAAATTGGTTACAATATTCCCTACAACATACGTAAGAATCAGTGCTCAGTCTGTAGGTTAAGTGAGTATAATTTTTACATACCTGCAATACCGGGTAACTGCGAATTGCTCGTGTGACTAAGCTACCTAGTTTGTAACGGTATATAGCTCCGAGTTCAAAGGCTATTAAGCCTTTGAACTCGGAGCTTTATTTCTCATTTATTAATTTATTTATACTTTTATTGCTGCTAAATGGAATTCTTACTCATTTAATCATTAGACTGACATATAAGTCACATAAGAAAATTCCAAATAGAAATTTTATATGCTCGTCTTAGCACCGATTTAAGAAGCTTCTCTGTGAAAAAATCATATTGTAGTAAAATTATTTTATTTATTTTCAGTTTTTAAAATCGATTTTGCCTTTTTATGAAAAGTTTATTTTTTATTTGTGTTAAGGTTAACTTTTTTTAGAGATTCAGAAAGGATATAGTAGAAAAAAAATTTACTTTTTCTTTCAACCGTCTATGTTTTAGATCGAAGTCATGCACCTTGAAATTAGTTTGTCCGTTCCCCATAATATCAGACTCTAATTTCGCAGAGTGGCACTGTCCTGAAGACCGTATTTCGCTAACGGCAGCCAGTCTAAACAGTGACTAGCCATCTGCGCAAGATAGGATTATAGTGCACGTGTGTGTGTGTACAAACACAGGTGTATTCTGTTCTCTCACTCTTATAGTCCGATGGAACGGCACTTCAACACAACCAGAGATAACACGAGTAGACCAAGAGCTTTACGTATTTTTCGAGACACTGGTGTCACTGAGACTGAACTAAGAATTTTTGACTGATAAACCCGATAACAGACTTTAGCCCATTCCAGGATTCGAACCCAGGATCACTTATGAATCTGAGATGTTTCTTCACTGCTGGCCTTATAAATATATATTATTAGCTATGGACAGTGCTATACTCGGAGTTTCATTTTATTTATTTTTCCTCTACGCGATGGACTGAGTATTAAGCTGTAGAATCAGAGTAACTGACGTAGCCCAACGGATCAGCAAGTTCAAGTGGAAATGGGCCGGCAATATAATTCGAAGCACCGACAACCGATGGGGAAGAAAAGTTCTCGAGTGGCAGCGTAGTATTGAAAGGCAAAGTGAAGGCCATTTCTTTGAGCTATGTTCAACAGACTTATGATAGGTTTTAATTACGATGATGAAAAAAATAACTCTTACATTTACGTATGTATACGTATATATAATAACGTATGTGTACGTATATACACGCTCAAACAAATTTTTAATTTAGGGTCAGTAAGAAGTAAGTCAGTAGGTACATAAATGTATACGCATTTATGAAATTTTATTAAATAGATAGACTGCGAATGTAACGTTGCCCTCATTTAGCGGTTGATAATAGTACAGTGACACTTACCTTACTAGAGGGTTTAATGGATGTTTATGGTAGATTTCACCATGGCAACACGCTATAAATTCGACGTGCATAACTTTGAACAAACCGAATGTTTGTAAAGTACAGCAAAATAAATATGCGCTTACATAGGATGGACTCGGAAATATAAACTTCAATAATCTATTTCATTCGTTAAATATTTAAAATTAAAATTAATTACATACAACGTAGTAATATCAGCAGCAAACATAAATAAGTGTAAAGAAAAAGTAATGAAAGAATTGCTAGGCTACTTTCTGAAGTAATAAGCATTATAGGGGCGGTGTAAGAATATCCAATACGTATACGTATAATACATATACGTATTGGATATTCTTACACCGCCCCTCAAGTCGCAAGACGACAGAGGAAATCAAATAAGGGGATGTGCAGTGGCATCTTCCTAATAACGACTAAAAATAAAAAACTGTGGTTGTGAACCCACTTGCCAAGCGTGGCCACTATAAGAAATATCTCCCCTATGGGGCAATCTATGGAGGAGGCCATGCTCAGCAGTAGACTTTAATAGGATTAATCGGTATTAGTATAAAAGCTCGCATAATAGATAAATTTTAGATTGTGTGTATTCTCTTGTTGTGTCTAACTTTATAGTAAAATTTAATAGTACAAATTATTCAATCAAAATTTTACTAGGTGTTAGGACTTTTTTTCTGCCTAGGTGTCCGTCTGGGTAGATATTTTTTTATAGAATAGGTTAACAAACTAGCACACAGTCCACTTATTATTCATGGTAAGTGGTTGCTGCGGCCCATAGAATTACCTTATTTATTTATACATACATTATATATACATAGAATCAAGAACGCTAGATCCAAATGGTTTATTTTCCGAAGATATAAAAGTAGTGTTTTAACGGGAATTAAAACAAGGGTAGAGCGCAAAGTTTACATGAAAATATTGCCTTCCTTATTGGCCACGCGTTTTAAAATAGGTCGACTGAGGATCTGCGAAAAAATGGAGTTTATCTAGCTTAAAAATATTGATAAGAAAAGATTGAAAGGCTTGAATCCGGTTGATTTGTGCCCGAAAATTGCCGTTTTCTAAGAGCTAGTTACCTAAATAAATAAAAAATGAAGTGCATTCCACCTGTTACAACATCTGTGCAAGCATTACTTGCTAGTAGCGTTTTCTAATGTTAGTATTGCTTTAAGAATATACTGCACATTACCTACGACATCTTTTTCTTTATAGGATGGGGTGTGAAACGAGCACACAGTCCACCTGATGGTAAGTGGTTGTGGCCCATAGACATCTACTCTATCCTCGATTACGAATCAAAATGCAGATGTGTTGTCACCCGTGAGGACTAAGATGGAATGCCTCGTTTCCAGTAAAATAGTCTCCGGTTCTCTACACTCACCACACGAAACACAGCAGCATTAAGCTACTACTAAACTAAGCTAAACGGGTCTTGCTATACACATACTATAACAAAAAATACACGTAATAAAGTTAACTACTTAAACTATTCAAACATTTTAAAGAAATGTATTTATAAATCCAAACAAATGGATAATATTAAATATATGAATAATAGTAACAACAAATGCAAGGCGGCATGGAGAATTATTAGAAATGAAATTCATAACTCGTAAGTTAAGGATAATATAGATACTATTAAAATGTGAAAGAACATAATATCTAATCCTATAGAAATAGCTACTGCTTTCAATGATTATTTTATAGATATGGTCACTAATCATACCTCAACACAAATTTTAAATAAAAAATATGGTTTAAGTAGAAATTCAAGAGTTAATTCGATGTATTTAAGACCAATGATAGAAAATGAAGTTAAAATAGAACTACTATCATTAAACAATACCAATTCAGAGGGTTATGACGAAATTAACACTAAAATAATAAAATAATGCGCTGATAATTTAACTAAAATTTTGACACATCTAATAAATTTATCATTCTCATCAGCAAAATTCCCAGAAGCACTAAAATTGTCAATTATTAAACCTTTATTTAAAAAAGGGCGAAAGGATGATGTTCAAAATTATCGTCCAATCACCTTAATACCTATTCTGGCTAAAATCTTTGAAAAATTTATGTATAAAAGAATAGTTGATTACTGTGATAAATACCAAATAATTAAAAGTGAGCAATATGGGTTTCGAAGACACAGATCAACCTCACTTGCCATGTTTTGTTAGTAAGAATAATACTTAGTAACATAAACAACAGACAGTTAACAACAGGATTATTCTTTGACCTCTCAAAGGCCTTTGATTGCGTTTCACATAACATATTATTGCAAAAATTAGAGACAATTGGGATCAGAGGACTAATACTTCAGTGGTTATCGTCATATTTAAAAGGCAGACAACAATGTGTTATCATTGATAAAACATATAAAAACAATAACTTAAAATCTCATTCATCTGGATATAAATATAATAAATTTCGCGTTCCGCAAGGAAGTATATTAGGACCGATTCCTTTCCTATAATAATATATTAATGATATTATTGACATTACGAATCATAAATATGTTTTGTATGCTGATGAAATTTCAATTATTGTGACTAGTAATAAAAATAATAATACAATTAGGAATCATGAAGATGACATTAATAATACAATTGGCAAATTAATAGAATGGCTTGAGGTAAATAATTTGAAAATTAATTTAGATAAATCTCATTATATACAATTTAATAAATCTATCAATTCAAGTCACAATATTAAACTTAATATACCAAAACTAAAAAAAGTTACATGTACAAAATTTCTGGGAGTAACGTTAGATGAAGATATGAACTGGAAAGAACAAAAAGATGCCGTAGAATCAATAAATTTGTATACGCCCTTAAACTCTTTAAAAACATCACAAATATTAAGACTGCGATTGCAACGTACCACGCATACGTAGAGTCTATTCTAATAGGGGTATTAATACTGACCGAAATATAATATGGGGTATTAATACTGACCGAAATAGGGTATTCGTTGCCAAAAAAATGTATTCATGCAATGTGCGTGATGTCGCCAGATATTTCATGTAAACTAGTATTTAAGAGACTTGGTATATTACCCCTCCCGTCACTATTAATTTATGAAGTTAGCAAGTTTGTCTTTAAAAATAAGTCATTGTTTATTAAAGTGCCTGATATATATCCCCGAAACCGACGTGACCCAGAAAAACTAGTTCTAGATGTTATTCCTAGATTCGTTAAATACATCAAAAGTTGCCTAAATATCTGTATAAAAATATTTAATAAACTACCTAATGAATTTAAATTATTAAGCGAAAGATTATTTAAGAAAAATTTGTTTAATTGGTTAAATACCGAATGTTATTATGACGTAAAAGATTTTTTAGATTGTAATTAATTAATATTGTTGATTAATTATTTGCATGCTATTTAACATTGTTAGCGAAACACGATTGCACTAGACAAATTGTAAGATTTTTTATACCGTGATTCTTGCAAATAAAAATGTATGATTTATGATTTACTATTTTACGCTAGTATTCTGTGAGAGCGTGATCCTTCCCCGGTCGAACCGACCCATTCGTGCTACAACATACTACTAATATAACTGCAGCATGGCACTACCACGTAAAAAAATCTCTTATTTATTTTAGCCGCCAAATGGTAGTGCCTGCACTGATGTGCTACGGTCTCAAGGATATAAAGAGCTAGTATATTATAGGCTATGAAACATTTCATCTTAGTTGTACACTTTTTTTAATATTATGCTGAATACTATTATTTTTCACTAAGTACGAGTATTGTGTAAGCATGATTGTTATTTACCTAAGCCTTGAACAATTTACTTTATCGGTTCGATTTTCGGTTATCGCAATATTTCTTAGACGTTAAAAAGCAGAAGAAAGGGGGTTCATACCTGAAATTTGAACGGCAAGTTATCGTTTATTCTCTTTATCGACTAATCCTAAGCTGACCTCAGAGATAACTGAACACAAGTTGCACGATATGAATGCCATAGAAGGGTCAAAGGGCTTAATGTATTTTCGACGCCACAGACTTGAAAATATACGCCTCCAAACATTGACCGTCCAACTTACCAAATGTGGCGAAAGTTACTCACTTGTAGGTTATTTCATTGACTTCCTCTAATTAGAAATACAACACTTATGGTTAGTGTTTTGAATTTAATCAATGTTGGTCTCGAAGAAGCAACAATGTTTAAAGTTTTGTTACTTAGTTTGTGTAAAGAAATTTTAAGGGGTAATCAATAACTGGTTTGGTGATTTCGAAATTATGATAATTTTTTGGTGATTGTGTAATCTATGCATATGGCTTTTACAGTTTCCTTTAGGCTAGTGTTGAGACAATATCGAGTTCAAACTCGAACAACTTCACAATTTTAATTATTGTGTCACATAGTATGGTCTAGAATCAAATTTTGATTCGGTGTTGTAGAGGTAGAGTATGAACCCATATTTGCAATCGCAGGCAGACACCTAGTAGTATGTGCGCCAGTAAAACATAATTAGTCTGTGTGCATATGTTTCACTTTGGTCCTTTTTTCTGGAGTATTTATTCTCTTTTTTTTTTGGAAAACAAACAATACAATGTAATCTTGTAACAATCTTATATCTCTCTATGTTCTCTTACTGTCATAATCTGATGCTTTTGGTGCTTACCAAGACACAGGGGTAAAACACCGCGAACTTTCTGAATCTGTGCTACTACTAAGGGATACTTGTTAGACAACCCAATAACTCATTTTGGCCTAACCCGTGATTCCAACTGCCCACGCAAGTCGCGATTACGGCTACTGGAGGCATGGAGGAGGCACTCAACTATATATCATTATTTTTTTTTGAAATTATTTTCATTGTGAAGAGGCAATTGTTCTTAGTTAAGTTTTTAGTATTTTTTTGGTGAATTTTACTATTTTATTGTTTTAAAATTTTCAGATATGTATATATAATGTTGTTACTTAATATAATCTGTCAATGTTGTGTGCACCTATAATAGGTATATGTATAAGAAATTATACTATAAAAATGTAACTTATAATATGTATACATGTACTGTTGGTGTACCTTTTAAATAAAAATAAAAAAAATCATTAAACCCCGATGCTAAAACGTGGTAAAGTTAAAAAAAAAATTAAAAAAAAATTTCATTAAAAGAAGAGGGGTTATAAGTTTGACCGCTGTGCTTTCCCGTCTGTATGTCTGTCTGTGGGGTACCGTAGTCTTAAACGGGTGAAACGTGTTAGGTGCGGTTATTTTTATTTAAAGACAGATTTTCTAGCATCAGTTCTTAGACATGATTCATCAAAATCGGTTCAGCCATTTGAAGATCAAGCTCTTTAGTTTCGGTTTTTTTTAATGTTCGATTTATAGGATTAAAAGTCTTACAAAAAAATAAATTAAAATAATAGAAACCGTTCGTTTATAACTACAAGTTAAAAAAAAACAAACAGAAACGAGGAGTATCACTTAAAGTAGACGATATTTGACCTTAAAAACGAGCCGTATGTGTTGCGACTACTAGTGTTGCGAATATGTTGTATTATTGTGAATTCTTCACAAAGCACGTCAGAATTAGCCTTTAAATGAAATAACTAACATGCCGTTTCCTTCAATTTGCTATCAACTTCGTTTAATAAACCAATAAAATAGAGTTGTATGAGTAATAATATAAAATAATTTCATAAATTTACACGAATATTACACGTTGAATAAAATTAAATTTTCAGGATTTTATCTCGTTCAATTTTAACTTTTTAAATCCTGACGTTTCAAGCGCTTTACAGCACCCATCGTCACAGGGGGATTGAGTGAGTTCAAGGTGCTGATATCATAGTTAACGAAGGCTACCTTTAACCTTTAAATAATAATATTTTTTAGTCTGACCTACACATAAATAACTAAAACTAAGCTAATGATAGTACTCAGTAGTCCTAAACATGTTTCATCGGATTTAATAAACCAAACACCCTAGGAAAATACATCAATTCCCACCATATATAAATCGCGAGGCTATTGAAATTAAAAAAAAACATCTTATCTTCATTAGAGAAGATGGCTAAGTGCTACCATATGCGTAGGATCCCATAATTAATAAAATTAAATCCAATTCAAAGCATATTATGCAAGACTTCTACTGTAGGGTCGATCTGCGCAGATCGGAGCAAACATTAATATTAAAATTATAAATTAATATTTAACCCATGATCACATCTAAAATAATAGAGTATTTTAAAGTTGTCGGTTTGTCAGGTAGAGTATGTCCACGTTTCGTAGTTCATAATTTTGTTGTTATCGTAACAACTTCATATTTAAATGCAATAAAGCGTTGTATATCTATATATCTACCTTCATTAATTGGCCAAATACTAGGTGTTTGAAAGCCTTTTTAGCGTTGTTAAAAGTGGCACTTTTCAAATATGCTGAAGCCTATAGTCTGGTAATAACAATTAATAACTTATATATTGATTATCCTGTTTGAATAGGTCATTTTAAATCAATTGACTTCTTGCTCAAAAAATATTTTAAGTGGACCATACACATCAACGTCCAAAGGATGAGACGAGAACGATAACGGAATGACATTGCTTTTATTCGCCTACTCTATCCAGCTTAGATAATGTTTATGGCTTTCGTGGTTATCTAAGAATATAAGGACCTTTTTCTCTGCAGTGAGACGTAAACGTAACTTAACAAAAAATTCAAGCCATTGCAAAAATATATCTCCATTTATCCATCCCGATAGTGAGCCTCAAGTTCTTCTAGAGATGCTATTCACTCCATTGTGCTTGATTCATCTTCCTTTTATTTTTTCACACTAATTAATAGAATCGAGTGTTACTTAGCGGTAATCGATTAGTTAAAGATGTTAAAAATAAATTAGCTAAGATCCGCGTGATAAAATAAAATTATGTGTATTATCAACGTAGGTGTGTCTAGCATAGAGTTGTTGGGAGTAATGGTGCTGGTATTAGTGGAGGTTAGTGCACGCAATAAAAGGGAGGGCGGGAGGTGCTCTACAACTTAGGTAAGACACATCATTTCATTTTATTACGTGGATGTCTGCTATATATAAATTTTAACATTTTTAATTCATATACGTGTTAGCCATACTGCAGCTATATTACAGTTGTAGCATGAGTGGTGCGGCTTGACCGTGGAAGGACCACGCTCTCACAGAATACCAGCGTAGTGGCAGCTTAATGCTACTGTGTTTCGTATGGTAAGTGTAGAGATCCGGAGACCCTCTATTACTGGAAACTAGGCATTCCGTTCTAGTCCTGAGGTGTGACAACGCATTTGCTTTTTGATTCTTAATCGAGGATAACTGTAGATGTCTATGGGCCACAGCACCCACTTACCATCAGGTGAACCGTGGGCTCGTTTGTCACTCTCATACTATAAAAAATATACCATCTAAACAATCAAACAAGAATTTTAACACCACAAAATATCTACTGGAAGTCTAACACATATTAGGCAACACGGATGGCTGTTGGGCAAAACGGTATATTAACGGTAAATACTGTGTTATCCATTTTACCAGTGACAACTTTTTTATTTTAATACTAGTTTTATCAATACGTCAATAACTTTATAAATTATTATATATATATATATATATATATATATATATATATATGTATATATATGTGTATATATATATATGTGTGTATATATATGTATATATATATATATATGTATATATATATATATATATATATATATATATATATATATATATATATACATAAATATTAGACTTGCGACGATTATTCGGCTATTAGGTACTCGGTATTCAGCCTATTCGGCTACTTTTACGCTATTAGGCAAATACCGGATATCTGGGTACTATTCGGTCGAATACCGAATACTTAAGTAAAAGGTTTTGTTTTGTAGTCAGATAATTGGTAAAATGAAAATGTTTATTTTTTTTATAATGGTTGTTCTCTTTGTAATCAATAAAGTAGACATAGGTAGGTAAATAATAAACCTTCATATTATAAAATGAAAAACAGAATTATCAGATAAATATCTATGCACTCGAATTATCGTAATTAAAGCGGAAGATAATTGTGCAGAAAGACTAACTTTTCTTGATTTTCAGGCAGTAGTTTATTCCTTTTCTTCTCGTAGACAATCTCATCTTCAGAGAAGAGACGCTCTAAAGAATAAACACTACTTCCTTCCTCTTTGTCTAATATTTGGCTACTCGATCAAGAAGTCCGCATAGTATTTGGTATTTGGCTTGTGATAGAATAAACTATTCATTGGGCCGAGTATAGAATATACTATTCATTGCAAGTCTAATATTTATATAATATACTGCGTGATTTTGTTACCGTCTAGAAAAAATAGAGTGTAAGAGGTGAACGGAAAAGAAGCCTACACTGATATTTTACAATTTTTATTTTATTTTACATTAACATATTAAATTGATCTATCACTAAACACTATCTACTAATTTGAAATAAACTTTCGGAACTAAAAAGTAACAACTTTATTATTAACTAAATAAATAAGTATATTAAAACTACCGACATTAAATATATATATATATATATATATATATATATATATATATATATATATATATCTCGAACTAGCCGAAACAAATAGATAGACAGACAAACAAAAATTTTTAAAATTTGTTTTGTTGTTATAAGTACCGCGTGTACTGTAATAACAAACAAAACATACAGCTGAATTGTGAATCTCCTCTGTTTTTTGAAGTCGGCTAAAAATCCATAAAAGTAGTTTTATATAATGTGTACCGTTCGCGTAAATATAAGAAATCACTACTATATTATGTTTTTTTTCCTATAGAATATGGGTGACATAGAAGCACACGGTCCACCCGATGGTAAGTGGTTGCTGTGGTCCATTGACATCTACATTTATCTTCGATTAAGAATTAAAATGCTGATGAGTTATCATCCTTGAGAACTAAGATGAAATGCCTCGTTTTCAGTAGAAAGAGTCACCGGTTCTCTACACTCACCATACGAAACACATTTTATGCTGGTATTCTAGCGTTGTCTCACCCCGGTCGAGCCAACCCATTCATGCTACAACCGCACTATAGCTTCAGCGTGGCTCTACCACATACAAAATATTTACTTACATATTTTTAAGTTAGTTTCCCAAAACGTTGCTGTAATAGATGAGATCCGTGGCGCGTGACTTAAATATTGTAAGCCAACTTAGACCCCACCGACTCCACTCTAATTGTCAATCACACTTGTAAGGTACTAAATTTTCACATGCGTGGCGGTAAAGTTAAACATCAAAGGTATACACAAAAACATCAGAGAAATAAAGAATATATATATATATATATATGTATATATAGGACATATATAACTAAAACCCCCGAAAACGCATGGAGTGATACAAGAGTTTTTTTTTTTATTTCAGAGCTTAATTCACTTACATTGGTATTAATCATAGTTACATATACCATGCAGTCAATGCATTTACTCCGTTTGAGCGTGATTTATTGACATGCATCGAAACCGAAAACCATTTATATTAATTACAGACAATCAAACAGTCTTTCACCATTTTTATTATACTATATAACGATTTATTCGGAAACATGCTTCAAGATTGCTAGGTCCATATTAGGTAGCATATTATAATACCATGTCATATTTGACTTTTATAACTACACTTGTCATACACTCCTTTTACGACTATACCATACAAACAACTGGAGTTACAATAGTATTGTTGTTGTGTTATCATAAAATTTTCATGTGTACAATTTTACGTGAAACAAGATTTAACATACTGCAGAGTTCAACGACTATTAAAACTAACAAAAGTTAAAGTGTCATTAATCATACTTTTAAGGGTTATCACCCACTTTCAGAGCTTTTGCAAACGAGTAGTAAACTAATACTCAAAGACCTCCAGAAGCTATTTAATTCCATCTTAGGGTTGCTACGGCGGAGAACGGTTGTGAAACAGAAATGTGGAAGTTTTATTCTTCCAGAAAGGTTATGGAACACTTCCAGTCCCTTGAATAAAATGGTTTCCGAAAAAGATTTATTATTATATACCACATAAATACCATTCAGCAGAAGACTGAAGAGTAAGTAATCTGCTGTTTATGGCGTATATGTAGACTATAAAAAAGACTTTGATTCAATCGAAATTTGGTCGGTGCTACAGTGTCTTCAACAGTGCAAAGTTAACAGTCTCTCTATCTTCGGTTGAAGTTAAGATATCTATCCGAGTGCAGAACCAGAGCACATAACCTACTCAACAGCAGGGAGACGTAAGGCACGGTGACTTTATATCCCCGAACTCTTTCTTTATCTCCGGAAAGTACTGGACACTCACCTTCGATTTTCCAACGATATAGTCACTATTCTATTTACACTGAATCCCTAGATGGCTTTAGCACCATGTTCAATAAGCTCAGTAGTGTTTTCCAGATGGTTCCTAACATGGACTAGACAATTACATCCATATTAAACCTACACCGGTAACTGTTGTATGGGACAAAATGTCCAATTAAGTAAGTCCAACTTCAACTAAGAGGTAAACAACGAATACTACTCGGCTGAGTTGTGTCCGGTAAACTGTAACAAGTTTCTTTGTTTTACTGATAACTTACGGAACTGCAACGGGGTCCTTTACTGCTGGCCGCATAAAGACGCTCAAAGTCACCTAACGTGCAATTGAAGGGCTGTGCTCGATATTTCTCTGCTAGATATTGTCTGTAACCAGCATATCCACAGAAGAACAAGAGTAACTGACATGACCCAATGGATCAATAAGAAAATTTAGCAATGGACCAGCTATATATCTCAAAAAACCGACCAACGATGCAGAATGATTTTCAAGTGGAAACCTCATACTGGCAAGCGCAATCCTTCCTCAGATGAAGTGAAGACCCGATGAAACATATAGTCGATGGTTGCAGGCAGCTCAGGACCGTACTTTGTGGCAATCTATTACTTACAATGCATATTATCTTTAAAACATTATGCGTAATGATTGATTAATCAACGGAAAATGAAACACAAATCTTCATCCAAAAATTTTAGTTCAAAACCAATGAAGTTGTGGCGTGTAGCTAGATATATTTAAAAACAATTATGAGGATGAAAAGGTAATCTAAAAAGAATGCAAAAAATATTCATAGAGCAGTTGGTAGTCTCGTGCACAAACTCTAAGTAAAAGTACTAACGGTCTCGGGCAACAAATAATTCTGTACCTTTCAATTCAAATTTTAAAAATGTTATATTTCAAAATTATTTTCTTATATAATAAATTACGGTAGACATACTTTTTAAAGCTTTATTCCTATTTATTATAAGCTTTTAAAGATTTTTCCATTAATTGAAGCATTTTTTTTTTCAAAATAATAACCGCATTGTATTGAATATTCAATTAATTTATGCGTGCAACTTTTAATCATTATTCAATAAATAATATTTTTTTTTTGAAAAAGATTAACTAAAATAGTTATGAAATTATTTGCAGTAGTTGTGTTCTTAAGTTTTTGATTAAATAAAATAATAAATTTGCATAAGACATAGCCAATTCCAGCTTTACAGGGCTTCTATTAAATGTAAAGTTTATAAAAAATACAGGTGAAGGTAAGTGCTTCAGGATCGTTACCACCTTTGTAAGAAAGAGATACACAATCGATCGATAGTTTGCTTAGACATTAACTGGCAACCACTGCATTGACCTCATTATTAAGGTGTTCTTTCAATGCAGTAAAAATAGGCGATAATAAAATTATCACGTGCACGTTGAGGTGTGTCATAAATTCATAAATAGCCACAAAGTATGACGTATATGAAAATGTTGTACTATTTTAAACATATAAGCATCGTATTAAAACCATCTAGAAAAAGTCAAACATTATATCGTTGCATGTACATATTAATAAATATTATCATATCATCATTAAAGCTCACCACAAGTCAACAGTTAAACTATACCTTAGTGGCTAGTTTGTGTTTTTTTTTAAAGAATTAAGGCAAACTAATAAGCGGTTCACCTTATGGTAAATGACTACCGCTGCCTATGAACAACTCCAACACTAGAGGAGTTGCAGGTGCGTGACTGGCCTTTTTAAAATGTGTAGTCTCATTCTGGAAGCCGATTCCACTAAAGAAGTGTGTGTGAAATTCAGCGGCTGAAATTAATGCGAACAATTCCTCTGAGCACTCCCTGTGATAAACGTAATAATAAATGCTAAGGTATACAATATCTCTTTACAGCGCCAGTGAGTCGAACGGATACAGAACTTGGCCGCCAACGATTCGATTGGAAGGAGCTAACACTGGAGTGCCCCGGTCCCCTCCAGTGTCAGCTCACACTCATGGAACAGTATTCCATCTGAGGCGGAATTTGCGCCTCTTAAAGTTGCCAGCAGTGTGCCGGCATGAAATACTGTCCCGCTCTACCGAGCACGCCTTTTTTAGAGAAAAACTCTGGCTTCCCAAATAAGTGACAAAAGAAGTGTACCAATACTAGCTGAGGCAACCAAGGAGTTTTGAAATTCTTTCCTAAAATTCGTTACCTGGGTTTTTTGCGGTTAACTCACAAACTTTTGTTTTGCTAGGGATGAAACTAAAAACTGGACGAGATCTAGTCACCTTCAATGCAAGACTTTCTTTAACAAAGACTTCACATAAGATTGTTTTGGTACTCGACAACGTATTCCTGACAAAATATAAGCCTGGCCAGTAAATAAAGTATCGCCAATTCTATCTTCTGCATAAAAATATACGTAAAACGACGTAATACCACGTAAATATAATTATACGTGGTAGATCCATGCTCTAGTTATATTAGTAGTATAGTTGTAACACCAATGGGTCGACTCGACCGGGAAAGGACCTAGCTCTCACAGAATACCAGCGTAAAATAGTAGCCTAATGCTGCTGTGTTTCGTATGGTGAGTGTAGAGAACCGGAGACCCTTTTTACTGGAAACGAGACATTCCATCTAAGTCCTCACGGGTGATAACGCATCTGCATTTTGATTCGTAATCAAGGATAAATTTAGATGTCTATGGGCCACAGCAACCACTTACCATCAGGTGGACTGTGTGCTCGTTTGTCACCCTATCCTATAAAAAAATTGCACTAATTGATATGCAAAAGAAACAGAGTAGGCGATTGCTCATGGCCTTGTGAGATGCTAACATTCACAGACGAAGTCCGCAAGAATCTGCGAGTTAGCTGATAACCTAATTGCTTAATTTATCGGGAAGCCCATACTAGGGAAAGTTCAAAATAAGCGCTTAATTACCAAACGCGATGGAAGACCTTCGCTACGTCCAAAATAACTGCCCCCGTTCCCTTAGACTTGACTACCTCCTGAAGTGGCAATAACAGATGCCAAGTTTTCAGGAGTGGATACCACTCTCTTACCCCTTTCATCTAAATCAATTACTACAAAAAAAACTTTTCTTTTCTGTTTCAAAACTTTTTCTGATTATATTAGTAGATTAATAGGGAGTATGGCTTTCACTTCACCGATTTGATGTATAACATCCAATATTTTTGCTATATCTTGCTAAATACACTGATAATCGAATGTTTTAAGTGTTACTTTTATTGCAAACATGAAAAATCTTTAAATCCTTACTCATCATCATCATCATCATTACAGCCCTTCACAAGTCCACTGCTGAACATAGGCCTCCCCCAAGTAATGCCACAAAGCACGGTCCTGAGCCACCTGCATCCATCGACTTCCTGCATATCTTACGAGGTCGTCGCTCGATCTAGTGGGGGGTCACCCTACACTACGCCTACCGGTACGAGGCTGCCACTCGAGAACCTTTCTTCCCCATCGTTTATCGGTTCTTCGAGCTATATGGCTGGCCCATTGTCACTTCAGCTTACTAATCCGTTTAGCTATGTCGATCACTCTGGTTTTACTGCAGATATCATCATTTCTGAGTCTGTCACGCAGAGAAACTCCGAACATAGCCCTCTCCTTAGCTCGCTAAGCGACCTTGAGCGTCCTCGTACGGCAGGCAGTAAACTTACTCATGACCTACATAATTTAATTTTTGTGTGGAAATCAAACTATCGTCTTAATATACTTCAGGATACCTTCATTATATTATTCCATTCAAATAACTACAGTTTTTATATGTGTATCTTACTGCTTTCTACTTCTGTTTGAATTTGACGCAAACTTATAGAATGAGTTGATTTTAAGACTAAGAAATTTATAGTGATATTTGCCCGTGTTGTATCGGTAGAGAAACTGCGATTTTATTTCAAAACTCACGAGACCGAAGTTTTGTGCGGATTTCTGCCCGCTACGAAGGCATACATGACTCGACGATACATGATTGCAAAGCGGGCGGGCGCAAGGTGCAATGGGAGCCGAGCAACCACGCGCGTCACGGTCACTAAATCGCATCTTAAGATTTGCTATACCTATAGAATAAAACTAATTTTGCCGGTTTTATTGCGTTTAATTTTAACTTTTTTAATTTCCAACGATTTTACATTAACATCCATATGGTCACGGGGGGACGTTCTTGTTATGCGCAGATCACACCAAAAATTTGTAACTAAACGTTAAAGGTAGCCTTTGTTAACTAGGACATCAAACGCTCCAGTCCCCCCCCCCCCCCCACCTCCTCGTAACTATGGGTTGCTGTAAAGTGATCTTATAGTACTATGAGTATCAAGAATTGAGAATCTTAATCATAATAACAATTAAAGAAACATATTATACCAAAAATTTTAAACTTAAATAGGAGGCAGGCATTAGTAATGTTCTTTCACTCGTTTTCTGAACAATGTCACTGTTTGATTTCTCGAATGTTCAACTATAGTTGAATAAACTCTATCTTTTGTTTCATTTATTAACTAATTCATAATTATACTTTCAAAATGCAAAACAAATAATTATCAAAATATAAAACATTAACATGTTAGTTACGACTTACGGGATTATCAATAGACAGTAAGAGAAAATAATTTACGAGTATCTATAATAATATTTTAGTATTTATAATAATAATAATGTCCTCCAGACCGAATTTCGGTCAATGTGGCCAACCTCAACGGCGACTACCATCGGTAAAGGACAGGATTATAGTACCCAAGTGTATACGAAAACACAGGTGCACTCTCTATTCTCTCACTCTCGTAGTCCAATTGTACAGTAAAGACATGATCGGAGACTTCGGAACTTCCTGAGTTCGGGCATCTACTGAGAACTTCTTGACTTAAAAACTCAATAACTGATTTTTTTCCGACCCATTACTCGATCCCAGGAAATCATGATCAGCAGTCGCGTTTACAACCACTAGACCAATGAGGCAGTCATTGCTACATCATTTCAGTTAAAAATTGACTGTAAACGTTTACAAATATTTTATTTATTTATTCTTATAAAGAGTGTACATTCTTTACTTTTTTTATTTTGCCAAACTGTAAGCCATTTTGTTAGCAACAAAACAGTTTAACATTTCACAATCCTTAATGACAATATATGATACTTATAAATAGTTAAAACTCTTTTTATCTTAAATACAAGAAACATTCACCAATATAGACAATACGACAGACAATCTTTCCTCAAGATGGTTCTGAGCTGAGACTTAGTAGCGTTTTGATTCTTAGTCGACGATAAATGTAGATGTCGGTGGACACAGCATCTAGTTACCACAAGGTGGACTGTGTGGGCGTTTGTCACCATTATTCTATAATAAAAAAGATCTATCTTCTATTTTAGTGTATTTTGTCACCTCCAAAGAGAAGATAGATATACTATTTAAATGTCTTTGGTCGCCCGCGGCTTAATATGGAGTATTGCATTCTCTTACGCCAACGGCAACTAGGTATATACAATGCACATGACACACGGGACAAGTGAGAGTTATCATAAAATGTAAATAGTTACCTATCGGTTCTTGAATCTAAAAAAGTGCATATAAAGCTGCGTAAAGTTGTGAACGCTCTGTATTTTACTTGGGTCTATACCGCGTAATAAGGAGCTCGTAGAACCTTATCCCTACTCACTATACTTCGGAAAAGCATTTCATAACAAAATATCGCGTTTCCCGATTCCGAGTGTTCAAAAATATAAGACTTTTGTGTATTTTATATACAGATTAATACTTATATTGCAATATTTTCGTAAATATATAAAATTCTTAATAAAAATTAAGTCGAATTATGTAGTAACTTAAATTTTCTATTACTATCGATGCAAAAGTGTTCATTGACAATATTTAATTTTAATATTTATTGAATATAATTTTAGTTGTCAGATCTAAAACTAAAATTGCTATTCCATAGTATAAGTACAACGAAATAAGAAATGGCCAAATATTTAGCACCTGATATCACGACATTTCCCATCTTTGTTTTCACCCATTGCACCTGCCCTTTGATAATATAAACGTGTATAATATTTTGCATTTAAAAAGCGAACTAACATCGTTTTTTCTGAATATCTTTGAATATAATATGGACGCTTCGAAGCATCAGACTATGGTGCTGTTACCTAAATATTTTTTTACAAATTCTGTTCCCACCAAAACATCGACAGCTTTTGTAAACCACTGTTATATAAGGGTTTGACAGGCGGACGGGCGGATTTGATCATTTTAATTGCTTAAAAATTAAAATTATGCACTCAAAATTATGTAATTATACATTTTGTTCCATTATGACGTCACAGTGTCACACGAAATCTGTTTATGCGTCATAAATAAGAAAAGTTATCAGAGAAGAAAGTTCAAACTAAAAATTCGATAAATAACATAAAGTGGGTGCAGTGTTGAAGTTAGTATACCTTCGTGGGTTGGCAGGCGCGAGTCGCACGACGAACGGCCGGTCAGTGCGCTCTCGACCCGTCAACCCTTCGCACAGCGGGGACTCTGTGGCTGAAACGGCGCTCTCCAAAAGAAACTCTGACGGTAAGAAACTAACGGGCTCCAAATTGCATTATTAAAAATAACTGTCGCCCCAATTAAAACAAACATTGTGCGTTAATGACACACTTACACGTCGCATTGGTTCAGTTTACTCGTACACCATTTAAAGGATACTTATACTTAGTACGCACGTTATTTGGACACAATATTATACAAAGATCTTTAAAGAAATGTTTGAGCCTTTTTTCTAGTCGGAAAATGTAGATAACAAAGAGTGGACCTTCGAAAAACTTACAAATAAAAAATCCTCACGCATGTTATTAACATGGAATCGGCAGAAACGTAGTACGACTCACTTAAGATGTTTTTTACTCATTACATATATCATTAACTCGAATCATTTTGTCGCTACTACTACTTAAATGTCTTTGATATTATATAACAAATTTGAATTTTACCGCCTTAAACAGGCCCCTGCAGGGAATAAGGCCTGTCAGCTAATAAGGCCTAAGTAACAAAAATCGTTTTTGTAATAAACGCTTTCACTCAAGATGATAATAAGACTCCTATTGCTCGATACTGTCTCTACAAGTTTGCAGAGACTCGCTACCCCGCATCCTGCCACCAATGTTGCAGGACCTATCGTAAGCTACGACCGCACTGCACCTATAATAAAAATCAGTCCAAATAAATCGTAGGTGTTTTGTAATTTACACTCAACTGTCTAAAATCGTAAACTTTATCAATAAGTATAAATGTTTTGTTCATCTGGAAGATTTGAATAACGTATCGTGGTGAAAATTTTTTTTATTTGGTTGTTGTTAAATACTTGGTCGGCGGTTATTTAGGCCTACTAAATTTCACCACAGGCCTTATTATATACTCCTTTTCTTACATAGTTGTTTTATAAAGTATTTAATATCACTTTTAAAATGTTACAAAAATGCAAATAAATCTAAGACTACATTAAACTAATATCGTAGTCAGAAAACGACCTGGTTTTCTTGTGTCCAAACAGTGCAAAGATAAAGTCTTTCGAAGAATCATGGCTTTGAAATTAAAAGCTATTAAATTATTTTTAAATCATTAATCCTGCGCCTATGCCCTCTTGGGCCGTGTCGGATTGCGATTTGATGATTGTAAGGGAATAGACTGCACCTGTGCTTGCGCATATATCCTGGCACTATAATTCTATACTGTGCAGATCAAGCAGATAAACTAGTCTCAGTTAAGAATTGCCGCTGTGATAGAAATTCGGTTGGTTAGGAGAACACAACCCAACAATGCACCTAATACTCAACTCAATCTAACACTCAACTCAACTCGAAACACGACCTAGGCACTGATGATAATCACGTGGAGTGTGTTTGTTTGTCAGTTTGTTCATCATTATACCAGTGAATTTACGTGCTGCAATTCATATTTTTTTAGAAATTTAAATTTTAATAGCTTCATTCATGTGATTATTGATGACAAATATTAAATATTAACGTATAGTCTGGTTATTTGAGTTCGTGAAAGCAGTAGGCTCTGTTATCCTACCATAGTAAAATAAGCCCTACTAGCAAGGTTTTTGAAAACTTTTCGTTCATACTTTATAGAATCTGGACTAATACTAAACCAATGATTTTTATTAAAATCTGTAAACCAAATTTAATATTTCTCATTTTATTTTGAATTTCCCTTAGCTAGGCCTTATTGCTCGCAGGTACTATATTTCTCGCGTCAGAATATAAGACTACTAATACTATTTGGCATATCCCCAAATGTTTACACCAATTGATTCCCAATTGATTACATCTGAACCCAATCCCGTTTTTACTCGAATGTATTATATACGATAAATTAAAATCAAGGTAAATCTATTTGACAAAATAAATACATGTAAGCTTGTAAAATGTTAAATAAAAAATTATAAAATTTTCATTCACATCCTGTTTTAGCTTAACTTCAATTTATCCTTATAACTTTCAATGTATTTCAAACGTCTTGTAGTACGGTATGAAGGTATGTAAATGTAAGGTCGGCTATACATGTTGGCCATAGCTTGCCGAGCCAAGGTCAGTAAAAACGTATAGACAGCCCATTTGTCTAGAATCACCATTCCGTGTCGTTGCTCGCCTATGTGGCTGTCGCTCGCCACGAGTTGTCTCACTTCGGAAGAGTGTCGGGATTTCAGCACAAATCAAAGTTACCTGCATTCGGCAAGTCGTGTCGACATGTTAGTCGATCATGTCAGTATGTTCAATCCCTCAAACTTGACCAACATGTAGACTGTATCAGTCGCCTTATCATTTCGCCGTATCAAATTGCCTGCGCTCGCGTTGGCTTAGACTTGGCCAACATGTATTGCCGGATTTACCTAGCTCCCCACAATGGTTGAGCGAATTAGTACAAAAGTGGAAAGAATTAAGAAAATGTTCATGTAACCTCAAAAATATAAAGGCGTCAAATTAAAAAAAAATTGTAAAATGTCTTCTGAACATGACTTAAAAATAATAAGCTACATTATGGAATTTTTAAAGATACACGTTTTATTAGCGATTTAGAGTCATATTGATGATTTCCTTTTATCGAGCTTTTTAATATGATTCGCTTTTTTGTTTTCACAATATACCCTTATCCGTATGTTTAGTTTTATAAAATAATTGTGTTTTTGTGGAAACATTATATCCAAGAAGATTTACATCATAGATTCAAAACAATTAAATGGTACCCAAACACGCCTTATTTAGAATTATTGTTCTACAAAGCAAAGTATAAATGGAAATACACTGTGTGAACGGCAGTCATTCTTTACGCATTAAACTCATTTAGTTATTATATTACTTACTTTTGAGTCTAGTTTCGTTACGAATAATCTGTCTAAAATAAAAAAAGTGTTGTTCTCGAGTCCGCTTATGTTGCGATGGTTCACGGAGACAGCGAATTCTAAGGTTACGTAAAAGAAGGGTTACTTTAAACCTTGGACTTACTAAACAGGCATATTCCTAAGAAATAATTATAGTCAGTTTAAACTATTTTACTTATCCGATATAACCTAGATACACCACCTACAAACCTACATAGATCGCATACAATAAGCACCTCGTAACTCGGTACGAAAACTTTTTTTTTTTTTTTTTTTATATATTTTTGTTTTATATTTATGGTTATTATGAACAAAAATTTAAATTTTTTTCCTAAGTAGTATTTAATTTTAACAGCATTTTTAACTGTCAATGGCGCCATGACAGCGGTATGATATTAAATAAATGGTGCCATGACAGCGGTATGATATTAAATTCTTAAAAAAAACTAAATTAATCAATATACACTCACCAAACTTAAAGTCGCATAGAATATTAAAACATAAAATTATTACGCATTATCATAATTGCCTTCACCAACCTCAACTGAATTGTAAGTTTTCCACGATTGAATTAGTTACATTGCATAAATTTTTAGGCTTAATAATAGAGCATGAGTTGAATTGGCACGAGCATATAAAGCATGTATGTAGTAAGCTTAGAGCATTCTTGGCGAACATGTTTATAATCAGAAAGCAATTAAACTTTCGAGTCAAAACGATGCTTTATAACGCTCTCGCTGATTCGGTCATAACTTATGGGCTAAATAGCTATGGACTGACGGACAAATCACACCTATAGTGCATCTATCAACTACAACTTAGGATTCTAAAAGCGATTGTATCCATAAAAATTAAACTTAGGCAAAAACAAAAAAAAACTTTATATTTAAACACTGTAAGGTACTCAATATCCATAATAAAGTCCAACATCAATTGTTAAAAGAACAATTCTTTAATTTAGATACATAACATATAGTCTCAAACAAAATTTAGACCCGCAAAGTAGCTCAAAAAATTAATAACAATACCATCTAATAAATATGGTGAGCGCAACAATTAAACAGTCTGGATAATAAATTTAGAAGTGAACTTACTGAAGTTAACATAAATTATAAAGTAAAATGTTATTTCCTTAACAAATATTAGCCGTTATCCCCATTTTTGTAATAGATAATATTATAATAATATAGATGGAACGGCATGCAACACAAACCTGCGTAGTTTTTTGCTGTGTCGCATAGCAATATTATAACAATTTTTATCTGATAATAAAAAAGGTATAAATATGTTCCTTTACTGAGACTTTTGGAATAAACAACGTACGTCTGTAATTTTGAAATTTAATTTCTTTTTGTTAAATAACCATGTGCAGTTCACAGATGGACACTATACATGCGCCCATTTTGTTGTTAAATAACCATGTGCAGTTCACAGATGGACACTATACATGCGCCCATTTTGTTGTTAAATAACCATGTGCAGTTCACAGATGGACACTATACATGCGCCCATTTTGTTGTAGGAAGAATTTGCCTTAATCGAGCACGAGATGTCTGTAACATAATCAGAATAATTGTGAGCTCTATAGTTCAACTGCCTTATAAACCTAATGTAAAATCTTTTAATTTGATGCTCTTGCTACCTGCGTGAAATAATTACATACAATCGCGACGCACCCAGGGTGAAATACGTAGTCGGGGATAGCGCGTTGTAGGCGATTGAATGTTAAAGTTTTTTAACGCTATTTACGTAAATAATTTTTTGTAAATACTTGTTTAAATAGTTTTTGTTTAGTGCTTAAATATATATAAAATAGTTAAAAAGCTTTAATGTAACTTAAAAATTATATGTATTATGTATATTACCCATCTATTTGATAAATTTTATTGGCAAAACGTCGTTTCTACTATAATTGTTGCGTGGAAAAACGCTAAATGACCAAAAAAATTTTTTTAGATATATCATTCTTCAAGTTACCGAAGTATTTTAGTAGGAAGTAATAAAACGTGAACTTATTTATTTTTTATTGTTAGATACACATTTCTGTTAGGTACTTACTACTTCAAGTTTATCTGTTATTTACACTATCTACCTTTTTCTTCCGAGCCAAGCTTCACGATTCCCGACGAATGGCCTTGTTGTTTCAAGTTGCATTCGTTAGGCATCGCAGAACTCACATAGGTGCGAAAATATGGTCAATCGATCATAGTCAGAATAGGTATTTCACTTAAGTAACTTAATTAACATTTCGCAATGTATTTTGTTACTCTTTATTGACATCCTTTAGTAACAACGGATAGTCCGCCGTAACGTAGGAAGGGGAAAATATGCAAAGTAATACGGACAATCTTGCGCAGCGATAAAGATTTATTTAGCTTGCAAGCGCGATTTATCTAATTAATAATAATTATGTAGGCTATTAAACGTCGGCAAGCGGTCAGCATCACTGCAACTTTGTACGTAGTACTATTATTTATTCTGTGCTTGCGGCTACAATAGTAAGACTTGTTCTTTATGGTAACACAGTAGCATATTTTAGAATACGCAATCAAATACTGCTTGATTATTTTAAAAATGTAAAAGTTTTATACGTGGAAGAGCCATGCTGCAATTATATTAGTAGTATAGTTGTAGCACGAATGGGTCAGCTCGATCGGGGAAGGGCCACGCTCTCACAGATTACCAGCGTGAAATAGTAGTTTAACGCTGCTGTGTTTCGTATGGTGAGTTTAGAAACCGAAGACCCTTTTTACTGGAAACATGGCATTCCATCTTGGTCCTCACGGGTCACGCATCTGCATTTTGATTCGTAATCGAGGATAGATGTAGATGTCTATGGGCTGCAGCAACTACTTACCATCAGGCGGACTGTGTGCTCGTTTGTCACCCTATCCTATAAAAAAGGGCTTCGAAAGTAAGCATAATAAAGTTTTGATATAGCGTAATCCATTAATCATCAATAAATCGGGGCTTTACTTATTTGATACATACATAGCGATTTACTTTTTACTTTTTTTTTAGCTTTTTGATTGATCTTAGAAATATGGCAAGATCAAGATAACAACTAGAATGTCGACTAAATAGTTACATTAAAATTCTTCTCCTATTTACTATTAGAAATTTCAGAAAAAATAGTGCAACGTCGCTTTGTTTGACAGAAGATTATAAAATAAATTTTTGAGATTAAGTATCCTTCATCTTAACTACAAAATGTACTAAAATGTGATGTAATAGTCCTCGTAATAAGAGATCTTCAAAATAGCATCCCACATAAAAGCTCTACCCAACTCTGATGATCTAAGTTTGTAACTTTAAACTAAAAGAGGATCTCTTGAATTTCCACAGAACACAAGAGAAGATAATAATAAATATTAACCCATCAAAACTTTTGTGGCAAAAAATTGATAAATTTTGATGACGTTACTATTTTTACGAATTAATCATACTGTTGTCATTTTCGAAGATTATGTTGTGACGTTTTAAAAGAATAATAGATTTAGGTAAAACATAGATTTCATTATACAACAATAGATGGTAGTTTTTTTCAAGCAACAATTACCTATGTAAGTATTTGATTAAAAATATTGTAAGCGATTTGTAATACATAGTAAAAATAAAGTAAAGTATTCATCATCATCACCACTTACCATCAATACCTACCCTAAACCACGTGCATCGATTGACTTCCTACATCCCTTACCACACTTTTCACACAATTATCGGTACAAGCCTGCCAATCTATAACAGTTTTTATTCATCGGTTGTCGGTTCTTCCATCCACATAGCCAGCCTGTAGTTATGTCAGTTACACTGGTTCTACTGAGGATATCCTCATTAGCAAGTCAGTCACACAGAGAAAGTTAGAGCTCTGTCTTCATAGATTGCTAAGCAACCTCACATAGCAAGATCTATATGTCATCCCTGGAAAACCAACTGTTTTTATACATTTGTTTTCTAGTTTTGAGATATATGTGACGAGAACATGTGCCTTTATCTACTAAACATAATTAAGGACACTATTATGGATTTTAACATGACCACTAAAACTAATAAACGTCTAATTACAAAGAAAGATTTTTTGTTTATAATTCCGAAATATTCGCATTAACGTAATTGATTGAAAAGTTGGCAAAGAATTAGATTTTTATTTTAAGTTGGTCAAAACAAGTCTCCTTTATAAATTACTTTTACAAGTAAAATTTAAAACCTGTTATTTTAAGAAGTTAATTATTAATACTGTACTGATTCACTGAAAGTCCTATAAGCTTTAAAATTAGTGACAATTGTGACGTTATTGGATTTCAAAGCGTGACCCGCGTTATACTTTATAGTTTGCTATATTCTTTATAGCAACCATGATCATCGAATGAGAAGTTATAATTAAACGCGATCAAATCCGTATAATATATTTTTTTTAGATGTGCTGTATTCTCGTCTATAAGAAAGGACTTATTCCGCGTAAATATAAGAAAACCTATTTCCCAAATGTTTTGCCACAAAGTACATAGGCACGCATGGGTGGAATGCAAGCGATACCATAGACAACGAAAATTACAAAATAATTATCGTAGTCGTAGTCAATATAAAATAGCTGTGTTAGTAGTATGCAACCCATAGACTGTAATTAATGCAACTAGCTGGGCTGTTAACTGTAATTGCAGTTCAATTTATATATATATATATATATATATATATATATATATATATATATATATATATATATATATATATATATATATAAATTGATGAAATCGTTTGAGAATACAAGTATCACTTTAAATAAATAAACGACAAAGACATCAAAATGTCTGAATCGCTTTCCCTGTTCTTCTACTTCAATACCATTTTTTTATTTTACAAGCACAGGCCTATTGGCATTCGCTTATAAAAGCAACAAGTGATGCATCTAAGAGTATATCATAATATATCAGATTACTAAATTTTTGGATACGATTCAAGAACGATGTATTAATATTATATATATATATATATATATACATATATATATATATATATATATATATATATATATATATATATATATATATATATATATATATATATATATATATATATATATTCGTATTGTATTAGCGGTTTATTATAATCTTTTAGTACCATTAACAAATAAATTATGCTGCTGTCTTTCGTATGATTAGTGTGGAGAACCGGTGACCCTATTTTACTGGAAACGAGGCAATCCATTTTAGTCTTCAGGGATGACAACGTCCCCCCCGATCGGGTTCCCGCCTTGTCGTGGCGGGGGGGCTTAGTAGCCGTGGCTTGGTCTCCCGCGGTGAACAAAGAGGAACCCAAATGGCTGGTCCGAGGTGGAGGGCCGGCCCGAGGTGGCCACTCCGAGTGGGCTTGGGAAGCCCGCTTCGGATGTGTGTTGGTGGACTGCGGTGAGAGGTGTGTCCTCCCCACCTACCGCTGCAGCCGAGGTGGAGTCGCGGAGGAAGAGGAGTGTTGGTATGGCGATGCGCCACTCGCCCTATCCTCCGCGACTCAAACGGGGCCGCACCGTTGATGCGGTGGTGGTGGGGCTGCGGGGGGAGAGGATTGTCGGTATTGCGAAGCGCCGCTCTACCTACCCTCCGCAGCCGAATCTTGGTTGGCGGCGGAGCCATAGACCAGATCCGCCGCTGGGGTCGGGAAGGCTAGTACTTCTAAGTGCTCGTTTTTCCTGACCCCATGGCCTTCGCGCATCGGACGCGGGGCATCTGATGCGCATATTTAATTTGGAGGCCGTGAAGGAAGGCGCGCCATGTGTTCTGGTGCGCCTTACCTGGGATGGAGAACGGGGAGGAATATTCCTCTCCCGAGGAGGTGCTGCCATGGGGCGGCAGGCGCTGGTGGGGCTGCGGATGTGTGCGAAAGCGTTCCCGTGGCCCTGCCAATAAGCGACAAAGGTGGAACACCATGGGGTTTTAGTCGGTGCGAGTCCGACATAACCCGTCCTTGCCCCCGCGAGGCGGGTATGCGTAGGCATTTCCCCATGTAAAAAAAAAAAAAAAGGGATGACAACGTATCTGCATTTTGATTTTTTATCGAGGATAGGTATTAATGTGGATGAGTCACAGCATTCACTTACCATCAGGTGGACTATGAGCTTGTATATCACTCTATTTCTATAAATAAATAAAGCGTTCTTCCATCTCGTCAAAACTAATTAATAAAAGGATTATCTAGACTTAAACTACAATATACTACTATACTCGTATTCTGAGACAGCAAACACTTTTGAACTATCATTGAGCCACTTTTACCGAAAAATAAAGAGAAATTACTAGAGTAAGTGGTAGGCTATTCAACCATTTGCCACGTCAGATTAGAATGAAATTTTTAACATTGACGGAACTGTGAGTTCAAAATCAATATCAATTCGGTGCCGTGGTTGTATTTAGCCCTGTCCTTTTTTTCAATTTACTTAAGTGCTTAAATAGGCACTTATATAAATAGCAGATCCATTCCAAAATCGTTAGCACATTACTGATTTTTTTAAATTGTCTCAATAAGTCCCTTATCCACAAAAATCTTCAATGTATAAAATAGATTGCTTATTCATCCGTTCTTCACGCGTACAGTTTCGGGTATTTTGTAATTAAAACAATTTTTTTCACTAACTCGGACAATTAGGATGGATCTTGTTTATGTTGGTATTTATTTTCCGAGGATGGAATATTTGGATGATTCCATTGTTTGTTTTGAAAGTTGTCTTTATATGAACATAAACTTGCAATTTACGGCATACGTGAACCACTCAGAAAGTTTTGCGAAACTTAAAAACGTGCTATGGTTAAAGTTTTTATTATAAAAGCTTTACAAAAAACTCTCCGTCATCATCTATACAAAGTTTCATGCTTCTGAAACAATTTCCAAAACACATTCCAGTACACCGCAAACACCCCTTCTACGGTGTACTCGTCCGCTACTAGTACATCTTCTAATAATGAAAACTGCATCCCTTTCAGCTGATTATTTATATTTTCGGAAATAAAACGAAATCACACGAAGCCAAATGAAGGCTGCAAGGAATGTGGAAAGCTTTACCGGTATGCTGTCCAGAAAATACTTCGTTTTGAGCGCTGAATACGCGGGTGCGTTGTTATAGTGAATCAGTAGCTCGGGGGCTCCACCCCATCATTTTTAGTAAAAATTGATAACATCAATACCTCATGTATTTTTAAAGTAAAGACGGAAGTATTAAGTATGTGTACTATATTATGTACACTCATTATTTTTTTACAAAAATATCAATTATTGTTTTATTTTTACTTTACTTAACATGATTACTTAACATGTAATACTAGACAATTTTCAAGAACTTTAATGTTTTACAACCAAATCCAATGGATCAACGTATGTTGATGGAGGTAGTATATTTAATAAGTAGTTCTCTTGAAGACTGCTCGCACTATTAGAAAGTTCCTGTTACCAGGTAAGTAAGACGCTGCTGCCGATGCCAATGGACCTCCATTCCTTAACTAGCTCCAATCAAGGAGGTTCTGTATTTAATGCGTATGTATGACTAAGATTTTCTTACCTGATGAACCTTTATTTCAGTTATGTAATTACATATATTAAGACACGCTTTTGTGAATAACTCGTAAGGATATCAATGTTACTATGTAAAGGACGAATAAACACATCTTCCATCTAAACTTCGGTATTGAAGTTTATTTTGTGGAATCTTTATTTAAAAGTGTTTAAATTGTATGTTACGAAATCAATAAATGGCATTACAGTAATTATGATTCTAACTCATATTAAAATTTTTATCATCAATCTAACAAGATTTAAGAAATCACTTAAATAAATAATTTAATGTGAACTTAACTTAAATCTTACGAATAATTGAAAATTAGGGGAAGTACCTACGTAATATATGTATACATCAAGCTTCTTTAAGTACACTAAAATCACAGTAAAATGTGGCGCTATATTTTGGACACGGTCATTGCATTGCCTTAATGACGCGCATAGCCTCACGGTGCATCTTGAACACATTGCGTTCTAAACACAAGGTAGCGGTCAAAATGAAGATCGTCACGGAAACCCTCGCCTTATTTGTTAAATAATTATAAATTTAGTTACCGTCTTTTCTCTAGTTCCGAAATTACATTAAACCTCTTTTAATATTTTTTTCTATTCAACGATTGTATTTATTGTTCGTCTTTGTATATATATCAAGTTTACATTTTTGTGCAGATGAGGACGAGGAACCCCGTTGTGTGACGTTAACTCCGCGACATAAAGCTGCCATCCGATTCATAAGGAAGGTACGTACTATGGAGCCATTTTGAATTGAACTACTGTATATCTAGAATCTATTAAATGTTTGTATGATGCAATGCGAATCAATACCACCGAAATATTCCAACTTTGATATAGCAACGTAAACATACCTTCATAAAGATCGGGTTCTGTACCTTCATGCGCAATAGGCTTACAGCCATGTACAGCTGTGTCATGCAGGGCTATTTTGCAATAACGGCCTAAATTTGCAGAGTAGGTTCAGAATAAGTAATAAAGGCTAATAAAAAAATATCAATTAATAAGTCCTTTTCGTCTTGTAAATTCAAAATGTGTGGTTAATGTATTATTTTGTTTTGTTCACGGTTCATCGGTAGGCAAATAAATACGTTTTTGCCCATAAATCACATAAAAATTAGGATAATTTGAAATAAAAGTAGAAGCTTTACTTTCTCGTATTTTCTATTATATATATATATGACAGGCCTGTTGGTCTAGTGGTTAGTGACCCTGACTGCTATGCCGGAGGTCGTGGGTTTGATTCCCACCCAGGACAAATGTTTGTGTGATGAGCACGATCATTTGTTCTGTGTCTGGGTGTAATTTATCTATAATATTTATGTATTTAGAAATATATAAGTATGTTTATCAGTTGTTTAGTACCCATAACACAAGCTCTGCTTAGCTTGGGACTAGATGGCGTTGTGTGATAGTTGTGGAATATTATTATTATTATTATACTTACCTTATGGCATAACATGTATTTTATAAATTTAAAAACAAAGAGAATTCATAAGAATGTAATGAAACTTTATACATATTTTAAGCATTCGCCGATTTTTTTTTCTTGTGCCATTTTTATTAACTCTAAAAGTCAGGAAAAGGTTCAGAAGAGTATGATTTACTGCCCATAAAGAAGCTTTAATCTACTTCACAAAAACTGAGGAGTGACGCAATTGTTTTTTAATATCGTTTATGTGAGTTTAATAATGCATAGAAATCCATGGAAATTTTGCAATTATATGTAAAAAATAAAACATAACGTTCAGTCACCTATTTATCATATTTTATATATTTTTAAAATGCTTAATCAGACTGCATAGGAGAGTTATCGTTCAGAACAGGGGTGTAATTTGTGACTTGTAAAGATACAGTTGCTGAAAATACACGTTTTCATTTTATTACTCAGTAGATCTACTTAAAATGAAGCTTTATAAAAATATTTCATATGTCTCTAAAACAAAATATCTTAGCTACCCTCCAATAATTTTCAAAGTACTTCTTCACCAAAACGTTTATTTTCAATCAAATTTTACTTGAGATTATAACTCAGTACTCTTGAAAATTTGCTCATACTTTTGCTTTCATTACACAATATAAACAGTTTAAGGATCGATTATATTAAAACTCTGCAAAACATGGTTTACTGATTGATATCGAGCTCAAACTGTGGTTTAAGAGTTTTCGAGTTTAAAAATTTTAAACTGTCAATTATCCACGTTTTGAATTGGAACCGTTCAGTGACGTTAAATGTTGGTCGTCTTTGAATTTAATTTTACTTTTTAATTTTACACCACTTCTCACAAATTAGATAAATGGTTTTTATAATGAACATTATGTTTGTTTTTTATTAAGTAATGCAAGACCCGTTGCAGAAAAACTCAAAATTTCTCTACTCACAATCTCTGTCAAAATAGATATGGCAGCATATAGGTAACTGAAGAGACAGCTTTCCAAATGCATACAGCGAAACCGTATTGAAAAGCCAATTGCGCAAAACCATGGCTCCAAAATCTCTGGCAGAGATCTGACTACCATAAAAAGCCAACTTTCGAATTTTAACACCAACTATGAATGCGTTATCTCCATATACTTTTCTCATCGTGGCTGAAAACACACACAAGTGGTAGTGACGACCCAATATCAATTCTCATCCGACAGTATTCCGGTGATATCCTGGACGTTAGTCTAAACGAGATTAGAATAGCCTACTAAGCCCTTAAATTTTTAAGGCTCCAGGCGAGCGTGGAGCTTCTGAAAACGAGTGGAAAAACCATTATACTTAAAGTCCTTCAAAAGCTTATTAATTCCGTCCTCCGGAGGCCCGAAGTAGTTCCTGCCACCATGTAGATGCGGTATACTTGTTCTTCACGCCTGGTGATAACGCTCTATTTAAGAACTACAGGCCGATTTACCGTTATAGCTGCGTTTACGTTCTATTATCGAGGGTCACTACGAATCGTCTCGTACGCAGACTCGATGACTTCTAGCCTCATCAACAAGTTGGCTTCCGAAAGGGCTTTAGTACTATAGACTACAAAATACATACCGAATACGGATAATTGCATAAGATCGAAACGTACAATCTTGTCTTGCGTATATGGACTATAAGAAAGCCTTTGATTCCGCCGAAATTCTTTTTTGAATTTAATTCAAATTAATCAATTAAATTCCACTGTAGCATAAGTTCCACTGTAGCATAAGCAACCTTATTGTTTTACTAACGGGTAAAACAATAAAGTTGCATATTTCCAGATTAAGCAGGTATAAAATGTTTAATCTCACAAAGACCTTACTAACTTGTAGTTGTGATTGTACTAACCAGCCTATCGCAATTGTACAAAATAAGTGCATTTAGCTATGTAGTGAAATAAAATAATTTTCGTTTACGACAAAAGGAATTTATTTACATTTAAATCACTATACAACCTTGCTATCTTTAACGGCTGTAAATAAACCAACATCAAATTAAAACACATATTTACTCCAAGAGATACATTGCTAATTGCATTCTAATATCACTGCGAACAACCGTTTTGCGTTTACTTTCCATTTTCGTACGGTATTCAATTCAATTATAATTTTGGACTCTCAATACTACGTACACTAAAACACTATGCATGTGCACCACCTACACTTACAAGTAGGATCCACTGGTCATTGTAAGATTAAAATTCTATATTTTACTATGGAATCTGTAATTAGTGTTGATCTACTTTGGCCAAATTGGACCTTTAAGCTATACCTTACACAAAACAAACAAGTTATCTCATATTGCAATTAGTACCCGAAAGTCTGTATCAGATAATTATTTTCATTTTAGACGTCGATTAAACGATTACTTTCTTTCTCTTAAAAACATACACTATAACCTCAGTATATTATAGTATATTAGAAGCTTTTGTAATTTATTTATATTTACATTCGCCATTCGCCTTGTGTAGTTACGTAAGGTAAGATAGATAAGTAAGAATAGATATGTAGAAGACGTAAGCACAGAATTAATAATAGTACTAACGTGAGGTAGTTCCGTAAGTAGATGCGTAGGGTATTTTATGTTATCGGTTTTGTATAATATTGAAAGAATATTTGCATGTTGCAAGTATTTATATTCTACGATTATCCGCCCTGTCATTACACGGGTGATTTCTGGATCTCGATAACAGCGCCACCTACCGGGTCCAACTATGGCTAAGAGTTATCCAGGTTACTCCATAAATACCCCATAAAACTTCATCAAAATCGATCAAGCCGTTTAGGAGGAGGATAATTACAAACACACGCACACCGAAATTTTATATATAAAGATAATGATTTCACAGAATAAAGTACGACATATGCATATCCGTCAAAAGTTTGGTTTTCTGATGTATTTTGATTAATAATTTATTGCGATGTATTTCACAGTATATTATTATAATAACCACGCTGAAAAACAAAAGAGTAATGACGCGAAAGTACCGGCTATATTAAAAGATCAAAATAACAACAGAACAATAACTCCTTACTATTTTGCACGGATTATATTTTATGTAAATCATTAAAAACCCCAAAATTTCACTTTTAATAACAAATCATGATAAATTCATTATTAATTTGTACATGCACATCACAGATTACTTCCTAATAATCTGTAATCTGTGATGCATATACTTATTCCTCTCATCTATTGTGTTGTGGAATCCTAACAGATGAAGTATTTTGTGGCTCGACGCAAGTTTAAGGAAGCGCTTAAGCCATACGACGTAAAGGATGTAATAGAACAGTATTCAGCGGGCCACGTGGACCTGTTGGGGCGAGTGAAAAACGTCCAAACTAGGTAGTACCTAGCCCGAGACATCAGTACGCCTTGCACTTGCCATTTACCTACCTTACATTCTTCATACATTTCTCTCTTTTGATCTTTATAACACCTACTGTGTCTTGCTCAGTTATCTTTGTAGTCGAGTTTGGCTTCAAATCTAATACTTTATTATACATAATATCCAGTAGTTAAGTGTAGTGTGTGTATTGCTGTCTTTAATTTTCAACATACATTTAATGACATTGTATATGACATGAAATGATAATTTTAGATTTGACTTTTTTCCCTATTTCACTTCATATTTGTGATAAAGTAGTCAGCTCTCTGTGAGGTAACTTTTAGTTCAGATGGTATAATGAAACAAAAGTACCAAATAAACATTGTAACTGTCATATGACACAGACTAAGAACACATAGTGGAATTAAAATCTATAACAATACTTGCGGCTAAACGACATACATACACACATTGAAGATACATTTGATTTTTCTTTCAATTAACGCTCGATGTAAATTTAAGAATTGATTATTTTCTTTGAAATTACTCAACGGCGAAATTGTTATTACGTATTTATTGTATACCTAATAACATGAAGCAGTATAACCGATGCTTGGCAGCGATTTAACACAAATAGAAAGAGAAATAATATTTATATATATATATATATATATATATATATATATATATATATATATATATATATATATATTAAACGGCTTCCATGATATTAAAGCAGGACTGCTTGCGCTTGCATTCAAATTGGATATTACTCAGTATTATGAAATGTTCTTAATATATTTTGTAATTGTAGTTGTCAAAGTTGTTGCAAAGTATACACATTAACGTAATACGTATTATATTATACTAGATAGTTTTACTAATTTCTCATGTATGTAAAGTAATATGTTATAATATTAATATTCCTAAAACATTTCTTATTGATAATGACAGTGTTATTGAGAAAACATTCTTTTTTAGAATTTTCCGTTGTTAATGCTCATCAAATAAACGTCATCTGAAATAAGATATTCTTGATAATTATAAGGTGATATTTGATAATCGAACAATTGTATATTCCTGCCACAAATTATAATAAGAGAGCATCAATACAAGAATACGTACGCTATCAGGATATATTTTATTTCCGTATAGCTCAAGTACTTTGTCGCGCGCAAGAGATTTAGAGAAGCATTGAAACCTTACGACGTGAAAGATGTAATAGAACAGTACTCCTCCGGGCACGCCGATCTGCTAAACCGAACCAAGAACCTGCAGTACAGGTGAGGAGTCCCTATATAGAGTAATGGATGCGTGTCCAGCACCATCGGGCCTCGCTGCAGTCGCTTCATTCACCGCTCATTAGTTTGTCCCAGAATCTTTATTACGATGCTGATCATTTATCATTATAATAAATTAAATATTAAAAGACGTTTATTTCTTAAAAGTCATGAGTTAATAAAATAACATTTAAAATTTTACATGTCAGCCAATTTCTACTAAATATCATGTTTAAATAAAGTTCATACATCATAATATATTCAAAATTAATTTAAAAATTATTATAAATAACGGCTATATAAGCTTTTTGAAAACAATTTATTGTCATATTTTTTTCTTAATTGATTTTTATCACATAATATCTATTCAAAAAAATTGAAACTAAAATAAAAATCTAATTAATTTGACATGATAAACTCTTGTTAAAAATTTGTCAAGAATTTAAAAAATTGATTTTTGTAATGATAAGTCTGGGTAAAGTGTACGAGCGTTCTTACATGTCAAGAGATTTTCTGTGGTAAAAACAATTTACTTTTGTGTTGTTCGCTTCTTTTGTACTACAGATAAGCTCACGTGAAGTAATAAACTAGTTGTTTGTTATTCGCTATTCTTGTTATTGTATTTATAATGTAGATGATAAAAAAGGAGTGAAACTTTTGCTCTAAAACTATTGTGCTTTAATCATACAATCATTATAGCAATTTGTACATGTTTATGTTCAAAGCTACATATCTGTAGCTTTTAACAAAACACATGTATCTTAATATTAAAATATCTTTTATACATATTTTTATATCACTTTAATGTTACGTTTAAAAAAAAGTTGAAACAATCATTAAATACTATACTGTTTTAACTTATTAATATACAAACATATATAATATGGACTTAAAATGTATTCAGACCTAAATTATTGTAAATATGTGATAAATCTTGTCTTTATATTATGAAAATATTAAAGAAATATTTAATTATTCCAGATAACAAACACATTAGTGGACTAAGCCTATTAAACATGTCTCGCACTCCTTTTTATTGTTTGTAATACTTGAAATATTATTAACAAAGAAATAATAATTCGCTCCTTTCTACGAATTTAAAAAGTTATTATATAAAATAAATATACTGGCCTGCTTCACAAACGAACAAATACCTACTGTTTTCTTGTTAAATACCTACCTCAATAGCTTTACTTCATTACCTCAGTAAAAATTACAATAAATTTGGAAACGTCACATATATTTTACAAACACTTTTATTATTATATTTTGAATCATTGTAAACACAGATAGATATGCAAGCGACTTTGAGACAATTTCTCAAAATATAAGAAACATATAGAGAGCACTTGACTGCAAGAACTGATAACTTTTATAATAATTGTCCCATACTTAATACCTACACATCTGAAATTTGAAAACACTTTAAATACAAAGTGTTGCTAAAATAGTAGTTTGAATATTATAAGCTTATAAAACAATTTGTTTATTTATTATTCAAAAAGTTCAAACATGTTAGTAATTATAAGTCTGTAGAAGATTAGATATGTGATTGAGGTATCTATTGTGCGTATGTTTGGCTTTATTGTGCACGTTAAAGAACAGCTTCAAAATCTACACTTTGCTGCTTTATTCTATTTACGTTTTTCATGTAATGCAACAACGGTTAGCGCACGGCATCCAATTTAGCTTTATTTTTATTGAAGCTTTGCACGACATTCACTTGCACTCGAATATCATGATAATTGCAACTCATTTCTGTGTGTAGTAGTAATAAAATCTCAGAATATGTTATATTTTAAGGTTTGTTAGCCAAACAAACATGTTATATTTACGTGAATACGTGGGCAATATGAACATAACGTAAAAATTCGGATACAATTATACGTAATATACCTACTTTATATCAATCAGATTTTATCATTTATGAGGATTGCCAAAACATCTTGCAAAAATTTCGTAAGCAAAGGTGAATCTCAGGAGTGTGGAGTGAGGAGGAGTGGCCTTATTTGTTTGAAGTTGGATGAGTAGTTAGTTTGTACTAGTTCTGGCTCAGCCCTCATCGGCAGACAGTGGGTCGACGGATCCTAAAAATAGAGGTTTCGGCATGCTTTGATCACGTTCTTTCGTAGGATACACGGTTCTTGAGATGTGCAGATCAATTAACTAATATCTAATTGATATCCGATGGGCCTGCACCCTCATTAGCGTTTCATTATTCAGCCTTTCCTCTTATCTATTGTTCCTTGAACACCGTATTTGCCTCTTTTATCTATTACTCGTTGTAAACCCTGCTTATCAGTGCTATTTTATTATATTAATTTGTTCATAACTAAGACGCTATTCTGAATGATCAATAAAACACATTCCTTAATTTTGTTACAATTTGTATTTATAAAATGTTATTGATTATTATCTTTATAGGACCAAACACATCTAATTCACTAAAACATCGTTGTATAGTGTGTTCCCTGTAAATATGCTCCGAAAACTACGCATTGAAAATCCCTGAAACTTACATAAACTAAACTCCTGGATACTCTATTGGGTTCGATGTTTTCAACATTCAAGGCTTTTTAGAAATAGAGTAGTAAAGCCACGCAGCAGCTTTGCTGTTGCACGTATGGGCCGGCTCAAACTGGGCTGGTACCACTACCGACGACAGAATACCGGCGTGAAGTGGAAGCTCTGCTTCCGCGTTTCGTCTGGTGAGTGTAGGTGGCCGGAGGCCTAAATCCCCTCCCCCCTTATTACGTTGAACAACAGAAAGAGAAGTAAGATTGTCAATAGAACAAACACTTACGTCCATGACCATTGATGCATTGAAGTAATACAAACGTAGTATTATACAGTGTGTCCAGGGAAGTAGTAATCAAACTTTAAGTGCGTGATCTATGGACAATTTTATCGATAAAAATACCTTAAGTCAGGGGTTCGAGCCCACTGTTGCTTAGTTACAAGAATTTAAAAAAAATTCTCATTGTTAGCTTTACCTTCAAAAATAGGCGACAGTGCGGGTATAATGACACTGATAACGAGCAATTTGATGTCATTCGAAAGCTAAAAAGTTAAACTTTCAGTAAAAATATGAAACACACATAGTTGTCATACATTTTGAGAGAGTTATGATTGATTAAATTAAAAAACATATGATATTTCTTAATGTTTTTTTTTTCAGATATTTTAAAATATCAAAAAAACTAGAACATTAAGATATCTTTTTTTTTGTATTGTATGGCTAGTATTTGAGCTGTTCTAAAAAATGATGTCAAAACTATTACTCTAGGCCATTTATTTCCGAAGTTATTATGGTTTAAGATATTTATTTTCTCAAAAGAATTAGAATTCACTTACATGAGAAATGTACAACACTAACATAATTTTATATTAAACGGCACGACACACAAACAAACTGATAACAAAATAAAAATACACCATCTTTTTTATAATCTAAACAAATAATGTTAAAAAGTTATGAGTACATAGTAAAATAATAAAAGAAAGCTACCAAAGATTAAGATAAACATTCATGACGGTTACTTTATTTGGTTCGATCGCTGAGTGAAAAATTATTCATATACCGACTTTTAGCTTCGTTTAATCGAATTTACGTTGAACAATAGAGACTGGAAGTGACATTATGTATTTTTGATTGAGCGCAATTTTTAGTTGGTTGGATTGGTTGGATAATAAATGACCTAATGAAATTTAATAACTATATCTGTGTTTATATGTATACTTGTTAAGAAGTCCTTTTTAATGTTTTGTTTTATTTGCTTTTTTTATTAGTTATTAGTACATACATATATATAAGTATATTGAATTATATTTCTATATACATATATACACACATATATACATACATATAGATACATATTTATATTACTATAAAAGTAAGGCTTATTAATCATAATTTTACTAGATCGAAGCTGATATTTTATTGTTAAACAAATGGTATTATGGTATGGTATGGTATTGGTATAGGAGATCCACTGCGTTCAAACGACCATACACTGACTCCATTACTGCAGCTGCTGTGTTTTATATTTCACCAGTAACTTATATCTAATCGAAAGAATTTTCGCAGTGAAACTGATAGTAACTTCGTGAGTTAACAAGCTTATCTCGCATACTTTCGTGTTGCGATTTGCGCTACACCGATGATTCCTACAAATAATCACAAAAGAATGAGATTTAATATTTACAAAACACTATATATGACCATTCCTATGTTAACCATTGAATAGATTGGTACTGTAATAATCTACTAATAGCAGTAATATCATGGATACACTAGGTGTACAACAACATCTGAAAAAGATTCATCCCAGTCTAGAAAATAATGTTTACGCTGCTAATAGACTGCCTATGCATACCCACGTACCAACGATACGATACAGATGATAAACCAGGCTCACATTGGATAGGTTTATATGTCGATACGAATGGCATTGGTAAATATTTTGATTCATATGGACGGCTACATGCACGATATCATCTAGAGTTTTTAAATAGGTATTGTAAAAGATGGGACTGGAATGTTGATCGAATTCAGAATAAGTGGACCTCAGTTTGTAGTGAATATTGCTTAATGTATTTGCTATACTTATAAGTTTCAGGGATTTTCAGTGCATATTTTTACGGGGAATACACTGTATATTTACAGGGGAATACACTGTACAACGATATTTTAGTGGATAAGATGTTTCGCTCCTATTTTATAGATAATAAGTAATAACATTTGAGGAATACAAATTGTAACAAAAGTGAGGAATGTGTTTTATTGATGATTCAGGATAGCGTATTAGTTATGAACAAAGATGTATAATACAATAGCACTGATAAGCAGGGTGTACAACGAGCAATAGTAGAGAGCGTCAATTACGGTGTTCAAGGAACAATAGATAAGAGGAAAGGAAAGGAAAGGATATCAATTAGATATTAGTAAATTGTTCTGAACATCTCCGGAACTACACATCCTACGCAAAAACGGATTCTTGATCAGAGCATGCCAAAACCTTTTTTTGGGATCCGTCAACCCATCGTCAACCGATGAAGGCTGAGGAGTGAGCCAGAACTGGTAAAAACTAACTACTTAGATGCAGTCTTAACTTGGGTCAGATGAACTGTTAACTCACCTTAGTAGAAGAAAATGTAGAGGTGAATAACAAAAAAAACTCCCAAATAACTTATATATTTAAATTCACCTTGTTAACTTATGTCTTCCCCAAGGCAAGAGTGTGTCACCACTCGTAAACCATAGGACTTACCTAATTTTTTTAGAATAATAATACTTTGGTTTTTCGAAAAAAAAAACTATTTTTTTTCATTTATTCATCAATTATTCAGCCTATCAAAGCCTTTTTTGAACATAGTCCTCTCCATAAAATACCTAGCTTTCTCGCTAGGCAAGCGAGTAGGCAACCGCAGTAATTTTTTTTCTAGTTGTTTGTTTCGCTGTTTCTCCCATTAAAACACCCACGGGACGATGTGGGTAAGTGAATATTCTTACACCGGACGGATATTGCATTTGGATATTTTTACATTATATGTGCACCTACCTAAAAGCAATAATCGCTTCGTGAAGTGACTCCGAAGCGACAATTTTGCGCGCGCTTAAATGTTTGTGTAAAAAAAGGTCTTCATGTTCGGCGCGTGTCTTAAGAAAGGACTATATATAATATAGATAGATATAGATGAGTGACTGACTCGTTTACTCCAGACTTAAAATACCCACAACCGATGACGGGCAGAAGCGTCCAAAGTGTGAGACATTTGGTATAGCCAATTCGCATCATGATAAAGACAAACCCTCCCCACAGCAGGAGAGGCACATCTCCAGCAGTGTAGTCCCATAATTAATAAAATTAAATTCCAACCCAAGCATTCAACTGCAAGACTTCAAGATACTATAAGTTCATACTGTGAAGATCGGAACAAAAATTAAAAATTTAATCTGTGGTAACCGCGGTTAACTACGACATTTAGACGTTGAACATCTCAGTCCCCCCGTGATCATGGGTGCTGTAAAGTCCTCGTAATGTCGGGTTTATAAAAATGTTTATATACGCGATAAATTCCGTAAAAACTTGTATTATTTAAATATATTTTGTCATTATAAGTGGCCAGTTTATAAAAAATAAGCTTGCATATAAACTACATAATTTTATATAATATGCGACTTTAAATTTATAATGCGGTACGGATATGTGCTGATTGTAAAAATTTTGATATTTTTAGAATATCATATTATGAGAACTGTTGTAAGTAAGGCATTTCAAGATTTGAAAATATTTACATTTATGCAACAAAATCAAAACAGCTCTTTATAAAAAGAAAATAACTTGCATTACAATCCATAAGGAAACCAGCAAGGTCAAACCTCACAACTTGAACGCTACACAAATTTCCAATTAGATTCTAAACAATAAATTTAATGAATCAAATCAAAAAGTTGTGATTTTGTAGAAATATATTACTGAAATTCCTGTTTAAACTTCATCATCATCATCATTACAGCCCTTCACAAGTCCAATGCTGAACATAGACCTCCCCCAAGTAACGCCACTAGCGCACGGTCCTGAGCCACCTGCATCCATCTACTTCCTGCATGTCTTACCAGGTCGTCACTCCATCTAGTGGGGGGTCGCCCTACAATACGCCGACCGGTACGAGGCTGCCACTCGAGAACCTTTCTTCCCCATCGGTTATCGGTTCTTCGAGCTATATGGCCGGCCCATTGACACTTCAACTTACTTCTACGGATTAGTAAGCTGTTTAAACTTAAAAATGTTAAATTCTTCTCCTAATATCGTAGAATCATTTATCACCATCATAAATGGCCTTTGCCCGTACGCAATATACAACTACACATAATCCGGTCTATAGTAACGAATCTTCTCAATCACCACTGTCACCAGTGTCTGAAATACATTTATACATACTTACATGTAAGTTTACAAATTTTTATGATTTTTTTTATCGAACAGTCGCCAAAGCTTCGTCCGTCTAGCAACATGATGCACTGCATGCATGTGATGCAAGTTAGTATCTGGAAAAGAAGGAGCACATTCACCATTACACTCCAGATAATTACAAGTTGCTATAGCTTGTACAAAAACTATAAAAAATCTTGGTGTGTAATATTTATTAGATATCGTGATATATTTTAAAATTGTTAACGTTTATTAAGTGGGGGATTCCTGTTAAAGTTAATGCATTCATAATTTATATACACCGTTAGAAAAATTCACAAAAGGCTTTATGTTCTTTTTCGTGATCTTTCTAAGATATCACCATGAGACATTCACTCGGATACTTAACATTGTGATGTAAATAATATTGTACTTAAACTTATTGTTTTATATCTACGTTACGGAACGCAAAGAGTTTTCAATAACAACATTTCATTCAAGTCTCATTCCGCAAATACATTTTGGTATATTTCAATCATTCACAACGCAATATGAATTTTTGTGATACTTGTAAAAACGACCAGGATGTATTGCATTAGCTCAAAAAAAATTCACGTCCTGGTTATAACTACATTTGACCACTACGCGCTGCAGTAGTCGTCCTATGTAAGAGAGACCATATTCACAATCATCTCTTGTGCTCTCAGGAACAAAGATTTTCCCACGGTAGCTAACTCTGAAGGATGGTGGTGAGATTCACCGTTAAAATATCGGTTAGTATGGGTCTTTTTCCTATACACAATACGACTGATGGTGTTATTAGAATTCCGAACATCTACGAAAGCTAAAGAATTATTTGCATCTAACTTCATAATGAATTGAATTTTGGAGTTAAGGCGGTCTAAGAATGCAGTAACTTTGTCCAATAGTAAAATTGTGAAGGTGTCATCACGTACCGCTTGTAGAATCTAGGATACACAGGTGAAGTGAGAAAGGCTTTCTCCTCGAATTCCTCCATTAATATATCGGCAACAATGGGAGATACAGATGAGTCCATCGCCACAGCATCTACTTGCATGTAGAACTCTTCCACAATACTCTCCTTCCATAATAGATAGCCAGTTGTGGGGCAATCTCTGAGTATTTCAGCAGATTCCGCAGGCATGTTGTTTTCTTCTAGCTTCCTAGTTACAATTGAGATGCAGTCTTCAATATGTAGGAATGTAAAACGTAGCTGTACATTAAAACTGACCATAGTTTCATTGTCAGCAAGGTGTACTCGTAAGTCTTTTATCTCACTGAAAAAATGATACGAATCCTTTGTAACGTGCTCTTGTGTGTCCTCTCAGTGGTGATAGTATTTGTGCTAAGTGTTGAGTCAATTTATACGTTGTAGAATCAATTTTGCTCAAAAGTGACAAAAATCAAACACCTCAGTCTCCCCCGTGACGTTGGAAAGTACCCAAAACGTCGGAAATTGAAAAAGTTAAAATTAAACGCGATAAATAACGTAAAATTTATATTTAGTCCATGTGTAGTATTCGCGTAAATATAAGAAATCGGTAGCGAAAGACTCATAAAAAAGTTTTAATACTAATACTATGTATACTTTCATAGCCCAACGGATTAGTAAGCTGAAGTAGCATTGGGCCGGCCATATAGCTCGAAGAACCGACAACCGATGGGGAAGAAAGGTTCTCGAGTAGCAGTCTCGTACCGGCAGGCGCACCGAATCTGCTTCTCTGTATTAAGTTTTGTCGAAGAGTCCATCTTTTGCAATCTAGACTTGCAGAAAGTCCATAAATTATTAATAGGATTTAAGTCTACTAAATTTTCATGCCAGTCCAAAGTGCTAATCTACTGGAAAAAGTTTACTTGGTCTCGAGTCCAATAAACAGCCTCAGAATATTTTCTACACTGGAAGTTTGACTAATTGCGCAATATGCGCTGTAGTAAGTTTTGCATCCTCACTTTTACGAAAAAATTTTGGCAGTCTACTGCGAACCTCAAAGTCATGAACTTTTACACCAGACCTTTCTAAATCTTGTCGAAAGTTGTAGTTTATTTTTATATGATACGATTCAGTGTTTTGTAGAAGATACGCTTCATACTTCGTTGGTCTTCCCAATTTACTTTTTCGCTGCACCTGTTGCTGTCTCTACAATGCTTTTCTTTATTGTTTAAATGTGCTCACCAAGCATAAATATATTATAGTATTTAGGGAAACAGGAAAATCACTCAAACCTAAAACATATTATAAAATACCTACATATTTTTGTTGATAACGTTAAGTGCCCTTGGAGCTCAATAATGTTTATCAAAGCAAATAACAAAATGGAGTATCACTGTTTCTCTTGGTACTACTCTTGATGCGTAATTTCTATTATGCCTTCCTTGTATCTAAACTAGTCTTAAGTTTTATTCCGTTTTACGAATATTCAGCCACTACGCTATGAAGCCAAGTACTAACCATTCTAGGCGAAATAGGCTAAAGCTTAGAGACGTAAGGTCCTAAAGGACTCGGCCAAAAACTTTTGAACTCGATTAAATTTTAATGAAAATTAAGATATTATGTATTTGTATCTAATTCTTTTAATACGGGAAGGCAAATAGGGAGCAATGTAATATAATATAATCAAACAAGCAATATAATATAGCACAATCAACGTAGTATAAGCTTTGGGGGCGACTTTAATCTTTAAAACTGAATTTGGCTACTTTCTACCGCTCCATAAGCGTTTTCTTTTTTTGAGCCAAGAATATCGTATATACTCGTAGAGGACTAAGATGTAAAGCTTCGTTGGTAGTGTAGGCCTGCGGTTCTCGCTCTTATGTTCTGAAAGTTTATTCCCAACCGGTCAATGCGCCATTTCGGTGATACAATCTATCTTATCTGAGAGTAAATGGTTTCACCGAGTAGAAACAAAATATTTTGTTTTATCATCCTTTGCTTACTCAATATATCTCTGTTCATTTGTTTGTTATACTGTTACAGCAAAAAATATAGGTATTTAATACTTTAAAATAAACGTATTCGCTTATAAGTTTAGTTTGTCTTCAACATACTTTATAATTTAATCTAACGCAAAGGCAACTAGCACTAAACAATTCTATTTCAGCCTCTGTTATTGTTTTTACTGTGAAATCCTGGAACTAACTAAAGTTCGGTATAAACAGGTTTTTCGCTGGAGTCGTAACGTAATCCTATTTCCATAAAAACATTTATGTACATTTCTTTATTATGACGTTATCAATGTGAATAAATAGATTATATACATTGCTAATCTGTACATTGTTAATCTGTTGAATAAATAGATTATATACATTGCTACTTATATTCCCAATAGTATAAATGCATTGAAAACTGTAGAAAATAATATTTGTTTAAATATATATCTTGCCTAATGTTTGTAAAATATGATGAAATCAATTTATACATCATCTCTATTGCATGTAAATAAGACAAAGCTTTTCATTTAGTATTAATCTTATACTTGGCCTATTGATTTTTAATATAGTCAAACAACAGATTCATTTCGTGTTGTTAGGTTCACTGTAGTGTAGAACCCAACATCTTAGCTTACAATGTAACATATTATGTTTCTAATTTACAGTAGGATATAAAATACACCACGACAAGCGGTTTTATACGTCGTGAGCTAACCCCTTGTCGGATCTAAACAAAATACCCACTAAAATCTTTATAGCATAATATTATGATCAACATTTAAATCATCTATTGCCTAATATATGTTCAAGTTTATCATTTACAAGTCAAATTATCATTGCAAATGTTAAGTTTAAGCCCTAAACACTTTTATTACATTTATTTTCTGCAACTGGAGCCTCTAAAAATAAACGTTATAAATACGTATGTTCATGCTAGCAATTGCAAAATATGTTTGTTAATAATGCCCACGTTTTCACTTGTAACAACCAACAGATGCTGTGGATTTCAAAACAATTATTTAAAATGTCACCGCTGTTACATCCACACATACTATAATATATGACGGCCTTACTATTAATCGTTGAATACCGCTTAATTAAATTAAGTATTGATTATCTCTGTACCTGTATCTTTCTATTGGTATTTAGTGAAAAAAGAAAAAGCATCTTAAAGCATTTCTTAAATTGACGTCGATTTTGTGGTAAGGCCGTAAATATATACTATCAGTACTACATATACTCTAACTATTCTGGCAATACACCCACAGATTAGACCAAATTCTTGGGAAGCAAGGTTCGAAGGCCAAAGACGTATATGCATCCAAAATCAGCCTAGCTTCCAGAGTAGTTAAAATTGAAAGACAGGTTAGTGAATTTTTATATTCAGTTTATAAAAATTATTTCAGTAAATTAAGTCATATTGATTACTCTAGTAGTCTTACATCATCATCATTGCAACCTATCGAAGACCACTGCTGCATACAGGCCTTCCCTACATTCCCATAGTTGCCACGCTTGAGAGGCGGGTTGGCAACCGCAGATTTTTTTATTACTTTGAGTGGCTATAAAGAAGGTCCTGCAGCCCTTCTCTTATTTTAATTTCCCTCTACTCCCTCTTACGAGACCGCGGGGGGATATGAGGAAGTGATTCCCTTATTCCCTACAACACTCTGAATTTGAAGACAAATAATTGAGAGAGAACACTGTATTAGTAAATTATTAAACAGTGATACGAATTAAGTCAACGGGTAAAAATTTATTTTGTCATTCTAATTTTCCCCGTCGCCCCGTATCGCTGCTGCCGCTAATGTTACTTGGACACAAACACATCGTCCCATAGAGGAAGGAATTCAAAAAGTTTAGCATGTACATTGGCAGAAGCTACGGCTTCTTCCTTTTATTAACCATCTGGATTTTATATTGGTAGTATTTTGAGGCAGTTTTTCCATAAATTACCGGACACATTTTTCTGTTCCTTTACTTTATGCATGCTCCATGCACGTACCGCTAAAACAAAATTAGTTTTTACATGTAAAATTAATGTAAATGCCTTTATTTGCAGGTAGATGACATAGAAAGTAAGATAGATCATTTATTAGAGATGTATGAAGAAGATAGAAAATTAGTGAGAAGAATCGACAACGGTGCTAATGGTGGAGCAGATAGCGGCGCGTCCGGAGAAGCGACACTGCGAGCGCGACCGGCCATCGCAGACAAACAATCATCGGAGCCCAACTCCCCCGTGTCCCGTACATTCGAGCCATCCGGCGGCGGCTCTGTCGCGCCCGCTCCGCTTCATAAACGTCCCATGAACCGGGGCTATTCTGATTTAGGGACGAGATTTATGCGCAAGAAAGTAATTGTAAAGTAAGTTGTGGTAATAGATAGAAATTGTAACCTATTACAATCTTGGCTACTAAAATACAAAAATTTTGTATGTTTATATAACGTGAAATAACAATTAGTAAGATGGTCCAATCACCGCAAATTCTACGGAATAGTCTCACAATAACACTATCTCGTCTTATAACATAATAATTATTAATAAAGTCGTCCTCCGAAAAGTCTTATGCATTCTGCATGTTTTACTTAACAATCTGTTTCAATACGAAAAACTGGAGTATATATAACATGTGAATCGAAAAACCTTTAAGGGCCTATACTACCTCAAATGGCTTAGCAGGATCCTCCGTTATGCCGAAAACATCGCTGCATTAATTTTGAAATAAATATATGGTATAGTTTAGGATTAATGTTAAGTACTTTATTAGATGCAAATACTATTCCGTCAAAATTTTCGATAGAAAAATAATCCAAAGTTACCTCCAAACTGAACAATAAACCGCTGGTATTAATAAAATACTTTAAATTAAATCATGAAACTTTGCATACTAACTGAACTAACTATAAAGCGGGGCTTATGTTTTTTATTTTTTTATTACCATTATTTTCACTGTAAAAAATTACCTAAGCTATTGGCGTCCTGAACCTTGTTACCTGCCACCCGATCAATCTCGCTTCGGCTTTCTAACGGGAAAGTTGTGTCGCTTACGATCATTATACGCATACACATAAACAGGACGACGTAAAATTAAAATGGGAAAAAACCGTAATAAAAAGCGTCTGGGTTGGCGTAAAGAAACAGGCATAAATATGATAAACCTAATGGAATAAGTATCTAACGACCTATCTACTTACAGTATTAGTGATTACAAACATGGTACATAGCATATGACGCGCGGGGAAGTGGGGGCGAAATTAGAATTTGAGCTGTAGTAGTATAGGCTCTTAAGGGATTTTTAGTAAAAGAGCAGAATAACACAATATTAACGACTACTTGGTGTGTACTGTGTAGTGCGTAACGTACGTATATTTAAGACGTAAGAGATGACGGGGGGAAACTGAAACAGAGGTTGGACAACATTTCATCTTTCTGATAAGAGCTCAAAATAATTATAGTCTCCAGTTGATAGCCATGCATTGCAAAGCAAATGGTAATCCAAGGGTGGAAACCTACGTTCTGCAATGATTAGTAAGAAAGCTATGGACTTTTGATAGGCTGTAAAGCAATACTCCTATTGACACAAGTAAATATATTCCAAAAACGTTTCATTTTCTGTAGTTACGAGATGTTGTACTATTGAAAAAATTTCAAATACCGTTAGTTAATTATGCCAACTAAAAACATACCTACAACTTAGAAACAATTTCAATATTTTTTTTAATAGCTTTAATTAGCTTTTGTACAAATCACAAATTTTTGAACGTCAACAACATTTCAAACACTTCTTCAAACACAACAAAGCATTTCTTAAATATATAGAACCAGACATAAAAAGAGTCAAATACATTAACAACATTAAAATTAGAATTCCTTTACACTGTTATTTTTGACGTTATTAAATAAATTTCAATAAGAAAATACACTAAAACAAAAGCTGTAGGTTCGTCAAGCTAGTCAGCCTGAATGGAAAAATGGCTTAATATGTTACTCGGCGCGCCCGAAAAGTGCTCACGCAAGAAAATCATTAGCCATAATGAAAAATTATTATTTCGTACTGTTGCTGGTACTTCGTACGTTCGTAATTCATACATATATAATAATAAACAATTAATATCTGAAATATTTTTTCTATTTACTACTCGTTTGGATAGTAAAAATCTGTTCTGGGAAAAACCAGTGTGGTCCATTTACCTTCATGCGACAGACGCAGTGTCCAAAATCAGAGAAGTTTCAGTAGTATTTTTCTCTGGCTTGTATATTATTTATGTATTTTCGATATTCAAATATTGATAGAATCAGGCGTTACTTTGCGGAAATCCATTATAATAAAAATATTAATTTATTTGCAACCTTCCGCTAACTAAATACAATGATGCGTCTTACCTGGATTGATGAGCACCTCCCGCCCTCCCTCAATTGCGTGCACTAATTCCGTCACCACTAGTCCCAGGACCACTACTCCCAATACCACTATTCCAGGAAAGACACACCATTGACGATAATACGACACGTGTTTCGCCTCTACACGAGGCATCCTCAGGTGATGTAGAGGCGAAACACGTGTCGTATTATCGTCAATGGTGTGTCTCGTGATGTCTACATCACCTGAGGATGCCTCGTGTAGAGGCGAAACACGTGTCGTATTATCGTTAATGTTGTGTCTTTCCTGGAATAGTGGTATTGGGAGTAGTGGTGCTGGGACTAGTGGTACCGGAATTAGTGCCCGCAATTGAGGGAGGGCGGGAGGTGCTCTTCAATCCAGGTAAGACACATCATCGTATTTAGTTAGCGGAAGGTTGCAAATAAATTAATATTTTTATTCCAGTATTTTCTTTTTAAGGTATATTAGATTAACATTTTCAATTCATAATATGTTTATAATATAAAAGAGGTTTGTATAAAAAAAATTGTTGAAGGTAACTTAGACCAGTTTTCATTAGGCAAAACTGCCCAATTTGCTTAATTACAATTTAATTTATAAAAAGAACTTCTTGTGAAAAATACAGATAAACGTGGGTAAACCAACCCACGTTTATTTTTTTAGTTTAGTTAAGCGGGGATCTCGTACTATAATTAGTAACAGCGTTACTTATAAAGTTGTAATCGTGTTTAATCAGTGCATTCAAATTAAGTATTAATTATCTTTATACCTGCCTATTTCTGTTCGCATTTGGTAAATAGAGAGAGAGATACTTTAAGCTTTTAGTCTTATTATATATTGCATACTAGCAATCTGATGATTTTCGGATCTCGATAACAGCTCCACCTACCGGGTCGTATTGTGAATCTAAATCATTCAGGGAATCGAACACTCGCAAAAAAATCATCAGAATCGGTCGAGCCAGTTTTCAGTTTCAGCGAAACTAACGGACAGCAATCGATTTTTATACATAGAGATAAAAGGAATTCCATAATTTAATTAAAATGTACTTATAATTGTTTTTTAACATTAGACTTACTTTATTTTTGAAAATTATTTATTTATTAATTATTTATTATTATTAAAAAACATATACACATATAAACGTGTGTGTTTATATGTGTATATGTTTTTTTAATAATAATAAATAATTAATAAATAATTTGTCGAAATATGTCGGATAATTATTGTATAAATTTACAATTGCAGGACAACATCAAATCGTAACGGTGAATCACCTCGCGATGATGAAGTAGTTATCGTAGTACCAACCGATAGAGAGGACACACCACCGCGCCATGCTACAGACAGCTCAGGTAAACTGAAGTTTTACATACAATAAACCTAATTTATTGATACAGAAATTTTAAATTTATTACTTATTAGGTAAGGTGATGAGACTAACCACAATGTTCTTTCACTTGCTTAGAACTTTTTTTTATGTTATCAAGAAAGCTTAGATAAAAAATTTATCTTTTTTATATGTATTATCAAGAGAGTTTAGATAAAAGCCCATAATTTGGCAGTTTAATTGTAAAATAACTCCCCAAAAAAAATTCAATTACATATAAACCAATGATTTTAAGATAATTTTGGATTTAGTTATGAAAATAATTTTTTTCTGTTAGATAAGGATCTCTAATACAATAAAACACTAGAAAATCAATAGGATACTTCCTAAGCATTTTATTTCATTTCCTATAGTTGATTATTTTTATATCTTTTGTAACAAAATATTCTAATACAGATTTTCCAATTTATTGAGAAGTATTTACTACTAAAATGTTCAAAATTACGTATTTTGTTAATATACAATTACTAAGTATATATTAATATAAATAATAATAAAAGCTTAAAGAAAAATTATAGACCATTTAAATTGACATAAATTGGTTATTGAACGAGATGCTTTCTATAAAATAGCTCTCTCTGTAAAAAAAAATTCAAATTCGTGAACTGCGAAACATCGATCAATGCTTGCAGCACCAAGATGATAGAAGCAACCATGAGATAAGTTTGGCATCCGTCCGTGAGTAGAAGCACAAACAATTCCAACGTGTAGGCGTACTGTATTTAGAGTTTAACCTGCTTGTTTTATCGTCATATACATATAGATCCTATATTGATTTATATTACTTGCTGTTTATTGCTCAACTATATCTTCACAACAATTACATTATGTACATAATGTTAAAACGTAGGTAGGCGTATATCTACGTCATAAGAATTGAGAAGTCACATTTAACGTTTTGAAATGTTGATTAACCAAGTGAACAGCATTGCCATAAGTATAAATATGCGAATATTACAAAATTGCAGCATCATATGAAGAATATTCGTCGTCGACATCTCTCTGACCGCCATCTTGGGAGAGCCCCCTTCTTTATGGCCGGCCCCGGCTGCGTGAGTCCTAACCTTTCCCATATCGATGTGTGGAATGTGTATAATAGATCCTCTTTGTACCCCTCCTCTTGCTCCACTTGACTGTATAATGGTGTATTTAGAACTATTGCATTTCTCATTGTGTCTTTCAACCTATATTTACCAACTTTTACCTCATAAATTATACAATTTTAAGTTTATCGCCAAAAATTTATCATTAAGTATTATTAATATTTGCTTTTTAATATAAGTACCTACCTTACCTCAAAATATTACTTTATTGCATTCTATAATGTTAAATATAAAAGATTTATTTTTGTGTTTATTGGGCACATAAGAACATTTTAAAAAAACTACAGTAGGTAAAATTATTTTCATTTCATACAATCTTCCCATAACACTGCATTTTAACGCATGTCATTGTTATTTAGTGTGTAGATTTTGCTATAGATTTGCATTTTAAGAAAATGCTAGAGAAGATAAACATTATAACAAACTAAAAATAAACAACCGAAAATAAATTTAATAATTTATTGATATTGCATTGTGGTAAGCAAAAATAACCGTAGTGGCGGTGTGAGAATATCCACAACCCCATATAATATCGTGGGTGTCGATAGAGTGACGGAAACCAGGCGTTGGCAGCGGCGTCTTTCTAATAACTACTAGAAAACAATCAAATATTGTTGCCAACTCGCCTGCCAAACATGGCAACTGGGGCAAATATCACCTTTAAACTAGGGGAGGCCTATTCCCCTCACATTGCCCTAGTTTCCAGTGTTTTGAAGTGGACTTTGGTAGGCTTCGATAAAAAAATTATGAATGAAAGAAATATAAAAATAAATAACACGTTATTTTAAACGAATTAAGGTGTATAATAATAATAATTCCTAACCTTTTGCCTTTATAAAATAGAAGACAACAAAATATTTGTAAACTGTTTCGTAATTTTTTTATCAACTCGGCTAAATATTCTATTTACCCTATCGTAATAAACATAAAACACTAGCAAAAACACAAGGCATACCCGTGGTTCCAGTTTACATAATTATTAATTCTTGATGACAAACATCCACCTCGCCACAAAGCCGTCAACGTAAAGAGAAATAGCAGTAATATCTCTTAAATCTTCTATTTTTATGTATGTGAAACTACTATACTACTGTAATAAATATATGAACTTAATATAATAATGTATGTAGGCGTACGAAGATCATCTTCAGATTCACTCACGATGGATGGCGCAAATATGCGTGTGTTACAACATAAAATACAAGAAAATACAATAAACAGATCTTTAGCAAATCGTCGCAAATATATGGTACGCTTCCCTATGATGTTTTTCTCAAAAATCCTTTAAACAACAGCGGTTACCACGTTACCAGCGATACGAAGTTTTGCTAGAGTAACACCTTTTTACTCTTGACCTAACCAGTAATTTATAGACGTGCCTATACAGCCAATCGTGACATACGACCGTCCTCGGGCGTGTATCTTCATTAATTCCTGTAACAAACACTATTAATCACCACTTCTTCCACTCGTCTATCCTGATATGAATAGGAACACTGTCCCTATCTTTTGACATTTACACACAATACGCAAGGCGTTTAACCTCACGTAAACTAAAACTCGATAAGGCGTCCTTTTGAGTAGCCATCATCTCATATGACAACGTGGACCGGACAACTGGCTCTCTACCCGTCATCTTATATTACAACACCTAACTGAATGATCGACAGCGTCCCTTCGATCAGTCATCATCTCATATGACAACATGGACCGGACAATTGACCCTTTCCACGAAGCATACACAGACACACAGCTCTTTGTACAGCTTGCACGGCACTATTAGCATCGATAGAAGATATACACTTAAACAACACAACATACTCTCGAGATAGTAAATATTAACATTCTCAATCGATTGAGTGTGGGCCGGAGATACTGTTAACTGTACTCTGTTCGACCAACCTAACTGGATCGGCCGGTGCATCTCTTCGACCAGTGTAACTCCAAAATGCATATGCCTGGACCAGACGAATGTGTCTTTTCAACCAACCGTGCGATCTGGCCCCGTACGACATCGTCCCTTCGATTAACTTCACACAAATCAAGCCGTGTGGTATGGTCTGTTACGACACTGTCCCGTCGACCAGCTTCACACAAATCCTTTCCCTCACATTAACATTTCAAACAAGCAATTTTGTCGATCACATAATACACAAAACAAACTGTTACACTCATCAACTCATTAGAACATGAAAAGTCCATTCATTCTCTTAATTCATAGCATGTTAAAGTTAAACATTTAAACATTTCGCCGGTACATCGCTAAGCATTTCAAACTTTAAAAATGTAAATCATATTTTGCATGAACATAAAACTGAGAATCCAGTAATAACTTCATCATGCATGATTGTTTTAGGAATTTACTCGATGAGAAATCATAAGCGAAGACCAGTTTCAGACGCTGTTTCTTTAACTCTGGTTTCTTTACTAAGGGATATGCCATTTTAGTAAACTTTTAAGATCGGTAAGACAATTAGCTGCAAGATCTTTTAAAGCGATTGTTAAAACCAAAGAATACTATAATACATACATAATAGAACGGGGAAGTGGGCGGAGCCCGTGTAGCTACTAACATGTCAATTCAGACCTATAAATGTCAACACAATCGTTTCCAATTTTTGTGTCAAGCGTCACTGCATGCAAATTATTTAAAAAAATGGCAAATTGTGCAATAACTACGTGTCGAAAGAACAGCGGAATTTAAATAAAGGAGACATATCCTACAACCAGTAAGTCAAAACTACTTATATCCTATCCTATACCTTTAAACGAGCCATTCTTGTTAATTCCGATTATAATAATAAATTATATAATAATAAAATAAATATAATTTATTATTATAATCGGAATAAATCGATCTAGCTAGGATTTATTTTTAGAAAATGTCTTTTTGTCCGTGTTTTTAGGCAATGAAAAACTGCTACAATATCTATATATATATAATTAGAATAAGAAGGTAAATTTTGACAGTTTGTTAACGATTACAAATAGCTTAATTGGTATATTGGGCGGTCACAAAATCGTAATACCATGGTTCGAGCCCAGACCGACCGACCGACATTTTTTTTATTTTTTTTTTTTCAAATTCCTTTCTTTTTTGAGAAAATCTATTTTTTTGAGTTCTTTTTAAGTATTTTTTTAAAAACACGAAAATTTAAATTAAACTAATTGCACTCATGATTTTGTATACAAATAACCGGTTCAGTTTTTTCTATTATGTCGCTAAGATCAAAAAATATTAATCGTATTTCATCAGTATGTAATTTGTATCTAAATATAAATTCCAAAACACACGGATTAAAAAAAAACCAAGCGAAAAATACCGAGCTAAGATCGGTCAACCGGGTACTTTTGTTAATATTAGAAACAAAAATAAAGAAATATTGATGCGTCAAAACATTAATAAAAAGTCTAAGATTTGTAAATTCTCCCAGTATGTCAACAAAGCGAATCGATTTTGTAGTATTGATAATACGACGTAATTGCTTGTATGTGTGCTCCCGGTGACCTTCCTCTTAGACTCCTCGATGACTTTCCTCGTAGAAAATAAGGTTGACAGCCATTCTATTGTGTATTTAAAACCATTAACAAATCAAATCATTTTCCATCTAAGAGTTTATTTTGTGAAATAATTTTTACTAGGTACATTTACACCATCCCTTTATATCCGAGTTTGGATCGTCTAGGTTAAAATGTTGCATTGAATTTTTACTCCCGGTTGCCATTTGCGGCATTGCTAATACTCGTGACCAAACGCCTCCTTTACCTCAACTTATGTAGGTACCTACGCACACATGCTAGTTGGTTAAGGGTACTCTACAAAACATACTTTGGATAATAATAATTACGGAGTAATAATTCTTTTAGTCATTCTTCCCGTCAAGATTTTCCGAAAAAAATAATTATGTATAGTGTGCCAAGACACACAGAAATCACTTAACTTATCTATTTTATTACACACAGGCTAGCAATAAACTGTTACCTATATCTTCATCACTTCTTGTGATACGATCTACTGTAGAAACAACGACTATATATCAGGTCGTTCGTAATTGACCAATAGTAATCTCTACGAGACAAAGGCCTTCTACCACACCATCAGATTTTCATAGCTCCTGAATGACTCGACAATTAAGTTGCAGTTACAACTACCCACCAATGTGTACAATACGACCAAATAGTAATAACAAAGGTATGAACTAAGGATATGAACGCTTGTAAATACCTCCGGCAACTTCTTCAGTACTTAATTCTACTTCAACTAGATCAATTCAAAGGAAACTTTACTCATTCGTTACGCAACAAATGTACTACACATGTTCAGTCATCTCCGTTACATCTCAACGACGATTAAACTAGACCTCTACCAGCACCATTAAAATAGTCTTGGCTTGCAGGCGTTTCTCCTAACCAATTGAAAAGTTAACTACTTGTTACTACAAAAATTTTTTAAGCAATGTGTAAGACAAATTTACATTTCTCGGGTATCAAATGTCGGTCGGCAGCAGCGGTAATAATCCACCCGCGGCGTCTTAAGCTTTGGTCTCTTGTTCGTAACGCACAACGCTGCGGTGTGTGGTTCAAACGCAGCGTCACGACGCAGCGTTTAACATCACAGCAGAGAAGTTGAGTTGAAGAGTTGATTTTGCCGCAGCTACCAAAGCAGACGTGTCAACATGAACAATAGTTTTGAAATTTGTACTTTGTTTCTTTTCTTTGTTTCAGCTCATACAGATAGACATAAGAGATGACTATAGATATCTTACGGCTTTTTTCCAATACCTGTGAGATAACCTTAAATGAAAGGAGCTTTTAAAAAAAACATAAATATAACACAAAATTATTTAAAAGTCAAATAATTTTTCGGTATAAACTTTCATGTTAAGCAGTTTTATCTAATTAATAAGATACAGCACTGCATAAACTGGATTACGGTTATTATTAGTTATTATTATTCAGTTATTATTGAGTCAGTAATTAAGTGTTCAGTAATTAAGTACTGATTCAAATTAAAGAAACAGACATTTCAAATTTCTGTTTCTTTAATTCTTTACGATTCTTGGACCATTTCTAGAGTGCTTAAGTGCTCTAACTCTAAACACAAACGTAAATTTTACTTATTCAAATAATATTTTCTGCCAAATGAGCTTTTTACTTTAAATATTACGCCCACAAAATCATTTAATGTACTCCAGACCGCAATGTCGATCGCGGCGGCCAGCTTTAACGGAGACCAACCATCAGCACAGGACGGGATTATAGTGCCCAAGTGTATGTGCAAGCACAGGTGTACTCTATGTTCTCTCACTCTCATTGTCCGATGGGACGGTAAACCGATACGATCGGAGAGAGAATAGGCGCAGGACCAACAGCTTGCTTTCCGAGAAATACTTAATATTTGATTTCATTTAATATAAATATGTAACAAATATTTTAAATCGGTCACAAAAACTTGGCACACAATATTTTTAATAATTTATTTGAAACTGAAGAGATACTAACATATAAAGTCAAGTTGAACACTATACTAATTACAGGGCTGCACTAAAAGTATCGGGAATAGGATAACTCAACTGTTCCTGTCATATTAAAATCTTTCTAATTGAAAACTCCTTGGTTTTAAAAATCGAATACCATTTATTTATTAAAAAAGATTCTCGGTCTTGTCACAAGGTTTTGTCAAGCTTGTTTAGTCGTTGAGAAAATGGAATTGACTCGAGAAAATTCAAGAGCGATGATTTATTATGACTTTCGAAGTGGTTTAACACAAAAACAGTGTGTTGACCGGATGATTTCTGCATTTGGTGATGAAGCTCCATCCAAAACCACAATTTATCGCTGGTTTGCTGAATTTCAACATGGACGTGTCAAGCTCAGTGATGATCCCCGTCAAGGTCGTCCAAAAACTGCAGTCACCCAAGAAAACGTTGATGCTGTACGTAAGCTGATTGAGGAAGATCGACATGTGAAATACCGTGAAATTCAGGCAACTTTAGACATTGGCATGAGTCAAATATAAATAATCTTGCATGAACAATTAGGTGTAAAAAAAGTTATTTTCCCGATGGATACCGCATTCGCTCTGTGAAGAGCAAAAAGCGGCTCGCGTTACTTGGTGCGTCAGAACTCTCGAAAGATTCCACGCAGGATCCTCATATGCTGTATACAACATCGTATCAGGTGACGAATCCTGAATATATGCGTACGAACCCGAAACAAAAAACCAGTCACGACGTTGGGTGTTCGAAAATGAGTTAAAGCCAACAAAAATTGTTCGTTCACGGAGTGTTGCAAAAAAATGGTGGCCACGTTTGTCTCCAAAACCGGCCATGTTACGACTATTCCTCTTGAAGGACAAAGAACGGTTAATGCAGAATGGTATGCTAGTATTTGTTTGCCACAGGTCGTTTCAGAACTCCGTAAAGAGGACTGCAACCGCCGCATCATCCTCCATCACGACAATGCGAGTTCTCACACCGCACACAGAACAAAAGAGTTTTTAGAGCAAGAAAACATAGAATTATTAGACCATCCGCCGTACAGCCCCAACCTAAGCCCTAATGATTTCTATACTTTCCCTAAAATAAAGAATAAATTGCGTGGACAGAGATTTTCATCACCTAAAGAAGCTGTGGACGCCTACGAGACGGCCATTTTGGAGACCCCAACTTCCGAATGAAATGGTTGCTTCAATGATTGGTTCCATCGTATGGGAAAATATGTCAAATTTTGCGCAGAATACTTCTAAAAGCAATAAATATATTTTTAAATAGTAATGTTGTGTCACTTCCTTGATTCCCGAAATTTTCAGTGCCGCCCTCGTATAACTATTTTCTGACATCGACCAATCAATCGGAGTCGAAGAATTACTTTTGCAGCTTAATCATAATTGAGATTCTGATTATGATGGTCTGATGGATTATCTGATGTGTACAAAATCATATCAAAATCATAATCCTTTAATCGCTATAAGCTATAAAATGCTGGCTACTGAAATATTTTACAAATGGAAAATGGCAGATGTTTTTCCTATTTACAAGAGCGGATATAAGAGATCTTATATCCGATCTTATTCTAAAATGTAAGAAAACCTACTGCTTAAATTCTTTGAAGCCAACAATATAGTCTTGAGCAAACAGCAACAAACACTAGCTCGAAAAAGAACTTGTTTTTCTTGACCTACCCAAGGCCTTTGACACAGTTTCCATTCAAATCTAACCAAGGAAATTATAACTAATGGGTATTCATGGCTTTAGATTGATTCGGGGATTATCTCACAAATGGAGCGTAGTTTGTCAGTGTTGAAGATATGCTAAGCTCAGGCCTTTTAAGCTTCGGTGTCCCACAGGGCAGTACTCTGTTCTCCCTGTAAATAAATGACATCACATCTTTAGATTTCAGTTGGACTGATATCATACGTTATGCAGACGAATGCAATGGGCATTATTTTGCGAGGCTTCGACATGTAAAGAAGGATTTTAAAAGTTAGAAGCAGGTGTATCGGCAGTGGTTAGATATAAGGATCGTAATTAAACACATTAAAAATAATATACTTAGATTTTTATAAAACATCGACTCAGCTCCACAGCTCAGCTTTGACGGATTAAAAATCCATAATATTTACAAAACGGAATATTTCAAATGCTTGCTCTTGTAGAATCACGAAAAAAGCGCACTTAAAAACTATCTGGGAATTATCCTAGATGATTTATTCTACAGAAACCATATAGGTTGACTTTCAATAAGATTACGAAAATTAATTTACAGCTTTAGGTTAGTAGGAAATACTACCGATATAAGCCCCTTGAAACAAATGTATGAAGTAATCTATCAGTCCATATTAATATATTGTTCATCGGTCTGGGGCGGCGAACTTCTGCGTTTCTAAAATTAGAGCGAGCACAACGCTCAGTTCTAAAACTATAGTACAGCTTTTGTAATATACAAAAAGTCTCCTCGCTCCTGTGCTCTCTAAACACACAGAACTGAATGTTTGAACCATTAGAAAACTTCATATTTTAAAAACCTGCCACAAACTTGTTCTCAAATCCAAATGAGTATAAAATTTGGGGGCACGACAGTGCCCCCGCCAAGTCGAGCAAAAAAGCGGCATGGTCGTACCATATTTGTCTCGAAGCAATTCAGGCCATTTTTGACCCCCTGTAACTTCGTAGTCAATAAAACTAGAAGCCTGAAAACAATGTATCTTACAAGTAATACATATTATATTAAATTAGATTGCTTAGTGCGATGGCCAAGTCAATATATATATTTAAAACATAAAAGATTTTTAACATTGATATTGTCACTATAAAATGTTGTTAGGTTAACTAATTACGTAATAACTTAAACAGAAGGACCCTTAAGTAGGAACTGAATAAATTAACCGACTTGGTGTTACATGGATCTCACAACTTTTTACGGTAGAAGAACTGAGTTGCGAGACTGGTTTTTTTTTACAAGTTATGTTTTTAATGGCATAGAACTTTTTGAATAATACTTCTCGCTATTAAAGTTCATTTCCGAAGCGGATTATTACTTTTGTAGGAACACTTGTGAACGTTAAAGTTCTCCAAGCCAAATTTCGGCCACGGTGCTAAGTCTCAACAGAGCCAAAATGGGACGGTAATCCGAGACGACCGTACAGAGATTAGGCGTAGGAACAACTGCACCGGGGATGAAGCACCGTCAACTTCCTGACCCCGAGATGCTAATTTTAGCCCGACCCGGGATTTGAACCCAGAACCATATGATCAGTAACCGCGTTCACGACCTACATATACCAACGAGGCGGTCAACAATATATGCAAAAAATATGTTTAGTTAAAAGCAGTAGCGGCATCTGCCTGATAACAACTCAAATTAACCCTTCAATCCCCATAAAACTCCCATGTAGTAGCATGCGCCCGAACATGCAAATCCCGAACGGTCGCATGCGACCGCTCCCACCCGCGGCACTTAAAACCGTTAAAACTTTTATTTAGAGACTACTTTTCTATGAAAAAGTTCAGCATTATAAAATCTATACAAAAGTCTTTATATAAAAGGTTTTACTTCATTACAAAAAGACTATTCTAATTTGATAAAAAGAAAAAAACATACCAAGCGAATGTCGACAGCGTGAAAATCACAATTATTTCAGTATATATTACTCGAAATGATTTACGTAAAATGATAAATTGTATTCACACAAAAACTTTCATTACAATTTTATAATAAAACACTATACTAAAACACTAGAAAAATCCAAAAATCAACACAATAACATTCACGCGAAAATGACGTTCGTAATGAACGTAGATTATAAATAAATATCCGTAGACTAACTGACTTTTTATTCCACTAAAGAATAGAAAATTTTGTATTTATTCTATAATGCCAAACTTCTTCGTAGAAAATTAGTCTCTAATTATAAGTATTTATGGGTTAAAGTACTGTGGGTGTGCGCGGTCGAATCCGACCGCTTGAATTTTGACGGAATAGCGCCGCGGTCGAATTCTACCGCTTAGAGATTGAAGGGATAATAAAAAACAGCGGTTGACAACCCGCTCGCCAAGCGTGTCAACTATGGCAAAATCCCCCGTTTGAGGAAATCTATGGGGGAGGGCTTTGTTCAGCAGCGGACTTTTATAGGCTGTAATGGAGGGATACCCGTGGTAGCTCGGGGGCTAAGCGCTCGCTGTAAATTTTACAGTACGTGAGCAAAATAAAAATAAAAATAAGAAAGTGTGTCACCATTTAAAGTCAGGTACAGTGCAAATTTCACCTGAATGTCTGTAGTCAGTGCGCTGCATCATATGTAAAAACTTATAATCATGAACTTCAATTAAACTGTACCTGTGGAGTTAAGAAAATGTCACATGATTGTTTGCTGAAATTTTATTTAATACCTACGTATCGTAAGCAGCATATCATTTTATATATTATGTGCCCACTGCTCAGCTCTGCTGCATTAAATAATTCCAACAAATGTTATAAAAATATTTTGAGGCCGGTAAAAATAAGTATATCGGATATGAGTGAAGAACTCGAAACCAAATTCAATTATCAAAAAACAAGAAAAAATATTAAATTTATAAAATGCTTGTAAGACTGAAATACCACATTATTAATATAAAGCATGAAAATGCGAGCCTCCATGTTTGTCTTTGTGTAATCGTTGCTAGAAATTAATTTTTAATCAATTTTATTAGTAAATTTGTGTCAAGTACTTGTAGATTTTAAATTTTCATGTAATAATAGCATACTTAATATTAATTATGAAAAGCGATTTGATTCCATCGAGCCTCTTAATTAATAAATTCTATTTTGATGTTTCGTTTCAGAGGTTTGCGCAAGTTGCTCTGTAGAAGTTGAGACTGAAGCGGAGGCTGGTGGCACGCGATCAGGGAGCTCTGGCTCGCCGTCTTGGTGTGAGGGTGAGGGAGAAGCAGGTGACGAACGTGGATACGGATCTGGAGATTCACTCGCCGAGGATACGGCACTATTGGGCGCTGCGCAGAGCGGACCTCCCCCGAGACTCCTTCGCACACAAAGAAGAGATGTTGCCGTAGATCTGCACCTGCTTAGGCCTGATGTATGAGTTATGCCAATAGCCTTCACAGAAGTGGTGTCGTCGCGGTCTATAACCTTCGCACAATACCGTTAACCGCTCACAAACATTTATCATAAATGCTTAAGCATAAAAATTGTCAAAGACGCAAATAAGTATGCCCCAAAACGCTTCTCTAAAGTATTAATAGCTCGTGTGCAGTGAATATTATTTAGACAATTCATACAACGATATAGATAGTGTGGTTCAACTAAATTTCGGATTCCACACGTTATAGGTGTATGTAAACGACCAAAGACTCAAAAGTACATATGGTTAAATTTTCTATAGGTCCAGGCACAGTCTAGCTACTACTATGTTCTTCTTAGGCTGTGGTACAAGTACATAATATAGTAATTACGCTTATTAATCTCGTTATATCATTTTGCTTTAAACGAACCTTGTACGATACACTTGCTTTAATTTTATTGTTTTTGATTCATACATTTATTTAATAAATTGTACATAAGTCTTAGCTTAATTTAGAGTATGTATGTATGAATAAATATCTTTTAAAATTTAGGCCATAACAGCAAAAGCATAACACCATATTTGCCTTCGATTTTTTAGAAAGGTGAAATAAAGTTTAGTAATTTTTCTGTCCCTTATCTAGGTTTTATTTCCAAAATATTTTAATTAAAAAAATTCTGTAATATCAAGTCACTACAATAAGCAAATTTTGGAAGTTATGTATATCATGAATATTTTTTTCCATGAGGCAAACCCACAAACTAAAAAGTAGATGCCTAAATCCTCTCCCAGTTATGATAATTAGTACAACACGTAATTTTTCCAAATTAGATTTTCGTATAAACAGCTGAAACTGTGATAATCATTTGAGTTTAATACTAGTACCCATCCCAAGCATTAAAGTTTTACCCGTAAAATAAATAAGACGTACTAAAACATTTCTATGAAAGAACTCTACAGTGAATCTGCATCATTATTCATCACATTGGGTGCGTTTGGCAGAAAAAAGCGCTAGCAAGCGCTTACAAGCGCTAAAATAGTTTTCGGCCAGGACACGATTGCTACTTCAGTAGCGCTGACACAATCCGCCATTTTGCTTATTTAATTTGTTTGTTTTAAAGTAGAGTTTATAAGTTGTTTTTTTTTGCAATATTAGTTTTAAGTAATATAATGACATGAATAGACATATTATACATGTTATTAAAAATTCATGGTTGTTAAGTTTTTAATATAAATACTTCACAAACATATATTTAAATTAGGTTAGGTTCCCCGGTTAAAACTAACATCGTGTCCTAGAGGAAAATAGCTACTTACGATTTGACAGCGCTTACCGCTTACGATTGCCATTTTGCTTACAAGCGCTTGCTAGCGCTTTTTTCTGCCAAACGCACCCATTGTCTATCTACTACACGCTTTCAGCGCTTAGAACGTCCAGTAAAGTAAATTGTTGGTTAGTAAAGCAAAATTGAGATTTATTTGATTAAATTTATTTGCATTTTTTTAAAATTTTATTACATCACGATTTCCCTGAGGTGTATTCTAACTTCACAGTTTTTGATAAATTTTCTCAAATTCGTTTATTGCGGGTATTTTCGTTATTATTTTTACCCTGATGGCGCCGTAAAGCTAAACGTATTACCTAATTTATATCTTAGGCCATACCATACCATACGTTAGGCGAAACCGGACGGCGTTATAGTACATAAATTGAATATAAGTGAAACAAGTCAATCAATATGTAAATCACAAATGATATTTTTGCCATAGTAGTTGTTTCGTTTAAATTAATGTAGAATTACATCGAGTAACGTGTGCCGTGTAGTAGCAATTAAGAATATCCACTACCGAAACAAATCAGGATGTGTGCAGCAGCGTCTTCCTGATGAACGACTCAAAATTATAAAAAACTGCGGAAGCCAACCTACCTGCCAAGCGTGGCAACAATAGCAAAGTGGGGGGATTGAGTCCAAGTATGGGGAGGCCTATGTTCAGCAGTGGACTTTAATTATAATGGTAGTGGCAATGGTAACATCGAGTAAAGAAATAATCTAATCTATAGCTCCAGATTTTCATTTACCTATCATTTATTAAATAAATCAATATATATTGCGAAATACTGCCTGACTCATCACGATATTTCTAAAACTATACACCCGATTGACTTGAAATTTTAGTTACTCATTTCTCAATGTAGACGCTCACTAACAATGGATTTTACGGTAGCGCCACAAAAAATGTCTTGATATTTCTACGTTATTATCGTCTACTATCGTGAAGTATAGCGAGTATAGCGAAGCCAGCTAGTAGTCAATAATTACTAACATTTATCGGTTCACAGGTACATGGCTAGTTCTCCCCGCAACTTTTTTCATGAGTAATTTATGCCTATGCATACCCTTCTCGCTGGGACAGGGACGTGACATGTCGTACTTGCACCAAATAAAACTTCCATAGTATTCCAACTTAACTTCATACGCCACAGGAACTCTTTCGCACACCTCCGCCACTCCAGCAGCACCAGCCAATTTTCGGCGGTTCCTCCTGGGCAGAGGACAACTACTCCCATTTTTCACCTCCATATGCAAGGTGCGCCTTCCTACAAAGCCTCCATCATATGCTTGAGTACTTACTGTACAAAAATTATTTCAAATGTTATATTGATGAATGTAATGTTATATTAATAAATAATGAGGTTGACTTTACTCTCCCTCGGGACAATTTCGTTGGTAATTTTGGTCTGAATCAATGACATTTTATTTTGCTTATTATTATTTTCATATCAATTATGTAAGCTTATATTAAAGATTTATTGGTATGATGCAGATCTATTGTTGCAGAGCTCACTTGACTACTAACTAAACCTATTCTTGAACCAATTTTAAAAAAAAGTTTTGGACGCGTTTCTTAATAAAAGCAGGGTAAGCATTTGCCTGACGTTCGAAATAATAAATATAAGACTTTAATGTTTATATAAATATTTATAGAATGTCACACTCAAACAACCAGATTTACACTGGTCACTAAACTAATATGTAATATAAATTGTGTGGCTTTTGCCTAGTTCAACAAATAATAGCTACAATGGGACCTAGTTTTGCCTCACAAAAAGTAAATTAATAGTTATACGCTATAACGTAAGACAAACAACCAAATTAAACGTATAAATACGTCTGGTATTGTCTCATTAGTGTCTTAGATAAACATCGATTTATTTTTAGTAAGTCGTTTGTATATTTATTTTTATTTGATGAAATTTTAAAACTAATGAAAAAACGCCTCCTGTATTTAAATTTAATTTTAATATACTCAAGACAATAATAAATATAAAATAAAATTTATAAAGGAACATGAGAATCAAATAAGTGCACTCAAATTACCTAAATAACTGGTTATTACTACCACAACGCCGTAATTGATATCTTCATCATTTGAGCTTGAAATATTTGAAAGTTGGGGAAAAGGAGGCCTCTATGTTGCAAAATATATTTGAGAAGAAATGTTGCCAGATTTCTGTTTTCTATTTGTTTTAGTTTGATCTAGGGAATAAGTAAACACACGTAAATTATTTTTTAAAAAATACCAAGTAGCATAATGCTTTAAACATTATTATTCTGTTAATCAGTCTAAATGTACCTCAAACGTTTGTATTGAGAGTGTTTCTTGGCAAAACTGGATAACTTATTTAAATTTAGGGCATTTAGATTCACATTCCGTACCTTTAAACAATTTCCCTAGATCGAGTTCAGTAGGTACAATAAATCCATGCTAAGATTTCTTCTGGCAGCGTATATTTAGGACTAACATGTCATTTTTTTCCGATTAATGTACGTACAAATAATACCTATAATAATAATTTTCAAGCAGACCCGTTTAAGCCTATTAATATTTTATTTTAAATATATGTATAAAACAGAGTTCCTGATAAGAGATTAATGTTAAAGCTAAAAAAATACCTTGTTCATTTGCTATCACTATACCAGCACCATGTAAGAATTATAGTGTTTTATAAATTAATTAATATTAAGAAGGGGGAAAGGTTTGTATATAATAGAAGTTGAGCAATAGTTTTCCATTTGAAAAATGCTTATTAGATTTAAAATTCTGCATTCGAGTGACCAAAGATATGCTTATATGTTTCTATTTCAAATATCAAAATGTAATTAATATATTCTATTGATAGATAAAGATCTATAATTAGAAATATTAAAGTTTTTATTTATATATTAAATATATATAGATACAGTTTTTTTTATTCAATTATGAAGTATTTGTAACACATGATTTTTGTTTTTTCATTTTTATGTAATAAAAATAAAAATGTTAAAATGTAGATAAAAATGAGAACTAAAAAAGGAAGAAAGAGATGTGACATTGAGAATACTAATTAACTTAAGTTTTGCTCCTTTGCATAATTGTCACAATATGCTAAAGGCTAGCTCATCAAGCTCTCATAAATCCAAACATCCAAATAAATTAAAGATTCACAGACTAAGTGCAGTGGTACAACAGGGCGCAAGAGGGGCAGAACTCTAATACTGTTACCGGAGATCAGGGTCTGTTGTGGATCTGTTGCGTGACCTGGGTGGCATGCGGCGTGTAAGAACACTCGATTTAAAATATCCGTTCCAAAGTAATCTATTATTGACGATATCTGTATTTATGGAATTAATTTACTAATTTCTAAATGAAAAGAAAATAGGTGTTTTATTAATATGTTTTATATATATGTTATTTACTATTTTAAGTTATGACAAGTCTCTATATTACGCTAAAATATAAAATAATATATTTGTTCCGTTAAAATGCGGAATGGGTTAACGTACGCATTAGCTAGACAATCTGCAGATTATGCTACACCGTGAAATTGCGGAAGGTAGAAAGCTGATTGTATTGCAAATTTAAAACTTTAACTACTATATTTTATGATTGATTGTTTGCTTTTTTTGTTTGTTTGTTTGTTGCCTTTTACCGTCGGATTGTTTTAGTTTAAAATTGCTTAAAAGTGGTTTTGACCAAGAATGTTAGACAAAACTACTTTCAACTATTACTTTTTGAATTTTTAAATAAAAAAAATCAATTCTTTTAATATTGTATTTTATATATCATTACAATATACGCGGCTTTACCTTAAGCTACCGTTATTCCGCAGATCACCTAGGAAGTAGTCGTATCCTGCACATTACCTAGGAAGTCTGCAGATTAACTAGTTAAAATACTAAACCATTTTTTCGCATTTTAACTGATTCGGGCAGGTAGTCTGCTGATTGACTAGTTAATCTGTAACCGATTTACGCACATTAGCGTTAACATATATATCTTAGGATATGGCTAATAAATTATCACGACAAAGATGCTATGCTATATGCTAAAGATGAATGGATAATCCATTACGGCACGAATGTACGCCCCCACGGTCAAGCATTAGAAGCGGCCCTGCCAAAACTTTGTAGCGAACCTAACGAACTAAACCAAGGACTTTGTAGCGGAAAGGACGGTGAAACCGTCCCGCCCGCACTACGGAAATACGGCACGGGATCCCGCGTAACGCAACGGACGCCCTTAACGTATTTTGCCCAATTTAAGAAACACCAACCATGTTCACGTTTTATTTTTGGTGTTTTAAGTATTATTAATATAATAATCAAATCAGTTACATTATAGTTTGTTAATGTTATAAATATATATTATATACTGATATTTTAATATTCGTTATAATATGCATTTATTTGTTTTATTTCAAATTGTTACGTTTTTGGTATATTAAAATAAATTACATAATAGAGTAAGTTGTCTTTATTGTGTTTTATGCTCCTTTGATTTTTTCCATAATATGCAGGCCTTTTTAAGTTTAATGTTTTTAAAAACAATAACGTCACTAGTATAAGTTGTAAAAGGGCTAATCCAAGCCTGGTAAAACTATTTGTAGCCCCGCGGCCATGAGCGCCGCAAGTCAAGGCTATGCCCTCTAAGCAAAATTAAGGTACATAGGTCCTTAAATCTAAGCAAAATTTAAGGACTTAGACCCTTAAATCTAAGCAAAATTTAAGGATTTAGGTCCCTAAATCTAAGCAAAATTTAAGGACTTTGGTCCTTAAATCTAAGCAACGTCCTTAAATTTTGCTTAGAGGGGTCGTTAACGATACTTTACTGCTAAGATCGATAGCGATACTCTACTTTATACCTATGATCGTTGATTCTAGTTAGAGAATCATCGTTATACATTAAAGTAGGGCTGACGGGCTGGCCTTCGTGGTCAGCAACTTGCCCTCCGATGTTTGCGGCGTTGCACCACCAAATCGTCTCTATAAAATAATAATAAAAAAATACAATAATACATACAAATAAAAGTAAGTGAAAGTTATATATAAAATATCATATAATAGATTAAATGAAAAGAGTAAGAGAAAGGTAAAGTAATTTATCTAATAGCGTTCTAAATAATACGATTTAACAAGAATTTTGAAAGAGTGAAGAGATTTAGCACGACGAATATGGAGAGGTAAGGAGTTCCACAATCGCACAGCGGTTACGGTGAAGGATTTCTTGAAAAAGGAAGAAGAGTGCAAAGGTGTAGAGAGAGAAAGATTGATGGAGGATCGAAGGAACCGATTATTTTATCGCACTTCCGACGCCAATTATTACGAGCTTAGGTTTCGTGAAAATAAAAACTGCCGATTGAATTGCCAAAATTGACACTAATTAACGAACACCAATTACAACTTAAAACAAACTTATAATAAAACACAATTGCACTACTGATCACTTTAGTTCGTAGTTATATCGCTTCGAAGTATACGCTTGAATCGCCAATTCAATATTGACCCGGTCGCGGTCCTTAACTGCCTTATACCTTTTCCACTGAAACATTTAGAATGTTCGAGCACAGACCAATCCCGACCGACTAGGTGTAGAAAATTCTAGTACGGATTTTTCTAGAAAGATTAGTTCTGCTACTCGATACAAGATGGCGCTAGTGCCATGTACCAGGCATTAATTATGGTGCGCAACAATACTCTTATAATCACAGCTTTCACTCTAGTATTAAGATTTGTCCATGTGATGTAAATTCCAACAATATTATAACAGTTTGTACTAATTTTTATGATAGACGGTCAAACAAACTTTCTTTATAAAATCCAAAATCAAATTTCAATGTGGGTGATTATGTTCAAATAACTAAATAGAGACATGTTTGTAAAAATATGAATCAAATTGGAGTGATGAAATATTTCTTATGTCTTCAATGATCTATAGATCTCCATGGGTTGTTTATAAAGTAACAGATTTAAAAATGAACCAATAGTTGGTGATTGTTATTAAAGAGAATTAAAGAAAATTACTTACAGCCCCTTCTCACAACATAAAATAGATAAAATAATTCACACTCGTTATTCAGGTAACAGAAAAGAAGTACTTATTAGTAAAGTGGAAAGGTTATCCAGATAAATTTAACAGTTAGATTTAAGCTTCTAGAAAGAAAAAAGAAATATGAAAAAGAAAGTTTTTGTTTAACTTTGCTCAGCAATAGTTCAATGGAATACTTTCCTGATAACAAGACCACAAATTTTTCAACGAAATTACCAAAAGCTGTGAAATTTGTAGGCGAATGATCGGTTGGAGTTGTCGAGTTTCAATATCCATGTACCATGTTTACTGTACAAGTTCATAAAAATGTTATATGCATTACAAAATCCATGGTAATGCCTAATGAAGATAAATCATCCACAGTGTACTACAAAAAACATATTCCAGCTACCAACTACGATAACGTTGAGTATATTTTAAGAGCGTTAATGGTATTGCCGTGTAGTGGCGGTTGAGAATATCCACTACCCCATATCTTCTCGTGGAAGAATGGGGTAGTGGATATTCTCGTATTGAATGTGGCGGTCGTCGAGGCGACAGAGGGAGACGGGCAGGAGATGGGCAGCAGCATCTTCCTAATAACAACAATAATATAATAAAAAAACTGTGGTTGCCAATCCGCTCGCCAAACGTGGCAACTATGGCAAATATCCCCCCATGAGTAACGAAGCAACCAAACGGTTCCCAGTTCCCGGCGGCCCCGGCCATACCTGGCAACGGTGGCGACCATGGTAATGGCGGGGCAGGGGGTGCTAAGGATCTCCGGTGGAGGTTCGGTTGCCTCTTACGACGACTCGTCCTGGCAACATACAACGTACGCACCCTAAGGACTGACGAGAAGATACTGGAGTTGGAAGAAGAGGTAGACAAGTTGCGCTGGCATATTATTGGATTATCCGAGGTCCGAAGAGTGGGGGAGGACGGTAATCCTCGAGTCCGGCAACCTGTTCTATCACCGGGAGGGCGACCATCTGTCCCAAGGAGGTGTCGGATTTATCGTCCACAAGTCTCTCGTCAACAACGTTGTAAAGATTGGGAGTGTGTCGACGAGGGTCGCGTACCTGGTACTCAGAATCACCAAACGGTATTCGCTGAAGGTCATACAGGTTTACGCACCAACCTTGGCACATCCCAATGAGGAGTTGGAGGAAATGTATGAGGATATTTCTAGAGCCATGCATTCCTCCAAAACCCACTACACGGTGTAGATGGGAGACTTCAACGCAAAACTAGGCACAAGAGAAAGCAGTGAGCTGAAGTTAGGGAAATTTGGAGTAGGGCAACGTAACCGTAGGGGCCAGCAGCTGGCCGACTTTATGGAGAAAGAGGGACTCTTTATGATGAACTCTTTCTTCCAGAAGCAGAAGTGGACCTGGTTGAGCCCCGACGGTTCGACAAAAATGAGATTGACTTCATTATGATGTCCAGACGCCAACTGTTCAGTGATGTTTCAGTGATCACAAGGGTAAAAACTGGCAGCGATCACCGAATGATTAGAGGCACAATGAACCTAAATGTTAAGTTGGAGAGGTCTCTTCTAATGAAGTCAACGCTCCGTCCCCCTCGTGCTCTGATCCAGAACCCCGAAACATTTCAGCTCGAGTTACGTAACCGCTTTCAGTGCCTTGAAAAATGCAGTGGACGATATGATTGACAAGCTCGTGGAAACTGTTCATGCAGTATGAGCTAAGTTCTGCAAGACCCGCCGTAGAAGAACACAAAAACTGTCCAATCACACTTTTAATCTCATGACTGTTAGACGGGAGATGAGGCTGCAATCGTCAACAGATTTGACAGCATACAGGCAACTGAATAGACAGATCTCCAAATGCTTGCGGCGAGACTTACGCAACTTTAATACTGCTCGTATTAAAGAAGCAATCGAGCGGAACCAGGGCTTCTTTCAGGCTTTTTTTCAAGGCAGGTCTTTGATAGAGATCTGTCTGCCAGAAAGAGCCAACTGACAAAGCTGAAGACTGAATGTGGCAGCATCGTTTCCGGGACACCTGAGATTTTGAGTGAGATTGAGAGGTTCTATGGGCATCTGTACACATCATCGTTGGAGTCACACGCAAGTGTGAGTAAAGATCCAAGAGCAAGTCTTATCCGACACTATTCCGATGATATCCCGGACGTCAGTCTGAGCGAGATTAGAATTAGATTAGAAAAAGCATTACCTGTAACAAACATATTGCAAAGTCCATGAATATCCACATAAAACACAGTAGTCTTGTTCTTCAATTTCTATTCATCTTCTATTGGCAAAAAATATAAAAAATCTCCTTTTTTCCCTCCCTGTATTTTTACTGAAATATCTAGGTTTCCGCTATGTTAACACTGCTAACGTCGCATTAGTATTATATGAAATGCTACCCAGGACACCTCAAAGATGAAAATAACACACATATACTTCAAAATACTTTATGCCATTTGGACTACAGACGGTCACAAAGGAACGGTCAAACATAATTACATACATACAAACACAAAATTCTCTTTTAGGACGGTCTCATAACGGGCTCTCCAGCACATTAAAAACGGCAAGTCCCCGGGCGAGGATGGAATTACAGCGAAACTTCTGAAAGCGGTTGGAATACCGGTACTTGAAGTTCTTCAGAGGCTCTTTAATTCCGTTCTCCATGGTGGCACTACTCCGGAGGCGTGGAGCAGAACTGCGGTGGTCTTGTTCTTCAAGAAAGGTGACAACGTCCTCTTGAAGAACTACAGACCGATATCCTTTCTGAGCCGCGTCTACGTGCTGTTTGCGAGAGTCATTACAAATCGTCTTGCACACAGACTCGACGACTTCCAGCCTCCCGAACAAGCCGGTTTCCGAAAAGGCTTTAGTACCATAGACCACATACATACCCTTCGGCAAAATGTACAGAAGTCCGAAGAGTACAATCCGCCACTTTGCCTGGCGTATGTGAATAATGTGCCTGTGATAAAATTAGAAATGAGGATATCCGCAGTAGAACCAGAGTGACCGACATAGCCCAATGGATTAGTAAGCTGAAGTGGCAATGGGCCGGCCGTATAGCTCGAAGGACCGACAACCGTTGGGGAAAAGAGGTTATCGAGTGGTAGCCTCGTGCCGGTAGGCGAAGTGTAGGGCGACCCCCCACTAGATGGAGTGTCGACCTGGTAATACATGCAGGAAGTCGATGGATGCAGGTGGCTCAGGACCGTGCTTTGTGGCATACCTTGGGGGAGGCCTATGGGGTTGGATTTAGATTCGTTTGGCAGGAATTTGGGGGAGTAAGGTGTTTTATTTGGTAGAGGTTTGTTCCCCGATTATAATTATACCACTCACATTAAAAGGTAATGCGCCGTTATCGAAAAAATAAATAAAAACTATTATAACCTAAAATGCGTAAAGTATGAAAAATTATACATTTTTATTATTATACTGACTTTACGGCTCTGGGTTCAACTCTTTCTGAGATAAAATTATACGATATTACTGTAAAAGATGGATAGCGGTTACAAAAAAAATTTAAAAAAATTAATGCATCCCGCCATTTCTGCCCTTGTTTGCTTTTCTTGCGTGAATGTGTGTGCTCCAGTGTATTATTGTAGCTTTTATCGACGACTGTTTTCTCTTTTTTGGATACCGATTGCTTGCCTACACAACGAATTATCTACTTTTCTACCCCGGACACCGATTTTCTGCCTACTCGATTGACCTGTGCGCGCATTTGGATTTCGATTGCTTGCTTACACGACTTACTTACTTTTCTACACCGGACGCTACGCGTGTAACATTGAAAATATCTGATTCGGAGGAACCTCAACCATCTATGAGTCGCGGTTTTGACAGTGACGAACCGCCAGTGAAACGCCATTTATATGTCGAGGAGATGAAATCAATGTGGAATTTAGTTACTTTATACCGAAAACTTGGCACACGGGAACAAGCTATTGCTTTTACTGAGGAAAAAGGCATGATCCCAGTAACAAAAATATGTAGCTACCATAAAAAGAGTATGTGTGTAGAATACTCCACCAATAGAACGGTGGGCTCATTTGTCTGCAACCGAGGCCCATGCAGATCTAAATCAAAAGTTAGCCGTGGCAAAGACACTTGGTTCGAGAATGTTAAATTAACAATGCCTTAAGTATTTTACTTAATGTACGCATATGCAAATAGGTGGAGTTATGACATGATTTTAAAAGAAGATTATTTTGAAAGGGAAAATTGTTTATCTAGAGCAACTGTTAATGATGACTGTGAAGGATTAGAAAATTATGGGTACATACACAAAAAAGTAAATCATAGTGACCCTGAAAACCCTTTTGTGGCAGCAGACGGCGCACACACTCAAAGAATTGAGTCTCGTCAAAAGATATTTCGGGAAAGATAACTATAATAATAGAGAAAATTTTACCGACTTAATATATGAATATTTATGGAGAAGAGAAATTGTAAAAAATAAAAGAGATCCTTTTGAGGAACTAATAAAAATAATAAATTATGTTTATAAACAATAAAGAAATAATTATAATATACTGTGTTTTATTTCTAAATAGTTTAAAACTGTCTGGGCAGTTAATTAATTTAATACTTAAACATCCAATAATACTTTCAGTTGTAATAGGTTAGATGGTTGTGGCGGGAGCAAAGGCAACCTAACTTTATGGATATCTGATTTGTACTAAAATTAAATCAGCGCGCTCCGAATTCACGTAGTCTTGTCTGCCCTACACCTAGTGTTTTTGTAAAGCCGTAGGCATGGAAGGAGAGCAGCCCCCGCCCGTCGTAGCAAATCGCAGACACCTGTGCGAGCCGTAGTGTGCTTATTAACATAACATAAACACTCACGCCTGTCACCCAGAGGGGTAGGCAGAGACTACGGACATCCATTTGGCATGATCCTGACATACCTCTTTCGCCTCCTTTACATCCATATATCTACGCATACATGCTCGTCGGTTAAGGGTACTTCTAACGTGGCCCATTTTCAAAATATCGCCAATTTGGTCGATAAACTTTTTTCTAGGGCGTCCCTTCCCGACTCGGCCGTTCACATCTGCCATATAAATTTGCTTTGTCACTCTTTCCTCATTCATTCTTTCTACATGACCAAACCACCGAAGAATTCCTTTCTTAATCCTGGTCACAACATCATCTTGCATACCACATTTATCTCTTATCACGCAATTTCTCACCCTGTCATGCAGATTCAACCCTAGCATACTCCTTAAAGACCGCATTTCTACAGCATTTATTTTACTTTCGTGCTTCTTCTGCCACACCCAGCTTTCACTACCATACATTAAAGTAGGGACTAACACAGCATTATGAATTACCATACGTGCCTTTTTTGACACATTCTGGTTCTTCATAATAGAGTGTAGTGCGCCATTCACTCTATTCCCTGCATTTACTCGTCGTTCTATATCCCTATCATATCTACCATCCCTGCTAAACACATATCCCAAATACGCAAACTCATCCACTTGCTCAATTAACTCTCCTTCTATTCTTATTTCACATACCGTTTTGCTTTCTTCTCTTTCAAAAACCATCCCTTTCGTCTTACTTGCGTTCACTTTCATTCCCCTTTCTTTTAATTCCCAGATCATTAATGTAACCATCATTTGCAACTCAGCCGCCGATGACGCAAATATGACTTGATCATCGGCATACAAAAGGCATTTGACGGTTAACTCGCCCATTCTTAACCCACATTTTTCATCTTTCAAAGTTTGCAAACACAGGTCCATAAATAGGTTGAACAGCCAAGGGGAAGCTACACAGCCCTGTCTGACACCTTTTTGGATGCGAAACCAGTCCGAGTAGACCCCATTGATCCTGACACAAGCACTAGAGTCCCTATAAAGAGACCTTAATGCCTGTATCAAACCAGCGCTCAAACCATATGAGTTCAGTGTTTGCCATAACACATTCCTGTCCAATCTGTCATAAGCCTTTTCCAAGTCCATGAACGCACAAAAAACTTTCTGGTTTTTGGCCAAAAACTTCTCCGTAATCATGCGCATGGAAAAGACTTGATCTGTACACCCCATTCCCTTTCTAAAACCCGCTTGCACATCCCAAATTTTTCCATCAGTTTCTTTCATAACTCTTTCAATTAACACCTTAGCATACAGTTTACCCACAATACTAAGCAAACTGATACCACGGTAGTTTTTGCAGTCCTGCTGTGACCCTTTTCCTTTATATATTGGTACTATAACTGCTTTACACCAGTCATCCGGAACCCGTTTTAGTTCCCAACATAAATTAAACAAGGTGTACAGCAGGCCTGCCACCACTCGTTCTCCAGCCCTTAGCATCTCGAGTGCATCTCGATACTCTATCATATCCAGCTGCTTTATCTGCTTTCATGCTTTTCATTGCTTTCATTATTTCATCTACACTTATCTCCATACCCCTTTCCACTTCTTTCGGAATTTCTACTCTTTTATTTAGACGTCTAAATTCTGCCTTTTTTCTTTCAATCTCATCATTCATACCAGAAGAATTACCAGCTTCGGTTGCTAGTAAATGTAACCATGCGTTCTTCTTTGATTCAACTTCCACCCGTACCTCATCATCACACCACAACGTAATACTTTTCCTTTTATTTGTTCTCTTACTTACACCACATACTTCGGTGGCGGCATCCACCAAACCTTTCTTAATATTATCCTACACAATATTCAAGTCTAAATCATTCTAACATCTAATATTTTCTCTCAGTCTACATTTATACTTCTTTTTCACATCTTCATCTTGTAACTTCTCTATTCTTATACGCAGTAACGCAGTGGTAGACACAGATGTCCGATGCCGCCAACGCTTGAAAAGACCATTAATTCGACATAAGACCAAGTAATGATCCGTCCCTACGTTGGACCCCCGGTAAACCCTTGTATCTACGACTGCGCTGCTCATTCTTTCATCCACAATTACGAAATCTATCATGCTTCTATCATCACCTCTTTCCCATGTATACATGTGAATCTTCTTATGACGAAAAAAAGTATTCGTCACAAAAAGATTCTTTTCCACACATACGGTGAGGAGGTCTTCACCATTCTCATTTATACTTTCATCACCAAACGTTCCCAATATAGTTTCATAACCAGACCTCCTCACTCCAACCCTTCCATTAAAGTCTCCTAACATAATAATATTTTCATTTTCCTTACATTTTGCCAACACCATTCTTACTATGTCCCAAAACTGCTCTCGGATGTAAGTGGGCTTAGACATGTCTGGGGCGTACACCCCTAGCAGGAACAGCTTCTTTAAGCCCACTTTCATTCGTATCCATAGCAGCCTCGGGCTTACACATTCATACTCTTTCACACATTGACCCATTCGTTCTGAAAGGATGAAACAGACTCCCTGGCATGCCCGTTCGGTCTCGTCTACACCAGACCAATACGCGGTATACGTGCCATGTGCAATGGCATCCTTTCCCTTTCGTTTCGTCTCATTCACACATAACACATCTATTCCTCTGTCATTCATTATTCGCATACTTCATCCATCTTATCATTCATTCCTCCACATACGTTCAGCGTAGCCAGACGGGTTTCCGCAATCCACTTTTCGCCCCTCCGGGAGACAGAACGTGACGGGTGGCAAACCTCGTCGCCGGTTTTTCTCCCGGGGATTCTTCGCACCCCTGCCCCAGTAAAGGGGCACCGGGAACTCGGGGCCATTTCTTTTATTTCCTGAGTTATGGTGCGAACAAGGGGTGGTGGTAGATTTTACGCCACTACCATACGGCGAGGAGCCGAGTCTATTTTTTCGGCTTTGTCGCTCGTTTAGCACCACCCGGAGGACACGTGTAGGGTGGGCCTAAGGTTAGGTGGTCGAAGCCTACGGACGCGAGCGACTCATCCCGCTTATTATTATATTATATATTATGTTTATAATCAAAAGTAATTATAAAAGCTAACATTTTGGTGTTTTGTTGAGTGCAAGAGCGAGCGAAGCGAGTTGGGACTTGTGGCACCCTGACTCGGACAGGTTAGGTTAGAAGGGGATGGCGGGGTCTTATGAGCGAGCGAAGCGAGTGAATAGACCCCACCATCCATTTCGTGGTAAATTTTTAGTAAACCACTCAGAAGTAGACCGTCGACCGGGCCTTCCTCGACTGCGCTACGTGGTGCTTCCCTCCCTCAACTCTCTCCCCCCATAAATCAGGTTTATAGTCAAAAACATTACAAAAACATAACCTCAAAATTAGATTTTTAAATATTTATAAAAAACTAAGCAAGTCCGGTAGGAGGTGGAAGTGGGGGGCGACTCTACAACTCCCACGCCTCCTTCCTCACCACCTCCTACCCCCGAAATTCATTTTTAGTTATCATTTTTAGGTTAGTTCTATGGGATTTTCTTTTTGATTTGTCTCAAGAACTGTGCATTACCTTTTAATGTGAGTGGTATTATTATAATCGTGGACCAAACCTCTACCAAATAAAATACCTTAATCCTCCAAATTCCTGCCAAACGATTCTAAATTTCAACTGGCCTATATTCAGCAGTGGACTTGTGAAGGGCTGTAATGATGATGATAATGAATGGTATTGGAGGGAACTTGAAAATTCCCTATGATGATATAACAAAATCTGTGTCTGTTTCTGTTTTATATAAAAATATAACATCCGTAACATTATCACCCAAATTAAGTTTACAACTAGGATATGAACCAAATAAAAATCTCCTCGAGAGAAATTTTGGAAAGTGTCCTGTTAATTAACACTTAGAATTACCATCTCAACTATTTCTGTATTACGACTTTATCAATCCTCAGATTGTGGGTGATGTTATGACTCCTTTACTAAGAGTCATTTCAATAGATCCTACAAAATACATTTATGGTGCCAATAAAATGCACGTTTTCTCTCCACCTCACTACTTACCTATTATACGAAAAGAGTTCGATGCGCTGAAAATAGTTATAAGATCGAGCACAGGACAAAAAATACCATTCCAGTTTGGAACAGAGTGTATTAAACTACATATCCGAAAATTATAATAATAAATTCTCTTCGTGATCATCATAAATGTCCATATGAAAATTATTATATACATCAGGATGGGTCAGGATTTGGAGTAATTTATAAGGGATCACCATACCAACGCGGTCGTGGTATTGGGAGATTCTTAGGGAAGTAATTTAGATCAGTTTTACCTTTACTTTCAAGTGGTGCTCGAGTGATTAGAAAGGAGGCAGTAAGCGCTGGAGTAGGACTTTTATTGGATATGGTACAAGCGCGCCCTATGGAAGCCTCAATAAAAGATCGTCTAAAACAAGTTGAAAACGAAAGGCTGATGGCAAAATTGATCGATTTAACGTGACAGGATCTGGGTATATATTTATTTATTATTTATTTTATTCTTTATTGCATCCTTAAACAAAAGAATACAAAGGGCGGACTTAATGCCTTGAGGCATTCTCTACCAGTCAACCCATGGAGTGGTGAGAATTTGATGTAGGTGTGGCAATATAGAATAAGAGAACACAATACAAATGATAATTAACTACATGATATATGCAAACTAATAATAAATAAACTATACATATATGATCTATCCTTACATATACACAAATATATAAATAAATGGATATACATACAAGTATACATATTTAAATACATACATAATTAGTATATACAAATGACTGTGAATATATACGTCTGTTTGGCAATACATATTAAATAGATGAGTCATGTAAAATGCGTTGTCTTTAATAAATGATCACGGACCAACTTTTTAAAAGCGTACTTATTGGGAGCTTTTCTGATCTCATCGGGCAAGGAGTTCCAAAGGCGTGTAGCCCGAACTGTGAAGTAGTTACCATAGAACTCGGTGAAGTGAACTGTAGTACAGATTTTGTTGTTAGAAGAAGAGCGTAGGACCCTATCATGAGATGAAGAAAGATAATGAAATTTACTCTTAAGATAAGAAGGCGAAGATGGATCATTTAATATGGAAAAAAGTACAAGTAATATTCTGGAGTTGCGCCTCTACCGGATTGTAAGCCAATTTAGCTTAGATCTGTATTGAGAAATATGATCAAACTTATGAAGCCCAAAGATAAATCTTATACAGTTATTGAGAAGGCGTTCCAGCTTGTTCAGAAGATCTTGGGACAGTCTGGGTAACACACATCTGCATAATCAATTAGGGGTAATATAAGTGAATGGACAAGCATGATCTTAGATTTTGTGGGAAGAAAATGTTTTAAACGATACAGAGAGCATAACGTGACAGTGACTTTACGACTCACATCTGAAACCTGAGTTCTCCAATTCAGCGTGCTGTCGATGTGAAGGCCAAGATTTCTAACAGAATTACTGAATGGAATTGTAGTATTATCATAGTAAATAGGATGTAAGTCTGTCAGATTAATCTTAGCCAGCATCCTTGAGCTACCCACCAGTATAGCTTGGCATTTCAAAGGATTGACCAAAACTCTATAACGAGTAGACCAATCCTTGATAGCTGCTAAGTTGCAGTTAAGGTTTTTGATCCCATTATGGATATCCCCAATCTCAGTTTGCACATAAAGCTAAAGGTCATCGGCATACAAATGGTACGAGCAGTCGATGATGGAGGTAATAAAGTTTATAAAAATTGAAAACATTATAGCAGAAAGAATACCGCCTTGCGGCACACCAGCATCCACATCAGCCCAAGCTGAGGACAGTTGCCCCACACTGAATGACTGCTGTCTACCGCGAAGATAAGATGCAAACTAATCCAATTCAGTAGGGCCAAAATTCAGATGAGACAGTATGGAAAGAAGGATTTCAAGATCAACTGTGTTGAAAGCATTTGAGAAATCAACTAGTACCAGTACTGTTATTATGTATGTAATTAAAAGAAAACGATTGGCCTCATTTCACTTTAGCATTAATGGTTCCACCGTTAATGCTAAAGTGAAAGCTGCGAAAAAACTTGAAAACTAAAGATATACTTAAATATTAAAGATATATTTTCAAATTAAATATGTCTTTCCTTCATAATCATTCTTATGAGTGCGTTAAGTCCGAATTGGATTTGTTTGCACTACCGCCTACACAAACAAGCATTGAAAATGGATTGTGGATTCACAGTAAACCAATTTAGTCTCTTGCTGATGATGGATCTATCGAGTTTCAAGTTCCTGGGACAGGCGATGACTACATAGATATGCTATGCATATCGAGCATACATGGAATCCTTTTGAACAATGCTTCTGCTGCTAAACAGTCTCATCTTACTTGTAGTCTTTGGTATGAGGATACAGCAGGAAAAATGGATTCTACAGATGGTAAAAACATAGGATTTGTTAAAAGACAGGAATTGGTTAGTGAATGTAAGAAAATAGAAATAATTGGACATCTTCACGGTTACATTTTCAACCAAGATAAATTTTTAATTAATGGTGTTGAATTAAGTGTAAAATTAGTTCGATCAAGAGAGAGTTTTAATTTAATTGTTGGGTCAAAAGATGTAAAGTTTAAAGTTTGCATTACGGAAGCAACTCTTATTGTCCGACGAGCACGAATTAATTCAAGTGTATTACTCGCACATCAAAAAGTTTTAGCTTCTACTACTGCTAAATATGATATTACTCGAGCTGAAGTAAAACTTTTAACAATTCCATCGGGTGTTCAAGGAAGAACTTTTGATAATATATTCTTAGGACAGATACCCAAAAGATGTATAATTGGATTTGTGAACAATTCTTCATTTAATTGTTCCCTTACTAAAATCCATTTAACTTTGAAAACTAGGATATTAATTCTTTCAGCTTATACATATATTGATGGTCAACAAATACCTTCAAAAGCTACACAATTCACTTTTGTGAATTGTGTAACTTTTCCTTATGTGTTCCTATTGAATGGAATATCTTGTGAACAGAATGCCAAAGTTTAAAGTCTATTAGCATTTGACTTAACTCCTGATTTATCAGCTAACTCATCAGCTCATGGGAATCTTGTAAAGCATGGTAGTATAAGATTAGAGGTACGATTTGAAATTTATAATCCTCACTATTATACATCACTATAGTAGTTAAGGTTATGTGTATTGTGTGTTACCACTTACCACCTACACAAACAAGCATTGAAAATGGATTGTGGATTCACTATAAACCAATTTAGTCTCTTGCTGATGATGGACCTATCGAGTTTCAAGTTCCTGGGACGGGCGATGACTACATAGATTTGTCTCATATATTATATTATGAGATTTATGTGTTTGCGTAATGCATTTTGTGTTTATGTAACTATGTGAAACGTTATAAAATTAAATCAAAGAAATTGTATGCAATATACTATATTTTATTTCTTTATAAACATCCTAGTTAATCTTATACAAAATACTATTCAAGTTTAATCTTTACATAAGCACACTGACTAAACCACTAAACATTCTGCTGCCAAGGATCATCATCATCTTCCCAATCTTTTAAATCACCACCACAATGGAAACATTTGGTCCTGTCTGCATGGCCAGTATAAAAGAAACCGGCTTCTGCAAGATCTTCAGGCTCAGGAGAAGCCCTTCTTCGAAACTGAGCAACCGGCTAGATTTTGAACTGAGGAATGGATATGCAGCTCTTGAGTACTGCATATTCTTCTCTTTTTCTTCTCCACTTAGTGTTGTAGTTTTGCTATTGAATGAATTGTGTTCTGTACACGTATACCACACTCATCTCTTCTTTCTGATCTTGTCTTCCTCTCAGCAGCACAAGATGACAGCTCGTTGAATCTAATGAGTGCACAGACGTTATTTAAGTAAACTGAATCACATTCACTAATGATCAGCTTATGACTGTCATTGATAAAGAAGTATTTTTTAACTTTTTCACTTTCTGCTATTGTCTTTGTAATGTTGTATACAAGGGCGTTCGTGCTGTCGCAGATCCTATTTTTATTATTAGTCTTAAGATAATATTTAATTCTCGTGGAAGCTTGTTTCTAATGATCAATAGTTGGAATCTTCCTATCGTACATTTCAATTTTTATGAGATGCGTCGCTTGGTCTTCGTCGTCAGAATTGGTATAAATGTATGATACACCATCTCTAGCCGCTCTTGCTACGGTTGACGACAGCAGATTCCACTTTTTTTTATTCAGCTTCAAAAAAATGATCAATCGATTGTGATTTTCTTATTCCACTATCGCATGTGTTATTATTAATGACGATGTCATCACTCTCTTCTTGAGGGGAGATCAAGCGCGCACGCACGCGCGTAAGAAAACAACAGAAAGAAAAGTAAGTTTGTCCATAGAAAAAACACTTACGGCCATGACCATTAAAGTAACACAAACGTAGTATTGATAGATCTATTGCGGTTTCTTTGCGGTGCTAAGAATGCGATTTAATATTTACAAATCACTGTAATTGATCATTCCTATGTTAACCATTGAATAGATTGGTACTCTAATAATCTACTAATAGCAGTAAAATCACGGATACACTAGATGTACAACAACGTCTGAAAAAGATTCACCCCAGTCTGGAAAATAATGTTTATGCTGCTAATAGACTGCCCATGTATACCCACTTACCAACGTATATAATATGCAATTTGGATACAGATGATAAAACAGGCTCTCATTGGATAGCCTTATATGTATATCGATACGAATAGCATCGGTTAATATTTTGATTCATATGGATAATCACCTGCACGATATCATCTAGTTTTTAAAATTAATTGTAAAAGATGGGACTGGAATGTTTATAGGATTCAGAATGAGTGGACTTCAGTTTGTGGTGAATGTTGATTAGTGTATTTCCTATATAAGTTTAAGGGTTATTCTATGAATAGTTTTACGAGCATATTTACAGGAAACACACTGTACAACGATATTTTAGTGAATGAGATGCTTCGCTCCTATTTTATGGAAATTAAGCAATAACATTTTGGAAATAAGCAACTGGGTTTTATTTGTACCACTTTGCATTGAAACATACTGCTAAAAGCCCCAATTCTCTCCAGTAGAGGTCTAAATTTTTGGTCTAATACAAGGCATTTCTAATACTGTTTCATTCGGAATCTCAAATATAACTAGTTCAATAATATAACAACAAATTATGAAGGCTAATCTACTTCATCGTTAAAATGCAAGGTGGTACCAAAAAAACCCAGTTACTTTAATAATACTAATCGTTGCTGGTCTGAAACTATTTTTTTTTTCTTCTTGTCTTACACAAAGGTAGTTTAAATTAAAAGAAGAAGTGTTTATTTACATATATATATAAATCAAACAATCACTTTGTTTTCGAAACACCATTTCTTATACTTAAAACGTTTTAACGCACTTGGCAGCTCTTAAGCACCATATATCTATAATAGTTTTATGTTCATCACAAAGATCTTGTACCAATTTAATTTTTTCACATTCTTTTAAAAAAATCATTTTATCTTTCAAATATGTCTTGATAATTCTATGAAATTCTCTATAATCAACAAATCATCACTCTATCGATACCCTCTGTGCTTTTCAATCCAGTCAATTTGTTTTTCTCTTCAAGACATGGTGAAGTGGAGGGGTAAGGAGGTTTAATTAGGAATATTTTGATGTACTCTAGAGTGGCTATAACAAATTGTTTTACAATAAATTCGTTATTGCTATTTTTGAGTCCTTGAAGATCTACGATTATTATATTGCTATTCATGATATTTTCTTAACGATATTACTCTGTGGTTTTTACTCGAATATACAATCGTTTAAAATCAAGCAATAAGCGGTTATCTGATCTGGCATTTCTTGGTCTGTTTCGATTTCAACTCTCACATCGATCAAACTTTTTAAGTTCCGTGTTATCTTGAACAATCAATTACAAATAATGGTGCTACGTCTCTGAACTCCTTTAAAGCCATCAACGTCTCTGACCGACGTCCGTGATAGAAGTGTAACACAATAGCACTGATAAGCAGAGTGCACAACGAGTAATAGATAAGAGCAGCAATGGCGGTGTTCAAGGAACAATAGATAAGAGGAAAGGTTGAACAACAATGGAACGCTAATGAGGGTGTAGGCCCACCGGATATCAATTAGATATTAGTTAATTGATCTGCACATCTCCGGAACCGCGCATCCTACGCAAACAGGCCGCAGATTCGTGATCAGAGCATTTTTTTAGGATCCGTGGACCGACCGTCAACCGATGAGAGCTGGTTTGTACCAGTTCTGGCAGAAGTGGTACAAACTAACTGCTACTATTGTACAGAAACGACGTGGAAAACTGATGCGCGGAGTGCTCTTTCTGCGAGGCATGCCTTGATAGACACAGGGTTCTCAGTGATTGACCACCCTCCGTATATCCCAGACCTAGCACTGTCTGACATTTGTCTCAGCAAACGCCATCCTGACGGTGCGCACTTCTATAAAAAAAATATGGACATTTTGACGCTTACCTTAAGAAGTCTGCAGATTGCAGATCTACGGATATTTTGAAATAGAATCTACGGAATTCTACGGATATTTTTATACCAATCTACGGATTTTGAAAACTTAGAGTTGATAACACTGTGGCAATTGTCAAAATGTCAAATCAAATGTCAATTGCTCAATGCTAATGTAATGTTGCTGTTGTTTGTTTTGTGAAAAATTTGCTGTAGCAACCTCTGCTGAAATTGATTTAGCCGGTGTATCTTTATTTTACTTTTTCCGAAAAGTATTGATACATAAACGCTTACACTATCAATACTTTGAGGATGCCGAGTCAATACGAGGAAGAGCGAGTTTGGGAAGGTTCTAACCATAATCAATACGAAGTACATATTATTACGTTAATCGTAACAAATTCAGTGCATAAAATTGAAATTTATAATCTGAATTTTATCTTAATTATATTTAGGAAGAAGGTGGTGAAGATGTTATCGATAATCCTGAAGAAGTGCTGCAAGAATGCTTGGAAAAGTTTAAGACACCTGATTACATCATGGAACCGGGTATATTTGGACAGTTAAAACGGTACTTCCAAGCAGGAGGAAATCCCGAACAAGTTATTGAACAACTGTCTATAAATTACAATGCTGTTGCACAAATGGCAAATTTATTAGCTGAGTGGTTAATACTTGGTGGTGAGCATAGACATGTATTTTATTACATCTCATAAAACACATGAAAATAATTTACCATATAAAACCATACACATCATTCTCTTGTTTCTTACTATGCCTTCTTGCGAGACAGGCTTTAACTTAGACTGGATGGTAAATTACGTTTTAAGAATGCATTAAAGCTAAATTTCATTTCAACTGTACTTTGAAGAAACACATGTTGATGACAGATGTTTAGTTTATCACGTAAGTTGTAAATTAGCATCTATTATCCAGTGTTTGCACCCAAAAAATCTCGTACTTTTAGTGTTTCTACCTTGTAGCATAAAACAAGTATCACACAACTTGTTTTATTCATTATTGAGTGTGTACTCTAGGAAACTATAAATTTTGTGACAAATTGTAAGACTTGCTGCAGTTTGTAGAACTGAATAAAAACTTGTATAACCACTCAACGCTCCAAGCCGCACGGTTTGTACTTGCCCCACCTGCCGGCGTTTAAATGTCACTTTCTTTTTTACGACCACATGAGACAGGGTCATTCCATGTCAATTCAACACAATTTTGGGAGATTTTCGGAATTGATGTCTTTGATTTCTTATTATGCAGCAATATATCATAGACTTATGAAAAAATACGAAATTTCAGTTATGTAGCACAATTATTTTTGAAAAGTTCAAAAAATTTCGTGTTTTGGCACCTTTGGATGCCTATAGACTGAGAACCAATGATGATATAAACCTGGGATTATTTCATTCTAAATATCCTCATTTTAAAGCTGTTAAATGGGGCTTTAATAATATATGCCACAAGATAGGTTTACAATATAAAAATAATTAAAATTTTAAAATTTTTTAAAAGTGGCAATTTTAAAATTTTTTAAAAATTATTAAATATGGTTTATAATATCTTAATACCTATAGCTATGTGATCTCAATGGGCTCAAGATATACAGGGCTTCAGAAATACACATGTTTTATAAATAATGTACCAAATTAGTAAAATTTTATTTTTAATTACAAATTTTGCTATGCAGTGTGCAGGACACTATTAAATTAATAAAACGCAATGATTACTTAATAGTACCATGTTTGGAAACCTCTCTTTGATAGAAAACTGAAGCTGATTTGTGTACAAGTAGAGGGAAATCCACTTTCAAAGAGCGTAAGCAGACACTGGATTTCTTTTGCAGATGTGATATGCAAAGTGAATCCCGTCACACAGAGTGGTCGAACATACAGTGTACCAGACAGTGAAGTGAACAAACATGTGGATATCTTCCAATGATTAAGTCTCAAAATCATTAATTTGTTATATTGATTTGTTTATTATATTTCTATGTATTGAAAGACCAAGGTAACCTGTATAATATTGTTAACCATTAACTTTAATTAATTAATTTGTTTTACTCAATTTAATTGATTTGTTAACCCTTAACTTTACCCATAATATTGGTGTCCATGTGACCATTCTGCATTAAAAAATGTTAAAGTAATACCCACTGCTTGTTTCAGTGTAGTATTGCTTGTTTCATTCAATTAACTATTCAACATTTTCTAAAACAATACTAATTCTGGTATTTTTCACAAAATGTGTATTTCTGAAGCCCTGTATCTCTTGATCCCATCGAGATCCCATGATAGAATTTTGCTGTATGTATTAAGACATTATAAAATATATTTGATACTTTTTTTTAAATTTTCTCAATTGCTTTTAAAAAATTCAAATTTTAAAATTTCATTTTAATTATTAAAATAATTCATTTTAATTTTAAAATTTCATTTTAAAATTTTCATTATTTTTAATTTTAACCCTATCCATATTATTTGTAATTATTATTTTTAATTGTAACCATATCTTGTGGCTATATCATCTTAAAGCCCCATTTAACAGCTTTAAAATCTGACCATTCCCAGGTTAATATCATCATTGGTTGTCAGTCTATAGGCATCTAAAGATGACAAAACATGAAACTTTCTCATAAAAATTGAAATCTTTAAAAATTAATAACTTCAAAAATAATTCTGCTACATAACTGAAATTTTTTCATAAGTCTATGATATATTGCTGCATAAAAAAATCATGAAAATCTGAGACATCAAGTCTGAATCAGTGTGTTGATTTGACATGGAAAGACCCACTTCAACAAAATCGATAACTAATGAAAAACTGCTATAGCTACATTCAAATAAAAAATATTCATGAAATGCTCAAAAAATTCAGAATTCAGTTTGTTTTGTCATAACTCTTATATAGAATATTACATATATCATACTGTTAAATCAAATAAAGGAAGCAAAATTGCTGGGATGAAAATTAAAACTAATAAAAATATCCAGTCCCTAATAAATAATGAAAAACTTGCCTTTGTGAAACAAATGATTCAAGAGTATCAAGCTTTTAGTATACCTTTTGTACTATGACATGTAAAATGTATATATTTGCAGGTGTGAAAGTGACCGAAGTACAGGCTATGGTGGAAAATCATCTTAAGGATATGATTTTAAAAACTTTTGACCCTAAAAAAGCCGATACTATTTTTACTGAAGAAGGTGAAGTAAGTGATTTTACACGCATGCCAATATATGCTTTTAACTTCTTTTAAAAGTAAGTTTCTTGTAATTTTTAAATTTAATTGTTTTCTTTTCTTTGTTTTTATAGACACCAGCATGGTTGACAGAAATGATTGAACATCCAACATGGAGGTCTTTGATATACAGATTGGCTGAAGAATACCCAGATTGTCTAATGTTGAATTTTACAATTAAGGTTAGAAATATATTATTAAATATATAGAACCCGAAATTTTGTACAAATTGTACAAAATTTCGTATTATATATAAAATATAATATTATAACGTAATATTATGTAATAAAAATGCACACTCTTAACAAGATTTATGCCTAAAAATAGGTTCCTAATACAAAGTCTTCTATGTATGCTACTAGACTGGCAATTTTGAACAAAAACTGTCAGAACTAAAACTCGACAGGAAGCTGGTAGAACGGTAAATATGATTTGCGGTTGTATTTTTATTTACATTTACTGTACACAGTTTGCGGTTTACAAAACAAGGAACTAGTCTTCTCGCCCGCTCACAGTTGATTAAAGAAGGTACGGAGAGAGTTGCCAGTAACTTAGTGCACAATGTATTAAGACCGCAAAGCACTTCTACTAGTATACATAAGTCAGTATACAGAAGACAGTATCTACATCATTGTGTTTGACTGGCATCTTTAATAAACTGATTATTAGGTACAATAGAAAATAATTCTCAATTTACCGAATTCTCAATTCACCAGGTTATCAAAATACCAAATATTCTTTTAGTACAAGTATTAAGGGTAGCAACTTGTTACATTTATAAAATGCAACATGAAAACCAGGGAAAAGTGTAAGTTAATCGTTTAAACGAAATGGAAGAAAGTTAAAAAAATTTACGCACACCATTCTTAGCTATAATAATTTCTGGAGCATAAACTAAGTTTATGGTCAGTTGGGGCAAGTGCGGTATAGTTTTTTAAAACATTACTTTTGGTTGTAATTGTTTTTATAAAAAATATACAAGTTCAGTAGGTACTATTGGATAGCTTTATTTCTTTAGTTGTAAATTATCATTTCGTCGAGCAATATAAAGTACGTTTTGTTAAGCTTTTACGTGTTTGAATAAAACTGGTCGCTTAGACGCACTTCCCCTTGGAATAGGGGTAAGTGCGGCTGGGCTTGATAAATAGTTATTATTCTGTTATTATTAGAATAGGGTATATTTTTCGAATGAAAGTGTATGAACAGAAATAATATATGCAATCAGATATTTAGTAATTTTAAAATAAGTACTATTATCGCTAATAAAACAAACTTTGGGGTAAGTGCGCCATACGTTTGTTTTCAGGGTTTTTTAAACGGAAAATGGTATTCAATTAAATTGTAATTGGTTGCGCGGAAAAAACCATTGGATTATTATATTTGACGGTAGAGGTGCCAAGCCGCTTGTTCCTTTCCGACAAAACGATATCATTCATACCCTCCTCGATCCTTCATCGACACATCGGGGTGGTGGGGTGGGAGGGGCAAGAAGATGATTCTAGAATGTCACGTAATCATCGGGGCCGAGGACATATAAGGCACGCGCGACCGTTGCGCGGCCTCTTTCCACCGCAGTCGTCGCTGAAACCACAACGCTTCTCTCCCGACGCACCCCTGGGGCCCCAGAGTGTCTGTCTAGAAGAAGTTCCCTCACCTCGGGTGAGATATAGTCGCGCACCGCCTCTCTCCGGAGTGTTCCAGAAGAAGTTCCAGAAGTTGCAGCTATAGTGCTCAACAGGATAGAAGAAACCCCGGTGAGTCAACACTCCTTTATTTACTGCCTTATAGTTTAACCCGCTCCAATTTTGTTGTTCTCCTAATAAGGCAGGATTCCCTTTCAGCGATTTGGCACCGTAGTAGTTTAGTTTTAGGGAAGAGCAAGTGCATTATACCGCATTCTATAGTAGTCGCTTTTACGTAAGCGTAGAAGCATCCGCATATACAGTCCACTTTAGTTAATATCTAGCGTAGTAGGTTTAAGGTTCGACCGGGGAACTAGACTTCGGCAGCCTTAAACACGTGGCTCCACCAGTAATATTTATGATTTTTACAAGACGCTAGTGAGTACAAAATAATAAAAAACGTTTTTAGGGACTTATGTTTTATTTAAAGTAGAAGAATTCGGTATGTACACTACCTCAAAAAAAACGTGAAAAATCTGTAGGATTCGGGAAAAATACTGGTAATAAAATTCATTTAAATGTAACCTGTCGTGGTAAACAATTAATGTTTATCAATTATTTTTATCGTTTTTCAACATGTCGTCGCACAGATTTATGATATAGTTACTGTGCTTATCAACAACAAACCATAAACTGACCATTTATCATAGAAAGAGAACTGTCAGTTGTCACAACGGTGTCAAAATACGTGAAATAAAGATGTCAAACGTCATTAATAAATAAAAATGACAGCTTACTGCCATTACGGGTTTTTGTTGTGTGCTGCAATTTCAAGTGTAATTTTCTGTGCTTTACCAGCAAACAAAGCCATTATAAAATAATTAGACAGTTGAGAACAGTTTAAAATGTGTTTCACTATTTTTGAGTATAATGTACAAAGACCTGACCCAGGCTCCATACATTTTGAAACATCTCATGTCAGTCTTAAGTAAAGCAAATTAAATCAGTCTCAAAAAGATTAATATTTTTCTTTTAAATATTAACATTTATCACATAAATCCTTCGTTAAAAATAGTATTTAGTAAATCTAATTTTCTTATTCTACTTAATAGCTTTCTCTCTTTAGAATGTAAGAATATGTTATACGAACTTTTATAATTTTCATCCCCTGTTTTGCCCCCCTTATGTTAGGAATTTCCGAAAATCCTTAGCAGATGCCTACACCTATACACCTACACCTAAATACCTTTCAAGTTCGTAGCCTTTATAATTCCTGAGATTTCGTGATTAGTCTGTGAGTGGTATTTTGCTTTTTTATATTTAGAAGGTCTATACATGGCTGGTAAAACTGGCGAAGGCGTTCAGTCCGTCTACGTAATAACTTACATTGCATAAAATTTAATAAATAAATAAATATATACCCACCTACCTATATTCGTTAGAATATAGGTAAGTAGGTACTACTACTTCATTACATTCATTTCATTACAGCCCTTCACAAGTCCACTGCTGAACATAGGCCTATAAAGCACGATCCTGAGCCACCTGCATCCATCGACTTTCTTCATATCTTACCAGGTCGTCACTCCATCTAGTGGGGGGTCGCCCTACACTACGCCTACCGGTACGAGGCTGCCACTCGAGAACCTTTCTTCCCCATCGGTTATCGGTTCTTCGAGCTATATGGCTGGCCCATTGCCACTTCAGCTTCTAATCCGTTGAGCTATGTCGGTCACTCTGGTTTTACTGCGGATATCCTCATTTCTGAGTCTATCACGCAGAGAAACACCGAGCATCATGCTCTCCATAGCTCGCTGAGCGACCTTGGGCGTCCTCATACGGCCAGCTGTGAAGGACCACGTCTCAGATCCGTAAGTCATCACTGGCGACACGCACTGGTTGTACAATCTAGTTTTCAGAGATTGAGTTATACCTGAATAGAAGATGTGTCGTAATTTCCCGAACGCTGCCCAGCCGAGTTGAATCCGTCGATTGACCTTTCGGTCGAAGTTGGACTTACCTAGTCGGACTATTTGTCCCAGGTAAACGTACTCGTCAACAACTTTGAGCTTAGTGCTCCCAACAACTACCGGCATAGGTGTGACATGGACATTAAACATTATCTTTGTTTGGCCATGTTCATCTTAAGACCTATCCCTTGGGAGACACCATTAGGTCATTGAGCATAGTGCTTAGGTCCTCCAGGGATTCTGCCATAAGGACTATATAGTCGGCAAATCGAAGGTGAGTGATGTACTCGCCATTGATCTTAATACCGTATGCTTTCCAGTCCAGTAGCTTGAAAACATCTTCCAATGCAGCGGTGAAGAGTTTCGGGGATATAACGTCACCCTGTCTTACACCTCTCTGCAGTTAGATAGGTTTCGAACTCTGGTTCTGTACTCGGATAGCCATCGTAGCCTTACTGTACGAACACTTCAGCACTTCGATATACCGACAGTCAACTTGGCACCGCAGAAGAGACTGTAGCACCGCCCAAATTTCGACGCATTCAAAGGCTTTCTCATAGTCACCATACGCCAGGCAAAGTGGCAGATTGTACTCTTCGGACTTCTGTACAATTTGCCGAAGGGTATGTATATGGTCTATGTTACTAAAGCCTTTTCGGAAACCGGCTTGTTCGGGAGGCTGGAAGTCGTCGAGTCTGCGTGCGAGACGATTCGTAATGACTCTCGAAAACAGCACGTAGACGCGGCTCAGCAGGGAAACCGGTCTGTAGTTCTTCAAGAGAGCATTGTCGCCTTTCTTAAAGAACAAGACCACCGCTTTTCTGCTCCACGCCTCCGGAGTAGTGCCACCATGTAGGACGGAATTGAAGAGCTTCTGAAGGACTTCAAGTACCGGTGTTCCACCTGTTTTCAGAAGCTCCGCTGTAATTCCATCCTCGCCTGGGGCCCTGCCGTTTTTAAGGTGCTGGAGAGCCATTCTAATCTCGCTCAGACTGACGTCCGGGATATCATCAGAATAGTGTCGGATAAGACTTACTAGGTACTACCACTTACTTTCTTAAAATGTTTTCAACTTCTGGTTCGGGGTAAGTGTGCGTTATAGTGGTGCATGTACCTCATTACTAGTGGCGCGCTTGCCTCACTTCGTTTGTTTTAGGTTATACAAATTCAGGGATCGCTAACGTTAATTACTTGTGAGATAGAAACAAAATATATATAGATTTATGAAGAATAATGTTTACAGAAGGCAGATACCTGGTTCAAATCACTCGGTAGTCGTTTTTTCTTGAGATTCGTACTGATATGCACAGCACTTGTCAACGTAGACTCCACGAGAAAAAAAAAATGGTCAAAAGAAAATGGCGACTCACATCGTACTATGCCGACGAGTGACGACATCTTAAATTTTACTTCGAAATTAAAATTTGTTGCGGAAGGACAGGTTGTGGCGCATTTTCCAAATACTGTATTGGTTTATGAGATATTGAGTTTCGTCGCACTTGCCCCAACTGACCTTATTTACAAAATTACACCAAAAATAAATTGTTAATTATAAATATAGAACCGCCAATGCTTTTGAAGCGTGGCACCATAGTCAGTATACAATTAACAATTTAATTGTATATATGCACATGTCTAAGTGTACAAGTTAAAAAGCCCCATCAAAAGCAAATTTAAAAACAAAAGAAGTAAGAAATAACATTATTTTTTCATTTATTACAAAAACGAATTTTAATTATTTGTTTAGATTTTACTTACTATGCTTTGATTGTACATAAACATCAAAATAGTTTTTTAATGAAAATATATTTTTTCTGTCATAAGTTGGAATTTTATTTCATAATGTAGGTACTTTTGTTAAGTTGATCGTCTAGTGCATTTTGTAAATTAATAAACAGAATCTCATTGATAATGTAGGCTTTATTAGTGTTTGTATTAATTTGTGTTTCAGTTAATATCAGATGCAGGTTTCCAAGGAGAAATCACAAGTATTTCTACAGCAGCACAGCAAATTGAAGTGTTTTCTAGAGTGCTTAAATCAGCTATTGTGGGATTTCTGCAAAGTTCTGATGACTGGCAGAACAGTGTTAATGAATGTGCTGTGAGTATATACATTACGAGTATTTAGCTGTTAAATATAATTATCCCAACATATAACAAATAAATATTCAATAAAAAATATTCTATTTACTTAATTTAGGATACTAAAATGTTGTGTTATATAAAAGGAAATTTGTATGTAAATTAATACAAACTTAAAATGATCTTATCGCTAGTTAGGTGGCCTCAACTGCATTGATCTCTATTAGCGAGAATACCTCAGCCTCATTAGTCATTAGTCACAAGTTCTAAGGGTAAGCTTCATGGCATGATCATGGTACTGCCACTTGTGCGGAGCTGCTTTCTTTGACTACCTGATTGTTCCAATGCTGGAAAAAACAGTACACACATATAACATAGCAAGGAATCGAATTGGTGGGCTTTATAATATCCTTGAAATATTTTGTTATTTCTCGGGCACTGGTTTATTTACGCTAACGCGGTTAATGTTTCTTTCTGCACTATTACTTATATTTAATATCAATAATGTGTGTATATATATATATATATATATATATATATATATATATATATATATATATATATATAGAAGAGAGAATATGGGACGTGTAGTGGCGGTGCAAAAATATCCACTACCCCATATGGGGGAGGCATATGTTCAGCAGTGGACTTTAATGGGCAGTTACAGTAATGATACGACTAAAAATAAATAAATCAAACCACAGATATTCAAAGTAGAATAATTAAAAAAAGAGTTAAAAATGTGCAAAACATTAAAACCGCAATCCTCTGAGGCATAGTTTTGTGTATTAATATAATTTTCAAGGAACTGATAAACTTTTATATAAACTACCTTCTCAATTAAATGAAATTGTGTATTAAAAAACTTTACCTCAGTGTCAACTAGCGACATCTCATGAGCGGAAGATTATTCGTCCTAAGTGGGAAAACATGGCGAAAATTAAAGCAATTTTTTATGTTTTAAAAATCAATCTCTTAAATATTCTTAGTAATTTTTATCCCTAAATTCCGCATCATATTGAGGGAAGAACTGAAATTTCCGGGGGGAAAAACTGTTTTATTTTTATTTATTTTATAAATTAATTCATTTAGAATCATAATGAATTATACTTTGATATCATTATTTTCAGTCATGTATCTGATTTACTATAGTAAAGTTCAATTCTACTTTGTGTGACCTTAAACTATGAAGTTTATGATCGAATTTTTTCTGACATTAGTTTAATAGTACCTGGTTGACCGAGCTTTGCTCGGTATTTTTCGCTCGATTTTTTTTAATTCGTGTGTTTTGGAAATTATATTTAGATACAAATTACATACTGATGAAATATAAATAATATTTTTTGATCTTAGCGACATAACAGAAAAAACAGAACTGGTTATTTGAATAAAAAATTATGAGTGCAATTATTATAATTTAAATTTTCGTGTTTTTAATAAATACTAAAAAAGGGGCTCGAAAAAATAGATTTTCTCAAAAAAGAAAGGAACATGAAAAAAAAGTTAAAAAAGGTCGGTCGGTCTGTCTGGGCTCAAACCGGGGTTTTACGATTCTGTGACCGACCATTATACCAATTAAGCTATTTATAATCACTGACAATCCGTCAAAATTTACCTTCTTATTCTAACGATATTGTAGCAGTTTTTCCTAAAAACACGGACAAAAAGACATTTTCTAAAAATAAATCCTAGCTAGATCGATTTATTATCCCCGAAACTCTCTGGACACTAAATTTTATGAAAATCGTTGGAGCCGTTTCCGAGATCCCGAATATATATATATATATATATATATATATATATATATATATATATATATAAGAATTGCTCGTTTAATAGTATAGGACTAGGCGTTATCACATAATACGGAAACATTTTATGACCTATATATAATATACCTATTATTTTGTATTTCTAAAAGTCAACAAACCTATTACTTATTTTTATAGCAATATTTACACAAGACTATAACCAAAAAATTATTAAGGTTATCGTTCTTCTTTGGAAGAAGCTCCCTAACCCCACCTTCCTTACACCATATAATACTATATTAAATATTTATAACGTTTAGTCATGTAATTTTAATATTGACATCTCTTTCAGAAAATGGTCTGCCATGGTGCTCATACATATGTATATAGTCAAGTAATTGTACACATTTTATCACAAGAGCCAAGAGGAGGTGCAATCATGAAGAGACTAGGACAGGAAATAACACGATGTGCTCAACAAAGGTAGAAAATAAAAACCTTTTTATACTTGCTATCAAGTATTAACTATTAAACATATTTTCATTCTTAATTGTTTGTTATACATCTTTCTGCTGCAAAGCAACAATGCATATTTGCCTTGTGTTGTGTTGTGTTCAATGAATGATGAATGAATGTAACATATTTGCATTTTTAGGGTTTTGTAGTTCACAACAAAGAGCCCTTATAGTTTTGCCATGTCCATCCGTCCGTCCGCGGTTTTACTCAGAGACTATAGATGCTACAAAACTGTGATTTGGCATAGTTATAGATATAGATCACACCTACCACAACTGTGAAACGAAACCCTAATTTTTTAATAGTAAATAAATTTAATGATAAAAAAATTCTCGTCTATTCCACGATGTAGGGTATCATTAGATAGGTCTTTCAAAAACGCGGTGGTATGGAATAATATCCTTTCGATTCAGGGGTCCGTTTGTACCAGCTAAACCGCTGTTTTTGAAAATGTGAAAAGTATATATGATAGTAGTATATATAATGAAGTTAAAAGGAAAACTATCACAGCTAAGTAGAATTAACAAGTTAACGATTAATAGTCGTCCAACTTATTGTGTAGTGTTGTATAGTGCACTTGGATTAGTAAAAATTTCGTTACAACTCCATAGAAAATTACCTAAAACTAACTGTATTATAACTATGTAATGTAATGTCCTCCAGACCGAATTTCGGTCACAGCGGCCAGTCTCAACGCAGACTAGCCATCGGCGCAGGACAGGATTATAGTGCCCAAGTGTATGCACAAGCACAGGTGCTCTCTCTATTCCCTCACTCTCATAATCCGATGGGACGGTAAACCGACGCGACCGCAGAGAGATCGGGCGCAGGACCAACGGCTTTACGTGCTTTCCGAGGCACGGGGGTGAGTCACCGCCAACTTCCCGACTCCGGGCAGCTACTGAGAGGTTCTTGACGGAAAACTCAATAATTGATTTTTTGGCCCGACCCAGGATTCGAACCCAGGACCTCATGATCAGCAATCGCACTACTACAACCACTAGACCAACGAGGCAGTCTGAGAAAAAAAATATTATAACTATGTAGTTATTGTAAACTGTAAGAAATAAAAAAAACTACTTATATGCATTACTACTATAGCTTTACATTTTCATTTGCGGGATAGACAGGTAGGATCTTTCTTACTTACTTACCACTTTCGCTAATTTTTAGTAGTTAGTGTAGACCTCATTCAAGGTACAATCATACATACAATACAATCATATAGCCTCATACAGTTTCTTTCGTCACACTCTTGGTTGAAAGCGGTTTTAAGCGGATGACCCTTAGGATAATTTAGGGCAGTGGTAGTTTACGGGAAGGTTCGTTACGGTCATATATATCTTAGAGTAGCACTGGCGGAAATATATAGATAGATAGTCAACTACGATCATCTTTACAAAACGCGAACTCGCTTAGTATGCTTATTATCAAAAAAACCGTGTATAGTGACGGGCAACTACGGAACCCTACCTCATACCTACATTGTGCGTGGGCCCGACACGCACTTGCCAACCTTTTTTATTTTTTGTAAGACCGCTTTCTACCTGTTGTGTTCTGGTTTGATAGGTATTGGGATTTGGTATTATTAGGTTTTTTAATATAGTAGCAGTGTTTAATTAAATTGTTACAGTGTTAAATTGTAATTCCTTTAACATAAAACTTAACCATACCATTTATATTTTAGTGGGCACGATGTTACTCCAATTACACTGGCGCTGACAGCTGGTGAATCATGGCGTAGCGCGCGTACAGCACTGGCGGCTATGTTGTCTCGTGGCGCCTTAAACCCTGCCGATATTTCCGTGCTATTCCGCGCCTATACCCAACCCGAGCCACCGCCAGTTCATTTATTGAGAATACCACAATTTTTAGGTATCTACATAACTATTTGATGTATTAGTTTCACATATAATATTATTCTCCGTTCAAATTTACTTGACGCGTGAACGTGAACGGTTGGCAGCCTGTGAATTTCTTGAGCATATTATAGCTTTATTTATATATAAAGATATAATATGCGAGTTTATACTTGTGTTGTATGTATTATATGTGTTATATACTGTTCTACGTGCACAGTAACACGTAACGTAAAAATTAGAATAACAATCAGTAAAACTATAAGAAAAAAGAAATATTTGAAAAGTATTATGAGTTACAACAATTTTAGAAAACAAAATTGCCAATCACTCACACGTCAAATAAAAATGAACGTACAATAATACTTTGGGTATGTTCCAAAATAGAACCCAGTGTACTGTCCAATGAAATGACGTCGTGAATCGACGCCATACTGATGATTTGTTCCAAAACATAGGGCAGTATATGACGTCATACATTTGCGCCATATTCGAAAAGTGTGGCGATTATTTTTGTCATTTTGTGCTCCAAAAATCATTATATCCTCCTAATGGAGATACCAGCAATTATTCTATAATTTTTTGTATTTGAATAAATTAAAACAATTTCTGGCATGCTTTATTCAGCGTACACACAATAAAAAATTGTTTTAATATGGCCGAATATCCGACAAAATATGGCGGCGGCACGCCAGTACAATACGGCGTCAAACGTTTCGGAACATACCCTTAATTTCAATATTTAATCTATATATCTATATATTAGTATTATTGCAGAACTCCTCGTGGATTCATTATTTAAATTAGGAAGTAAATTGAATCCCGAACACAAATCAAAATACATGTATTTGTTGGCCTATGCTGCAAGTGTGTGTGAAGGCGTGACTCCAGGCAGACCGGTTAAAGATGAATTAAAAGCAACGGTACAAGCAATAGAAAAAATACACGCTGTCTGCAGCAGCTCAGCCAGTTCAAGTGAACTGATCGCAGAATTGCCTACGTTATATCATTGTATAAGGTAATAATATATGTTACGTAAAATTTTATTTATAGATAAAGTATGTCCATCGACTCCACCGAGTCAGTAATTCATTCTTGGGGCAATGTATGTATTCACTTTTACAACAAAATCCCAGAAAATATACAAAATTTGTCATACACAAAGTTCAAAAATTTTATTAAACTAAGTTTTTTTAAAGTTGGCCTACTGGAAGAAATTTCATTGTGAGATAAGTAGAGCCTTTGTACAAACTTTTTATTATGATGTGTCCTCTCCCTAACTTGTGTGTACATAAATTGTGAAATAAATAAATAAAAAGGGTATAACATTAAGGAATTTATGGATGATAATAAATAACCCCTGGGAAGGGTGATCGCTACCAAGCTATTTCAAATTTATCTTGTGTTGTTAATTGTAACATGATCCTGCTGGGTTTCTTGCTGGTTCTTCCCAGGACAGGTTTTTTTTGCGAACCAGTGGTAAATGAAAAAAAAAGACTATAAGTATTGTTTATAATCTACATTGGATAAAAAAGCTGGTTCTTCCCAGGACAGGTTTTTTTTGCGAACCAGTGGTAAATGAAAAAAAAAGACTAAGTATTGAATCTACATTGGATAAAAAAGTTTCTGTTTCATGATAAGCGGGAATAAATCGTGTTCACATTCAAGCGCTTAGACACCGCGCTACTGAGCCTCCATTACATAGGCCGTGTGCTTTTGCAAAAGTTTTATACGATAAATATTTTATTTCTAATGAAAAATTATGAATTAAAAGAGGAATTTTAAGCTTAAGGAATTATAATGCTATGCACAAATTTTATAAAGGATAGCTGAAATTATTTACGTAAAAAGATAAATTATATTCACACAAACAATTTTATAATAAAGCACTATACTAAAACACTAGAAAAATCCAAAAATCAACACAATAACATTCACGCGAAAATGACGTACGAAATAAACGTAGATTATAAATAAATATTCATAACAGTTTTCTTATTGCACTAGAGGATAGAGTATTTTATATTGATTATATAATGCCAAACTTCTTCATAGAAAAGTAGTCTCTATAAATAAGTTTTTATCGGTTAAAGTGCTGTTGGTAGGTGCGACCTCGAGACCGCTAGGGATTTGACAGAATATGTCTAGGGGGTTAAGAGGTTAAAAAATAAATCTGCGCAAAACAAGCCATCTAAAATGTCAAACGTTCGATAATCGTAAGCTTATTTTACAGATTCCCCGTTGTTGGTATGGGCGTTTTAGTGTGGGTAGAATGTGTCGTAACGGAGCCTTCTTATTTCAAACTATGCACGGAGCATTGCCCAGTACACTTGGCTTTATTAGACGAAGTCGCTTCGTGCCATCAGTTACTTCATCACAGACTTTTGAGATTACTTATACAACTTTTTGAATCACCGCAAGACGAGTTAGAAATATTAGTGCAGGTAAAATTTTATTTATACATAGTTATTATTATTAGTTTGTCATGGGGAAACAGAATTTCTATTTTTAATATGCAAACATTTTCCATTTTATAGCTTGAACTGAAGAAAATGCTTCTTGACCGCATGGTTAATTTGCTCAGCCGTGGCTGTGTGGTGCCCGTGCTTCGATATATCAAACAATGTTGGCAACGTGGCGATACAGACATATCGCTCATTAGATATTTTATCACAGAGGTATTTGTATATTATTTCTTAAAACAAACTACCCCCTGATACTGGCAATTGTGACATCCCTAGAGCCTGCTAGCAACGCCAACTACCAACTACTAAAAGACTAAATGAATCATTAAATTCGACCGTTTAATTACTTAAAAGTGTTTTGTATAGAAAACACATATGTGCATTATCCTTTAATTAAATTTATTTCACCACCTTGTGGGCTAATACACAGATGCAAAATGTCTTTAAGGAAAGTGATTAGGTTTTGTTAAGCTAAGTCTGTGCAGTTTACCATCTTCAGTTACATCACCACTTATGATCAGGTGGAATTCCGTCTCTTAATCGAAGTTGGAACTTACCCAGTCGGACAAATTGTCCTAGGTAAACATACTAGCCAACAACTTCAAGAATAATTATCCCAAACACTGCCGGCTTAAATGTGACATGAACGTTAGACATGACGCTTTGTCTTGTCAATATTCATTTTTAGACAACTGTATGTTTTCTGAAATTTCGCCGCATGTATTTCAAGATCTTTCAATCCAATTTCCTGTACGCTATCATACATTTATGTTTTATTTCCCGTGTTTACTGGTACGAGCGGAGTAAGATTTTTAGATTCTTCTGCGATGGGTCTTGCAAAACACGCTCAAACCTTATAGACAGTTTCCACGCTTGTCATTTATATCGCTCTATTACAATTTATATTCACTCTATTACAATTTAGAAGCACTGGAAACAATTTCGTAATTCGAACATGGCTTTGGATTACATATGAGACAGAGCTTTCATTAGACGACGTGACCTTTGCAACTAAACATTTGGTTCCAGCTACCAGTTTTCACCCTCACGGTCAGCATAGTGAAGTAAATTTTGTTTTTCGACCAACCGTCGGGGCTAGATCATGTTTTCTTTCTGCGGAGCCACTTCTCGAAGAAAGAGTTTATTACAAAGAGACTTCACTTCCCTATGAAGTCAGCTGGTTGTTGATCCCTTGTGTTCCATTTCCCAACTTTCAGCCCACCGTACTCTCTTGTGCCTAATTTTGCGTTGAAATCTCCCATCAACATCGTGTAGTAAGAGGTTTTGAAAGAATGCATGGCTCTAGAGATATCCTCGTACACCGCGTCCACCCTTCTTCCTCAAGTCACATGTATTGTACTAAACATATTACGATTATTTTAACGGAACTTTTTAGGTACTTGACGCAATAGCACCGCCTTATACTCAGGAGTTTGTTCAGTTAGTTTTGCCAATGGTCGAAAATGAAGAAATAACCGGAACAATGCGAGCTGAGGGCGAGAATGACCCTGTTTCAGAATTCATTGGTAATCATTTCTTTTTCGTAATAATAATTATATATTTTACTATAATTATAATACATTTAAATATTTAAAGACGGCTAGTTTATGAAAAATCACTTGTGAAATTCTCTTGCCTCTTGCTTACGCAGTAAATCTCATTAGCGAGTCAGTCAATCGATAAGGCAATTTAAGATGTGAAAAACGTATCACCGTGGATACTTCTGCTGCTGCAGAGGCCAAGTAAGTATAGTAAAAGGGGGAAGGGGGAGGCTAGTTCAGTACAAAAGAAGGTTGGTTGGAAAACAAGGTTCGTGTTTGCCGGCTTTGTCGATAAAAGAATTGAGAGATTGAGTCTATATACAAGGTAATATATACAATAGCGTTTTTAACGTACACGAATAATAATAATTTACTCCAAACCACAGGCTGGTTTTGGTCCCGCCGACCAGCCTCGATAGATACTAGCCATCGGCACAGTACAGGATTATAGGAGCACAGGTGCACTCTATTCCCTCACTCTAATAGTCCGATGGGAGGGTAAACCGACACGACCGGAGAGGTATCAGACGCAGGACCAACGGATTTACCTATTTTATAACGTAAAGTCTCCGCCCACTACCCCGTTCTATTATGTATGTATTATAGTATTCTATGTATGTGCCCATAGTGATATTATAGTTCATAAAAATAGCTTGATCTCTGCGACAGCTGTCAGTAAAATCATGCCTATGAAGTCCTGAATTTCTTAGTAGTACAAACAGTACCTGTCAATGTCATACTTTATGGGCATGCCGACCTAATTAGTGCATGCCCATAAAGTATGACATTGACAGGTACTGTCTGTACTACTAAGAAATTCAGGACTTCATAGGCATGATTTTTACTGACAGCTGTCGCAGAGATCAAGCTATCTTTTATGAACCATAGTGTGTTGTGATAAATCACAACACACTAAAAGTACTATGGGCTAAGAAAACATTGCCTTCCTATTGGGCTGGTGCAGTGGATTAAATATATTAAATGTTACACAAGAGAACTTCTTTTATATAGGATAGGGTGACAAATGAACACACAGTCCACCTGATGGTAAGTGGTTGCTGTGGCCCATAGACATCTACATCTATCCTCGATAACGAATTAAAATGCAGATGCGTTATCACCCGTGAGGACTAAGATGGAATGCCTTGTTTCCAGTAAAAAGGGTCTCCGGTTCTCTACACTCACCATATGAAACACAGCAGCATTAAGCTACTATTTCACGCTGGTATCCTGTGAGAGCGTGGTCCTTCCCCGGTCGAGCCGACCCATTCGTGCTACAACTATACTATTAATATAGCTGCAGCATGGCTCTACCACGTAAAGAACTTTTATAGTGCTCCCCTCCCTTCCCACTCTTGGTATGCATGTTTTACAATTGTGGGTGTTCTGCGCATTCTGAATAACTGTATTATTGGTGTTGAAAATAAATTACTAAAAATTTGTTTTTTTCTTTCAGTTCACTGTAAGGCGCATTATGTCAGTACATAAGTGGTTTATAAATTTAGAAATAAAAACATTGAATATTTCTATGCTTTTTATTTATCAGTAACTCCTCGAAGCCTTTCTCTCGTAATATCTTTTAAGAGCTTGTTCAAAAACTTCTCCAACTGTTCGTTTTTTCCATATATCTATTTTCTCTACTGGCGGCTTTGAATTACTTTCATCTTGTGTAGACTCTGTATTACTCTCTTTGACATCATTGTCTTTAACATTTTCCTTAGAAAATGCAGGTTCTTTATCCGTGGGGTTTTGTTTTTTATGGTCGTTTGTTTCATCATTTTTATCTTCATCACTTGATTCGTCAATAGAAAAGTCAGAATCAGCATCAATGTTCTCTTCACTGTTCTTAGCCTTTTTTGATAATCTAATTTCTTCAAGGTTACACCGGTTAATTTCTTCGTCAGAATCTTCAATTTCCCCCTCAGATAGTAATTTATCATTATCTGCTGATGATTTTCTTTTCCTATAATTTCTTGTTTTCGCCGTTTGCGACTTATTCGTATCACTGATGTTTAAATTAGTTTTTTCTATTATTTCTTTTCCACCATTATCTTCTTTAACTTCATCACCTTTATCTTTTCCCAGTTTTTGTTCATATAAATGACGGTAAAAGCCACCTGAATTGAAAATAATACATTATTTTTCTTGTAAGTTATACAGTAGGATCACATAATATAGTTACTATATCTTGTGATTATTAACTTTTACAATATTCACTGTTTTGCCTTTAAAGGGTATCTTGAAACTGGAACACAAATGTGTAAAAGTAAAAGTGTACACTAAGCATCAAATATGTTGTAAAAATATGCATTTCAATAGGGTGGCATATTGAATGCTTGAAGTAAAGTTACAGCCTATATACATTCATTGAAATAAACAATTTAATTAATGCCTGTGATGTGATGTACTATAAAATTTAAAGTCAACATTTAGCCCTTGTGCTACCACAACATACTACTATACTATATATGTATATAGAAAACAGTCAAACAGACCATGAGGAATTATCATACACAATAATTAATTTCCTTGATTGTTGTTTGAATTTACTCGTAAGAAAATAGAATAGTTGAAGAAAGTTATTACCACATACAGCAGTCAAAAATCAGATAATTTGATAGCACAAACATAAAACTACAATTTTTCAAGATGCACATATTTCACAAAATCCATTGCCCATGTAATAATCCAACAGATTGGAAGACAGTTTTTTGTTCATTGCCAAGTTAAGCAACAATGTGTCAAGTTCCCAGAATCAAACAGTTAATTTTGCACAAATATTGACTCCCACAAGGTTAAGAACCAACAACACAACTCCAGCTAGGACAGTAGTTTGACTTTGCTACTTAACTAGACAGTTTTAAAATATTAATTGATCAAAATTTAATATTTTATTAAATAAATGTATCTATGTACAAAAACACAAAAATGTTTCTACTTATGTCTGTTATAGACTTTGAAACCATCCACACAATTTTGATAATTTTTTTGTATGTGTTTAATGGGTCCCAAGATGGTTGGTTTGTTTACATTCAGACCCAGGAGGTGTCGCTGTTTTCGAGATCAAGAAATCAACTATTATATTGGTTCCTTAGCAAGATTCCTTAGTAGTTCCAGCAGTAGACTGCCACAGGCTGTTCAAAATGGTCCCTCATATTATAGTCAAAATTTTAGAGTATTTAATGTTTTCAGTTTTTAAATTTTCTGAATAAAAATAGTGTCACCTAAATCTTTTTGTTTTGTTACATCGCCAATACTTTCTAAATACTCCTCATACTTCTCCCTTTCTTCTTCTTGTCTCATTTCTTCCAATTTCTTTTTATAAGCCGAAGTTACGAAAACTTCTTTGTCTGCAAACTCATCACCCTCCTTTTCTCTCTCTTTTTGTATCTAAAACCATTTTAACAGTATGTTTATATAAACTGTATAAAGCATAATATTTTTTAATTGATTGTAATAATATTTTATTATATAATATATTTATACTGAAAAGTGAATTATAATATAGACTATCCTAAACTTTTTGAGCCAGTAGTTTAGTACATATTAAAAATTAAATTTATTTCAATAAGCATAGAAATAAAAAAGACATCTAAATTATTATTGATATGTCCACCTGTCTTTCCAATCTGCGTTCATTTTCTATTTTTCTCTTACTAGCAGCTTTAATCAAATTTTCTATATATTTTGGCTTTTTGACTTCTTTGTTCTTTTCCTTTTTCTCCTCTTTCTGAATTGTCATTGAATCATATATTTCATCATATTGATAGACAGTAGGATCTTCTAACACAGCTTTTTCTTGTGTAATTTTACTCTGCAATTATAAAAATAAATCTATACAATATATAATTTAAGATACAAACTGGCCCAGCAGAGGTTTTGTCTCTACCAGGAGATGGTGAGAAAAGTTTTTAGGAAAGCGGGAAATTTAAACAGAGTACATATAAAATTTATAAATATGTCCATTTCAACATAAGTACCTCCAAACTCCCCATACATGTGCATGCACAGTGATATGTTAAATTTAATGGAGGTTTCATTGCATTTAATAATATTAATAAGGATAATCTCCTCCTTGTAGATAGTCTTAAGAAATTTTGATTGAGTAAAATCAAACTTTTTAAAACATGCAACATGTTAGTTTTAAAATTGGAGTACTTGAGTATTATTCCAGTACACTGCTGCATACACTTAGCATTGCAAAGAAATTAAAAAAATATCGTTGAACAATACCTAACAGATATCTATGAAATATGCAGTGGCGAAGCTAGAGCTCCAAGCTAGGGCAAGCTCAAGATATAAATTGATAAAAATATAGATTGCTGTTTTTAGCAGTTTTATAAAAATACGTCAATCTTGATATGTCTCCACGCTTCAGTTTCATATTCAGTACTGTCAAGGACGTGTTTAACAAAGCACACAGAAGTCATACCACTGCTAGATAGATTGTATTACATATCAGCAATTGCATAGCTTCGGTGGCTTTGAAGAAAGCCGTATCGGTTTGTTTAAGTGAAAGAAAAAAATATTTACATCCAATACAATACATGAACAAAAGTAAAACACGAACAAAGTTCAAATAAACTACATATTATGTACAAAATTAAAAAAAATTATTTACATTCTAATGGATAAGAGATAAGTGGAATCGTCTCGCTTTCTTATGGAAAGATTTAATTACGTCCACGTAAAATGTTGGTGAACGTTTTAATTGTACCAATAACTGTTTTTTAATTGCGATAATTGATAAGTCTGAAATACACTCTTAACCTTGTGTATTATCTCAACAAGGTTTAAAGATTTCCTCTCCGATTAGCACTTTAACACACTTCAATTCATCACAAGGAACACTATTATCCTCCATTTAAAAAAGCATAAATTTTGAACTCGTAATATTAAATCGCTTAAGATAAGCACACTAGTAAATAAACATTGAAACGCGAAATGAACTTGCAAACGTATTGCCCGCGCGCCTCCGCTTTTACAAATTTATTCCCAAAAGCCTGGCTTTATATCTATTATTTTTCTATTATTTTTTTTAATTATTTTTTTTAAAAAACGTTACCCCTACACTAGGATTTTCTCCTGTATCGCGGGGGCAGTTTACAAACATAAATTGCACAAGGACAAACATCCAGACCCGGAACAATTATTTGTAGGCTATACAAATACTTGTTCCGTGCGGAATTCGAACCCGCAACTCCCAGCGCAGCCACTCATTGCTAAGCCACTACGCCACGGAGTCGTCTATACTATCTCTATACTAATTGCTATATATACAATCGTAGTTATATTTCATTATATGTAGAATATTTTGCCATAGGTTAGAAAGAGAGCGATCGTCTTCTCGAAAGCCCCGTAAAAAGCCCACGCGAGCGACGGAGACAACTAATCGCTCTATTAACTCATTTTATATGACAGCAGCAGTATCGCTTAGGCAATACGAGGTCATCGGTCGACATGTGTCGAACAGTGGAGTGCGCGGGAAATTTGAAATAGCTTGAAACAATTTACGAGTTATTTTATTAGTTGATATTATTGATTGATTCAGGTTTAATAAGGCAAGCCCTGCTTTTCGGCTTTTATGGAAGCTTCGCCACTGGAAATATGATTATTTATTTTGCTTTATTCTGCTTTATCTATGTTCACAGTGGCAAACCATATAAATGGGAGTTGGTAATCACCCAAATACTCAACTTAGTTTTATTTTTCTTGGGTATAATTTTGTTACACAATGAAACATGTTAAAGTAAAATAACTGCTCCATCAGGGTAAACATAGCTGTATCTTTGGATGCGGATGGTTTAAACACATATTTTTTAGAACATCCATAACGTAACTTGATTTTTAAATAACTTTTATATTGTTGCAAATCACAAATTTATGAATTGATGGATTTATTTAATTTATGATGGATGAAATTAATACATGGTTGATTTGTAATTTCATTTAGATACTTTATATTTTAAAAATTACTAAAATTAAAACCTACCTAATACTCAATATTGAATAATTAGTTTATATTCCTGCCCTGTATGATAGTACATAAACTAGAAATACTTACTTTTTTTATTATTTTTTTTATTTTAGCAATAAGTGACAGTATAAAGAACACAGGTAGCTGCGGATCCTTAATTAAGCGCAGCTTGTATCTCAGGACCCTGGCATGCAATACAAAACGGTTTGTCACTGGACTCCATTTACATCGAGATAGTGTTAATATTAGGTGCTTGTCATCGGCCTTTAAAAATAATGCTTCTAATACAAAAACTAGGGAAGTATTGTTTTACTACATAAATCAAAATAAATAATATCGCCTGCAAGGGATGATTCCGCAATAGTTGGAATAGGAATGATTACATCTGGGTCTGGTTTTGTGTGTGTGTGTGTGTGTCTGTGTGTGTGTATCTTATGTGCTATTTAATTAGCTCTTCAGTGTCATTATATGTAAAAGTGTACATCATGTTCTTTAATAGGGTTTTACATGAGGAAAGTGGCTGGTCTTTAAGGTGTAGCAGCCAGACTAATCAACCCTAAACGGGAATAAATAATATATACTCTGCTGCTACCATAACGCGGAAGGCGAGGATAAAAAACATTTATTTCCTAACTATCCCTGGCTACTGAGATACTGCGGACCGCATATAGATAATTTGACGTTCTTATAAAGAAACAAGAAGCAGCCGCAAATATCATTCAGCGCCACATCGACTTCACACGCCGCTATCGTCACGTATCCGTCGACCAATGGTGAGCCGTTTCTTCAACGCCGCAGCTCGCTTCTTCTTGCTGTTCCGGAGCTGTATTCCACGCCGCCGCCGCTCACCGACTACGCGCGCGCACCGATCTGCATGTCTTTTATAGCCCGGTCCAGCGACGTAGCTTCGTGAACAACACACAAGTCTCACGCCGGGAAACGAAACGTACATAATAGTTGTATATTTTGGCTAATTTTCATTGGTCATAATATAAGCATTATAATTGGCTAGGTAAAATAAAAAATTGTTACCATTAAACGGTAAAACAATTGTGAGCCGGCCATATAAATATAGGCAAGGTTGATGCAAATATATTCCATTCCAGTCCACAGTCCATTCCATATTCATACTCCAGTCGGACTTACATAAACAGTCGTTTCATTTCTCCACCTTGAAACCACTCCGAGTCTGTTAATAGTGGACCGTTCATCTCCACTATTACAAAGGTCAATTATTTTTAATATTTTGTTGTAGATGAAAGGATGTGAGAAGGTGGGGCAACGTTTGGCCAAGTTTGACTTTACGATTGGAACAGGGATTTTAAAAGTGCGTTTGCTTCTTAATTCATTGTAGTCCGGGCGACATCTTACGGTTTTGTGCACTTTGAGTGTGGCATTGTAAATAAACAGCTGTCGCACCCGTAGTACTTTAAATTCTTTATACAGGGTGGCCCAAAAGTCGTGGATCAAACGCAACTAGGGGTTAGATGGGGTCATCAGCTGCAAAAAGTTGTTCTACGGGAGGTCCTTAAAGTCAACCCCTGCAGAGTTATAATTTATTTTGTGTTTTTATGAGAAAATTGACTTTTTTTAACTAATTCTTATTAGAATGCCAAAAAATAAACATCCTCTATCTTTTTTATAATTTTCACTAGATTGGTACTGATGAGTCCTTGCGTTAGACATGCTATTTATGGTTGTTTATTGGGTGTGTTGAAGATAATGTTAAGTTTTACGATTATTATTTTTCTCAAATCATAACTTTTTATTTACTTCGGACCCCACTGTGAAAAAAAAAATACTCTACCGAAAAGTGACCCTGTATTACAAGTTTTGGCGCATTTAATAGGGATTCTGAAAAGGTATTACACATGGTTATGCGTGGCTTTGATATCTTTTTAGGACGATTATTCATGGCAAGGCCAAAGTTAACCCAACCATAAAACTCGGTTAGGCTTATTTAAAAATAAACTAGAATTAATACAATTAATGACAAAGACTCTCTGCCTCTCTTTTACACTAACTATTTAATCCTTTGTCAGTAAAAGGCCGGTTGGCCCGTCAGTTCAGGTAGCGATATCTTTTCTAGGAAACAAAAGGCTGGGCCGGCAGGGGCGGGGGCTGGGGGATGCGCGTGAGCATGTTTCTTTAGAATGTTTAGTGTTCTTTAGTAACTCGCTTCCTGCCTGTGGGTACGCACGTGTTCTTTTTCTCGGTTTTACGACGACTTGTGACCAGTTTCTTTCCTTTGACCTACGCTTTGTTTTTCGGACTTGTGATAGATTGCCTACCTGTGACCAGTGCTGTGTGAATCGGACGGATTGGCTACAAAAGTGGACAGATGGCTGCTGCGAGGAGAGAATACACCCAACGGGAGTATGCAGAAATGCATTACCTGTATGGCTTTTGCGACGGTAATGCCCGGGCTGCTGCCAGGGAATATCGTCAACGCTACCCTAACCGTGATCGTTTTCCGGATTACAGGGTCTTTATGCGCGTACATAATTCGTACATGGAGGGAGTCTTACCCGGTCAGCATGCTATGAGAGCAGGCAGACCAGTGATGCAATTTGAAAATGAAGATGAAGTGCTGAGATAATTAAGATTGGATCCTAGTATAAGTCAACGCCAAATATCCAGTAATATCGGGATTCCAAGATCGACGGTGCAACGTGTCATTAACAGAAAAAAATATCACGCCTACCACGTGCAAAGGGTGCAAGCTTTGCTGCCCGGTGACTATGAACCTAGAGTGCGGTTTTGTAGAGAGATGCTAAGATATCACAGAGAAGATCCGCAGTTCTTTAACAAGGTTTTATGGACGGATGAGTCAACTTTTAGAAGAATGGGAGTATTCAATATCCACAATCTACATTTTTACTCCAGAGTAAACCCCCATATCATAAGAAATGATCGATTCCAGAATCTGTTTGGTATTAACATGTGGGCTGGTATAATTGGCCAGCAGTTGGTGCTGCATGAAATGCCAGCAAGGCTGAATGGTGCTCAGTATTTAAATTTTTTGCAAAATAATTTAAACCATATTCTTAACGAAGCTGAAGTTCCAGAAGAAAGAATAGCAGAAATGTGGCTGCAACATGATGGCGCCCCGCCTCACTACGCTCGAGCAGTCAGAGATCATTTGAACGAGCGCTTCCCCAACCGGTGGATTGGTCGAGGCGGACATGTTGCGTGGCCACCCCGGTCGCCCGATTTAAATCCATTAGATTTTTTTCTTTGGGGCTATTTTAAAGAAATAGTTTACCAAGGAGAGAACAATAGCGAACAAGAACTACGACAAAAGCTCGAGTTTGCTAGAGTACAAGTAACTAATAACAGAAGTGCATTCCGTAGGTTACGTAGGAATTTTATTAGACGGTGCAGATTATGTATTATGGTCAGAGGCAGGAATTTTGAGCATTTATTGTAAAATGTTTTGCTTAATAAAACAATTATTTCACAATCGTTGCTTTGTTTTTTCGTCCTAGAAAGATATTATAGCCACTCATGGCCATGTGTAATACCTTTTCAGAATCCCTATTAAATGCGCCAAAACTTGTAATACAGGGTCACTTTTCGGTAGAGTATTTTTTTTCACAGTGGGGTCCGAAGTAAATAAAAAGTTATGATTTGAGAAAAATAATAATCGTAAAACTTAACATTATCTTCAACACACCCAATAAACAACCATATATAGCATGTCTAACGCAAGGACTCATCAGTCAACCAATCTAGTGAAAATTATAAAAAAGATAGAGGAAATTTATTTTTTGGCATTCTAATAAGAATTAGTTAAAAAAAGTCAATTTTCTCATAAAAACACAAAATAAATTATAACTTTGCAGGGGTTGACTTTAAGGACCTCCCGTAGAACAACTTTTTGCAGCTGATGACCCCATCTAACCCCTAGTTGCGTTTGATCCACGACTTTTGGGCCACCCTGTATAGAGAATCTGTGGAATATGTGAATGGCTTACTTTAATTAGGATTACTTTAATTAGTGCATGCAGTTGAGCCCTTTCCAATGGCATAAGTGCAGTCCTCCCAGCGCGACCCCACAAATCAATACTGCAGTATAAATTGGCAGAGTGCAAAGTATACCTGACGTATTATTACTACGGGAGTGCAAACTCGCAATTTTTTCACGAACTTTCGCACATAGGAAGACAAATTAGAAATTTGAGCATCAAATGTTAGGTTTTCATCTATGATAATTCCAAGATATTTGGTTATTCTAGAGCGCACTATCTGTTCACAGTTGCAGCCATGCAGATTAGTATAATCATTTTTGCAGTAATGAATTTTCAAGGGTGTAGCGGTCGGAGGACTTGTTCGTCTCGATTTACAAAAGCATATGTATGTAGTCTTTTCTTTATTTAGTGTAAGAAGATTTAAGTTTAAGGACATGGCAATACGAGATAGGCCTTGTTCCGCGGTACTGTATACTCGACTCCATGTCGTGTCGTGAAATAATATGGTTGTATCATGTGCATAAGCAATTACATTTGAATTAGGCAAGTTTTGTTCTAGAATATCATTCATGTACAGGATGAAGAGAGTGGGTGCAAGGGTAGCCTTGTGGAACGCCAAAATGAACATCCAGTTGCCTTCTATTGTAATTTGCTACTTTTACACATTGTTTTCTCATTTTTAGGTAAGTTTCAAACCATTGAAGTGTATTTCCCCTTACTCCAGCGGCTTCTAGCTTTTTCAAGAGGAGGCCAACAGAGACTGTGTGACCAAAAGCTCGCGACAGGTCGAGAAAAACACCTATGCAACATTGACCATTCTCCACGTGTTGTGATATCTGATCAGCTAGTGCTCCTACAGCATCCTCGGTCGATATTCCCTGACGAAACCCATATTGCTTATCTGAGATTTTCCGATTTTTATGTAGAAAATGGACAAGTTGCTTATTCACTATCTTCTCTAGAATTTACGAAATTATTTTTAAATATTTTTTTTAAAGAGATTGGTCTATAATTTTCCGGCAAGGTTGGAGAACCATTTTTGAAAATAGGTGACACTACTGCAGTTTTCCAGGATTCTGAAAAAACTCCCGTTTCTAGGCTTAAATATGTGAATGAGGGGAATAATAATATTATTGCAGGTCTTTTTAAGCAGTGTAACAGTGATATGGTCTAATCCTGGAGAACCGTTGGTTTTTAAGTTATAAATAATTCGGCTCACTTCTTGTTCATCAGTAGGGTGCAGGTAGAAAGAGTTTGGGTTAGATTTTGAACATCTGTGATTATTGATTAGTAGGTCTTGAGACGTGCCTAGGTTTTTTAAGATTTTTAACGAAGACCTCCCCTACGGTTGCGAAATGGTGATTACATTGGTCTAAGGATGAAGTTGGGTTGTTTAGATCCTTAATGAGTCTCATGGAGTGGTACTCCGACATAGAATTATAGCATAGACTTTTAATTTTATTACAAAGGTTACACGCATTGTCTTTGTTTTTCGTAATTTCCTATCTATTATATTCAGCTTTAATTTTCTTACTTAATATAGATTTTGTAGGATAGCCCATATACAATCAAGTTGTACCAAGTTTTTGTTAAATAATGCCGGTTCATTGATACTTGTCTTAACTTGCTCAGTACAATTGAGCATCTAGAGATAAATGAGTTTGTGCGTGTTTGCCTTATTTCTGTCGGTGCGTGCTGTATTAAAATCCTATGTTCGTAATAATTTTAATATTTTTATTTGTGGTTTCGTGCGCAAGTTTTAAACAAGTATTTAAGTTCAACACTTTACATATTTTTAAAAACAAAGCCATATCGGAAGCAAAAAAGAGATGGCAATATAGTGCAGAAGAATATTGGCAGACATGGGTTCCATGATTTTCCCAATTTATCAGTATCCTGCAACAACAAGGACTTCCTTGTCTACTGCCAACATTTGTTAAATCTCCACAGCAAATTCATTGAAAGATTCCAGGACATTTTGATATTCAAAAGTCAATCCTGCATTTGTATCCAGGATCGTGGCGATTGTTCAACGATTTTTGATAGCATGGGAATGCTATCAAAAAGAAAATTTGTGTGAATGTGAATTTAGAGCAGTGACAACAATGCTTACTAAAAAAAGAAATTGTTTGCATGTTATTGAACGCAGCGACTTACAACTGTTTTTAAATAAAATCAAACCTGATATCAACAAACTTATTAAAAATCATCAAATTCATCCATCTCATTCGATTAGTTTTAAAAATAAAATTGATTACCTATCTATATTGTTTCTTTTGATTTGATTAAAATATATTCCTAATATTATACAACTGCATTTTAATTTTTCTGTTAATTATGTCTAGTTTAGAATTTAAGTTTAAACATCAGAACCGACTAATATAACACACCATATTAAATTAATTAAAGTATGAAATCATAGTTTTTATGTTTTAGGAGTGTATAAAAAATTAGGGGTGCTTAATGTCAGAGGACGGTAAAAGAAATAAGTTTGATAATCTATGTTCTACACCAACATAATATACACTAATGAAATATATTGATAAATAACTGACTTGTCTATTTATGTTGACGCTGGGTTTCAACAGGACCGGCTTCTTGTTTGACTCGTCATCAGAATCTGTGTCATCACCAAAAACATTACGAGTTGCTTGAAATGTAGGTTGTTTATTTTTTGGTTTTTCTGCTAAAATAAGTCCGTACCTGTAAAAATGTAGTGTAGGACTATTAGTATGATTTTAAACAGAGTTAATTATTACACAATATTACGCCACGCACTTTTTGCTTGTCATTATAAATAGCAATATTAAAAATTAAAGAAATTCTCCGTTCCCGTTTAAGATACACAAATATTTAGAATCCACTATTACAGTTTAATAAAGTAGTCGTAGTCAATTATTATTCTGTAACTGTGACATGACATATGGTGACAATGACAACAGTGCTGCCAACATTGAAATCTAGCTCCCGTTGTAGAGAACACCATAATTATACAAAGTACTCTGTGACTATAGTCCCGTCAAGAACGGTAGACAAGTGTCAATCATTCATTTCTGGTGACCGAATCATTCTAGTACATTTAGTCACGCGTATAGTGCCACCAACTTATCTGTTCAGGTGGACAAAATTGGAACTAAGGCCGCCATTTTGTAAATGACATTTTTATAAAATATAAATAATATATATAATAACACTAATTCTCACTAATTTTAATATATTAACACGAAATTTGTTTTATTTTATATTATGTGTACCTAATGAATATGTAGTCACCTATTTCCTCGGCGAATTTCTTAAATGGCAATAGTAAGCACTCCACTAGCGACTCTGTAAACTGAACAGATAAGTTGGTGGCACTATACATTCTAATGTTCGGATCGATCATTCAATTGGTTCACTTTGAGCTCCAGTACTCCGTTGAGTCTGTGAGATCCGTAGACAGAGAAACCTATAGACTAATGATTAGCGTGGCCTCGAGTGAGAAAGGACGATAACGTAGTTTTAGTTTAGTTTTAATCTTTATGACTTTTAATTATATTCAGTTAAAGTTTTTGATTGTTCTTAGAACTGAACTGAACAAGATTCACTAATCTTAAGCTAACAAAACCCTTTTTTTCTCACTTAAACCAACTTGTAAACTCCTTAGATCGCTACGAACTGTCAAAGTTGTTTAGCAAAGTGTAGTTTGCTAAACAAAAAAACCGGCACGGAGAAAAGGACAAACGATCACACTGCTCTGTCTCATTTCTATGCAAGACGTATGCATAAATCTATCTTTTTCGAGTGCGAATGCGAAAGAAGGCGTCTATTTGTCTATAGGTTTCTCTGTCTACGGTGAGATCCATTGGGAACAGAGCACTTTCTATTTGAAATTTGTAATAGCGCCATCTACTACATGCTATAGGTAATAAAGTCATTTCATCGAACTAAAACTTATTGACTTTCAAGGATATCACAGGTTGTGCGACTGAAACAGTAAAGAGAGAGAGAGAGAGAGAGAGAAAGAGAGAATGTAATAAATAGAGTAGTTGATAGTTGTCTATATATACAATATTAGCGCATCATTTTGGTCGACCAATGACAAAACAGTTTCCGAGCTGATTTATGTCTAGTGAAAATATACTCTCTCAATTTTTTAAAGATAAGAATGTATTGCATATTTTTTCGTATTTGTAAATTAAAAAATGAATGAAATCATAATTTAAGTTTTGCCATTTCCAAATTATTTTTATTTCGAGAACAAATCTACAAAAACAAAAATTTTTGTTGTCCCGTTTAAAAAATCCGTTAGTCGTTAAACACAATTTTTCCCGTTGCCAACCTCGCTGTCCCGTCAAATCCAACGGGAAACACGTCAAGTTGGCAACACTGACAAGAATATCACAGATTCACGCACAGGATATGCGACTCAAACAGTAGAGAGAATGAAATAAATACGTGGTAGAGCCATGCTGCAGTTATACTAGTAGTATAGTTGTAGCACGAATGGGTCGACTCGACGGGGAAGGACCACGCTCTCACAGAATACCAGCGTGAAATAGTAGCTTAATGCTGCTGTATTTCGTATGGTGAGTGTAGAGAACCGGAGACCCTTTTTACTGGAAATGAGGCATTTCATCTCAGTCCTCATGGGTGACAACGCATTTGCATTTTGATTTGCAAAAGAAGATAGATGTAGATGTCTATGGGCCGCAGCAACCACTTACCATCAGGTGGACTGTGTGCTCGTTTGTCACGCTATTCTATAAAAAAAAATAGAGTAGTTGATAGTTTTCTATATATTCAACAGTAGCGCATCATTTTAGCCGACCAAAGATAAAACAGTTTCCGAGCTGTATTTAAAAGAATTACGTCAAATGAAAACTTTCTCTCTGAACTTTTTAAAGATAAGAATGTATTGCACATTTTTTCGTATTTTTAAACTAAAAAAATGAATTAAAAAAAAAACAAAACTAAAAAAAACATAAATTTTTGTTGTCCCGTTAAAAAACCCGTTAAACACAAATTTTTCCCGTTGCCAACCTCGCTGTCCCGTCAAATCTAACGGGAAACCCGTCAAGTTGGCAACACTGATTATGACATACTCCCATACGAGCTATGGAAGTTGAAACCAAAATAATGCCACTGTGTCTCATAAGACTTCTACTAATAGAAAGATACTTACTAAAGCTGTTATCTGGTAATGATAATGTTCTCAAAAAAATAATACCCTTTCCTGTACAATCCTCAGCACCGCAGACTTCGGGAGGTGAGCTTTTACGAGGTTATTTCCCAGTATTGCCTCTCATTGTACTACATAGAATGAAGATTTTAAAAATGTATTAAACAATCAAAGTGGACCATAGATAAATAAATATGTAGCAAGCTGAAGTGGACATGCTACTCTTACCCATATTCCTGTATTATATTTGAGACCAATATTGTTACTAAAATTTTTTTTAATAACTGTGAATTATTAAGTTTTCTTTCCGATAATAACTACTATACTTTGTATACAGATGGTAGCAAAAGTGAGCTCTTTGTGCGCAGTGCTGTCTATGATCCCCAATCCAAGATTGGTCAAAGTTTTCTTTTGGATCCCAAATGCAGTGTTTTTACTGCAGAGGTATAATATGCGGCCCTCGAGGCCCTGAAGAGGATCGCACATTAAAAAAAAGTTTTAATGATTTTTTAATTTTAACAGACAGTTTAAGTATGGTCCAAAGTTTAACCAATCTCAGATTTGACTTTAAAAAACTATATTTTGTATAATATTAAAAAGTTGTTATTTAGTTATGCACAAAAGGGTATACAGGTCTCTTTCATGTGGATTCCATCACATAGGGGCATAACAGGAAATGAGATAGTAGATAAAATTGCACGTGATGGAACCAACATGTTGGATGTTAGCTCCATAGTAAAAGTACCTTTGACCGACTGTTATGAATCTATTGACAACCAGGTCAATAGCTTATGGGTCGAATTTCGGAAACAAGACCAAGAACAAAAGGGTAAATGGTATGGAAATGTTCAAGAAAATCTGCCTGTAACACCATGGTATAACAAACTGAAAATGGCCAGTCGTGACTTTATTATGACTATAAACAGACTGCGTTTTGGTCACTCCACCGTCCCGGCTCACCTGGCTCGGTTGGGCATAATGGAGAGCAGCTACTGCACCTACTGCAATAATTCTGTTGGTGATATCGAACATTTCATATTTATATGTGAGTGCTTTTCATTTGACAGATTGATTCTTGTCAGTGAAATAAGTGACATAGTGCAAAATCAAGTGACAGTGCATGATCCCTCCCGCCGCCTGAATGATATGTTAAAAAATAGATCCTATTACGTGCCTCCTTACTTCCGGCCACTCAGTGAAGTAATCCATCACAACCATGAAATACTTGTTACCGCTTTCACTCTCCGGAAACGGCCCCGCCACGTCAATGGCTATTCTCTCCCATTGTGCACCAACATTGTACAACTTCAATGCACCTCTACTACGAGTGTGAGGCCCCTTTACAGCCGCACAACTTGTACATTTGCGACACCAGTCCTCGACATCGTTTCGACAGTTGACCCAGTAAAACCGTTCTCGGATCTTCAGTAGAGTCCGTTTAACTCCCAGATGGCCTCCTGAACAATCATTATGGTACAGCTGTAGAACATCCGGTACTCTAGCTTTAGGGACGACCATTTGGAAATGACAGCTGTCTCCCCGAACATTTTCCCATTTACGGCACAGAACTCCATCCTGAAGCAGCAAGCTTTCCCACTGGGCCTAATAGCTTTTAGTGGTCGAACTCATCGCTGAGACGTCGCTCCACTTGGGCTTGGGAGCACTGGCCTTCATCCATTCCAGAATCGGCTTGATGTCCGGATCTTCCTGCTGTGCATGTAGTAAGCTGTCCTTTTACTCGTTGCTGAGGTGGTCTGTCCTGAGCATCCTCACGGATACCTCTTCCTTACTCTCTTGCCTAGTACAATGGTTGCAATCTTCAGGACAAGGTCTTCTTGACAATGCATCTGCGTTGCCGTGAGATTTTCCGCTGCGATGTTCGATCTCAAAGTCGTATTTCTGCAGTAGTACAATCCACCTCGCAACTTGTCATTCTGCATTTTTAAACTGCAATAGCCATTTTAGTGCAGCATGGTCAGTTTGTAAGTGAAATTTTCGTCCCAGAAGATATTTGCTAAAATGCTGCAACGACTTTACCACAGCTAGCAATTCGCGTCTTGTGACACAATAGTTCCTTTCCGGTTTTGACAACGACTTGCTGAAGTACGCTATCACGACCTCTTGGTCACCATTCCGTTGAGACAACACACCGCCAAGTCCTATATCACTTGCGTCTGTGTCAACTATAAATTCTTTGCTTGCATCAGGGTATCCCAAAATAGGTGTTTTGCACAGACGGTCCTTGAGCTCCTGGAATGCGATATTGCAACTTTCATCCCAGCAGAAATGTCGCTTCTCCTCGGTTAGGTTATGCAGAGGTTTGGCTATATCTGCAAAGTTCTTCACAAATCGCCGGTAATAGGAGCACAAATCCAAAAATGCTCTAACCTGCGTCTTGTCTTTTGGAACCGGCCAATCCTTGACAGCGGCGATTTTCTCCGGATCCGTGCGGATCCTTCCTTCCTATACTTCTTCGGACACAACATACCCCAAAAATTGACTTGCCGTTTGAATAGTGAACATTTCTTCGGACTCAACTTGAGGTTGGCACTCTGAATCTTCATGAGCACGCGTTCCAGATTTTGAAGGTGTTCCTCGAACGTACGGCCCACGATGATGATGTCATCCAAGTAGACCAGACAGGCATCGCCAATTAGCCCGGTAAGTACAAGCTGCATCAGTCTTTCAAACGTTGCTGGAGCATTGCACAATACAAACGGCATTACTTTAAATTGCCACAGACCCTTTCTTGTCGAGAACGCAGTTTTCTCCTTGTCCTTAGGGTCAATTTCAACTTGCCAGTATCCACTTTTTAGATCCAGTGTGCTAAACCATTTTACTCCTGTAAGCATGTCCAGCGTGTCTCAATTCTTGGCAAGGGATAGCTGCCCTTCTTTGTAACGTCGTTCAGACGGCGGTAATCAACACAGAACCGCATGCTGCCATCCTTCTTCTTTACCAGCACCACTGGTGAACACCATGGACTAGAAGAAGGTCAATAACACCATCCTTCACCATTCCCTCAATCATGGTTTCCAATTCCTTTTCACGTGCTACCGGCAATCTTTTTGGCCGCTGACGGATAGGCAGTTCTTCTCATGTGTTTATTTTGTGTTGAACTAAGCCAGTCTTTCCTATGTCAGCATCGTATGATGAGAATACATCGGCGTACTTAAGTAACAACTTCTTCGCCTTGACCAATTCGTTCGGGGAGAGAACACTGCGAAAGTCTTCCAAAAGTGTGGTCACTCTCGTTTCTGAATCCTTGCTGGGGGTCCCACTCGATATATATTGGCACCGACGTAACCAATCCACTTGCTTACAGGTACCAACCAGTGTGACTTTTTCTATAATCTGTTCCCAGTCACAAAGGTTCAGCACACGTACTCCTGAGATATCAGTGGTCCTGACCAAGGTTCGAGCTACTTTCTATGGAAGGTCATTGTTTACCCTTTCCACAAGTACACAACGGTGAGCTTGCCCAGCGTTTCGAGGAAGACTCACCGGAACAATCGTTTCCGATCTCGGCGGAAGAACAATCTTCTTAATGCTGTACACGTTCCCTGGTAACGCACCTTCCATAAAAAGTTCCTCCTGTCCACATTTCAAAACACCTTGCTTAACGTCGATCTCACAACAATTATTCCCCATAAAGTCTAGGCCTAGGATGCAGTCAGACCTACATTATGCAGGTAGATCACGTTGCCTAGCTTCAACTCCATCTCCTTCTCTCCACGGACGGATATACGCTGACCAGTGGCTGTTACCAAATTAATGCGTTCTCGGTTGTATGCGGAGTCCCCAAGGAACTGACTTATAAGTTGGGAACTAACAACCGTACGAGAGGCTCCAGTGTCTATGGTCAGTTTACACGGCATTCCGTTGACCTCGCCCTTGATAATTAGACTGTTCCCATGGGTACAGTTTGTGAGATCGAGATCTCACAAACCCATGAGAAGTTTCCCTGCTGCTGCTGGGCGGTGTTGTTGGCCGCACTACTCTCCTGAGATCGTTCACCTTCCCTTTCTAGGGTTCGCTTAGGGCAGCTGGATCGAAGATGGCCCTTTTCCCCACAGCCATAGCACCTAGGGCTGTATCCTTTGTTGCGGTCGCGAACTGTAGCTGCTGCAACCTCCCTGACGCGATGGGAACGATGATCCTGCCGCACGGCTTCTACCTCCAGTGCATGGGCCAAGGCGTCCTTAAGCGTCTCGTGGTGCCCGAGCCTCACAGCAGCTCTGACTTCCAGGTCGCGGATGCCGTCGATGAATGTCTGCACCAGGTTCCCTTCAATGAGCGCAGGTACAGACTGGTATGCTTTTCGAACCATCTTCTCCACCTCAAGGGCCCACTGCTGCAGGTTTTCGTTGCTGCGTTGCACGCGATCTTTAAGCTGCGCGCGAAAGACGTGTTCCAGGTGAGCGTCACCATATCTCGCCTCCAATGCCTCAAGGAGTTGCTCATAAGTCACTTCCTCACCGAGAGCTTCCAGAACTGTTAAGGCCTGGTCGCGCAGGCCTGGTGTGAGAGTAGTCATGGTCTGACTTTTATTCCAGCCGTTCGCCTTCATAACAGCCTCGAACTGGATTTTGTAGGCTGACCAGGAAGAAGTCCCGTCGAACGGTGGCACCTTGAACCCACGTAGCGAAGGTGTAGTAGCTACTACGGGAGCTGTAGTTCCATCCCCAAGTATGAGTTCGTCCAGCGTTTTCTTCACGTCAGCCATCACGTAATCAACCCGATTGTTCACTTGGTCGATTTGGGTTTCAGCTTCCTTGATTTGGGTTTCAGCTTCCTACAGGCGGTTATCATGTTGAGCAACCCTATCCTTCACCTCCCTTATCTCTTTTCCGAAGTTAGCGTGAATGTCCTTCACGAGGAGCATCTGCTCTTCCTGTCGGCGGGCCTGTTCCTCCTGTCGGCGAGCCTGTTCCTGCAGCATCACCATCAGAGCACCTAAGTCAGGTGCTGCAGATGTAGGAGCTACTGACGGGCCAGTCTCCGTGGCTGGCAGTTGGCCCTCTGACGTCTGCGGCGTTGCACCACCAAATCGTTTCTGGTCCGTCTCCTGCTGGCATTGACTTCGGGTACGGACACCCTCCGTTTCCTCCTTAAGTAAAATCGGCACGTTTTAATCCCACTTCTGTCACCAATTTTTACGAGCTTAAGGTTCGTGACAATAAAAATTGCCGATAGAATTACCTAAATTAACACTTTAATTTTCTTTACACAGTGGTTGTTGACTGTCTAAGACGAAGACCATTAGTGTCAGCGACATTGCTGGCGACTAGATAAACAATATTCTGATCAAAATCCGGACTCTCACAGAATACGAACGAAAAATAGCAGCTTAATGCTGCTGTGTTTTGTATGGTGAGTGTAGAGAATCGGAGACCAGTTTTACTGGAATCGAGGCACCTGAACGAGAATAGAATGACTTCCCAGCATCTTAAAACGGAAAGGTACCTGGTGAGGACAGAGTTACAACAGAACTTTTATAAATGAGTGGATGATCGGTACATATTAACGTCCTTGAGAATATTTTTAAACCTAGCACTATGCTCAATTTAACCTATATAAAGTGTCTGCCAACGGTTAGGTTTCCAACGGTTAAGTCATCGGAAAATGCTGTGTTCATGTCACATATTTACGGGGGTTGTTAGGAAACTACTAGTTATATAAGGTGAAGAATTTTTCCTTAACAAATATGGAAGGAAAATACGGTGTTCATATATTTAATATAACTAATATCGTTGATATCTTCATCCATGGTAAACCATGCGAAAATGTATATATTTTGTAGGTTAATTATCCTTAAAAGTGAATGAAATAAAAAAAATCAAGATTTTAATATAGGCGCTATCATATAAACAATTTGGATCGCACAGAGCGTTTTTAGTGTAATTTCATGAGCGACAGAAATTAACCCACTTGGCAAGTCCTCCTTCGACCAAGTAGTCAACCAACAAATAGAACTCGATTGTGAAGTCCAATAACCCTCAAAATCTTGAAACAAGTGTACAATCAGTGCGTGTTGCCAGCAATGACCTACGGAACCGAGACTTTATTTTTTTTGATGCATAAGAAAGATTAAAGTAGTTCTGTTACTTTGTGTAACAGAATCCGTGTCGAATATATCCGCAGCAGAATCAAGGTTACAGACATGTTTTAAGATATCAGTAAAGAATGCGCCATAGCTTGAAGAACCGACAACCTATGGAGAAGAAAGGTTCCCGAGTGGCAGTCTCCTGGTAAGCGGAACGAGGTGACCCCCCACTACATGGAGGTCAAACGACCAGATAAAACATGTAGGATGTAGATGTATTTACTTGGCACAAGGCTGTGACAGTAGCTAGGGGAGGTCTATCTTTAACTACGAGTATGGACTTGTGACGGGTTATAATAGAGATCCAAGTACAACTAATGTAAAATAATTATTGTCTCCAGGGGCCTCGCAAAATTAATCTTGCCCACACCAAATTTAGATCTTGCTCCGCCTCTGAGTTTAATAAAATACAACTGGACATTATGTCAGAAAACGGCGGTAATATTTTTCAAATGATACTTGGATATGAGCCTTTGCCTTACACGAAAACATCATGAGACTGTATGGAGGACATAATCACAGTTACGATAAAAAATATTCAACTACCGACTATCACGAGCACGCCGTTACATTAAATGTACATTGGGCATAAAATCCAACAAATGGTTGATATTTCACAGATCAATCCAGTTCCAGAGAATGATATTCTTACGAAGATACTCTGACGATGACGGAATTTGAACCTGCTACAGATCGGGATCGTGGAAGGGGAGGCAGAACAATACTCACTATTCAAGATAAATTAGCAGAGTATTTTGTGACTGAAAATCCATTACCATGGCAAGATAGGTTTTTTTAAATGTATAACCTAAAAAAATAAGTGTGCACTTACCTAATTGCTTTTTTTCTTGAACCGTCATCTCGTTTTTTTTTGAATTAATTTACTGTTTTGTCCCAACATTTTATTTTTAAATTACGATTGGAATAATCTCTCATTGCGGTATCCAATAAACATGGTCTATTTTGAATTTCTACAATGAATCTTTCTGTATCGAAACTCATTATGTGTCCGTCTTAGCGGCCGGTTGGACACTGAGTGAGTGAGACGCAGCTTTTTTTTTTTTTTTTTTTTTTGCGCCCGAAGCAAATATGGGCAACCCTCCGGAAAGCGGGGGAGGGAGGTTGAGAATGCTCATAGCATACCACGCAGCCGGCTGCGTGGTTATGTGGGACTTTTACCCACTAAACTCAACCTTTTAGGAATTGGCTTAACGATCTTACTAGAGATCTCTAAACCGTATACGAACGCGACCCTCCTTGGCAGAAAGGAGGGCGCAAGCGTGAGACGCAGCTTGTTCGTGTACATTTTACTGGCGACGCCGTGACGTCGCCACGATTTCCAGACTCTACACAGTGAGCTGACAGTCGTGGCTACGCTTCCAAATTGGTGACGTTGCCAAACCATCGCCTAATGAGTTAATTGTACATTGTAATATGAATTGTTTAGATACGTTGCCGGCTTCGTAGCCATGGTGTCTCGGTGAGGTACCTCCCTTAGACGTTGTTTAGTTAGTGCATACTGTATATTTATAGGTGATCGAAGGACACGGTTATCTGCTAAAAAGTAGCCTAAATAATGTTTTTAAATGTAAATAAAATATAGGTATAAAAGTGTATGACGGAGCGTTTGATTGTTTCGAAGATTATTTAGGAGTGAACGTCAACCGGATATACAAAATGCCATCTGTCGAAGTAATCGGTTGTCATTCACCCAAATGCAACACCAAAGGCTAGTGTGAGAAAGAGGAGGGAAGACGTGGCAGTTCGCATCGAAACGGTGATCGGTTCACATCGCAAATAAGCATTACGTTCTTGGTGGAGTGTTTAACGAATCAGTGTCTCTAATAACTTTTGTTGTAATACCCTAATTATATTTTGTCTGAATTACGTGGATTAATACTCCTTGCCTGATTACCCATGTCTAATTAAATTCGAGTATGGATCCAGAGAAATAGCAGACCACCCCGACGTCCCTTTATAAGAAGTGGGATACGAAGGGCATTCACAAGGAGAAGATAGCAGTGCGCACGTGGTACGTCGCACAATTTACTGCGCAGCATGGAGGTTATATTATCTTACCTCTTGCAGACGCCGTCACCCACCGAAGATGAAAGCCGCATGACGACACAATTAGTGCGATTTGACCTAGACGAAAAAGACGTGGACATAGAAGGTTGGTGCAGGATAACGGAAATAATAGTGAATAGTAGGAAACTAGATGGTGCGGAACTTTTGCTAGCGCTTACACACGCTCTAAGGGGGCGGGCAGCCACGTGTTTGACCAAATTGCAAACATGGATGCAAATAAAGGAATTACTCCTAGCAAAATTTGAAAAACCGATGCTACCGCAAGACTACTTCGACGAGATATTAAGATTCCAACTCGGTATGAAAGAAACCGCAAGTGTCTGGGAGATGATAGAGCGTATCCCTCGCACAGAAATGTCAGATGTCATCACAGGGTTTGTAGCTTCTGTGCTATGTCAAAAAGATGGTATTATATGACGAGAGCTGCAATCTTGTAATATATCTACCAGAGCTCAGTTGTAACGGGTTCTCAACGGTCTTTCATCAAAATGAAAATACGAAGGACAAGAGATTAACGAGACGGAAGTGAAAAGAGGCCGCTACAATGACCTACACTTTCCTGGAACGAGTCATCGATGTGGTATGTCAGGTCATCGAGCTATGGACTGTCGAAAACGCCGCGAAGAGCCTGTTACTAGAGCAACTACGAAGACAGTTGAGCAGCACGTGAAGATGCCATCCATCCACGTCATGTTACTTGTTACGTTTATGGTCAACAAGGGCACGTCGCATCAGCATGTCCAGACCGCAAAAGGAGCAACGAGAAACCGGCTATCAGCAACGTCCACCTATGCGAGCGGAAGTCGGCAATTGGCACCTTTATTACGTCCACGGGTGAGCTCGTTTCTTTTCTTTTTGATAGTGGTTGCGCCTGTTCATTAGTGATTTCCGACTTGGACAGTAGACTATCGGATACGATACGTCACGAACTTGTATATCTCGCGAGTATTGTAGATAATATAGTAAAGTGTGACTCGCAGATTCTTAGCCCCATCAATGTTGAAGGCATACAATTAGATATATTGTTTAATGTAGTTCCCAACGCCGCTATTAGTGAACCGGTTATTATAGTAGGAATATTTTAGACAAGAGTGTCAATGTCGAGATTAGTAACGAGCGTATTCATTTCTCGTTACGTAGGGGTACAGATTTACAAGGTGAGCATAGAGTAGCCCTCATTAGGTTATTACGAAAATACCGCGAATCCTTCATGGATAGCATACCACGTCGCGTCTCTACAGGTTTCATGCGAATAGAGTCAGTTGACCCAAATAAAACTGTTCAGCGGCGTCCTTATAAGTTGTCGCCAGCGGAAAAGGAGATAGTTAGGGATAAAATAAGACATCTTATAGAAGCGTGAGTCATTCGTGAGAGTACGTCACCCTTCGCTAGTCCGATACTACTCGTTAAAAAGAAAGATAACTCTGATAGAATGTGTGTAGACTATCGCTAGCTTAATACTAATACCCGACCAGAACATTACCCGTTACCGATAATTGACGAGCAGATAGATCGACTTCACGGTGCTCGTTATTTTTCGTCTTTGGAAATGGCATCAGGCTATCACCAGATTCCGATAGATCCCGAGGGCGACAACATAGCTCTTACAGCTTTCGTGACCCCCGAGGGGCAATATGAGTTCATTGCCATGCCCTTTGGCCTAAGAAGTGCAGCATCAGTCTATCAAAGGTGTATTAACAAAGCTTTAGGTTCGCTTAAGGATACGGCGGCATTAGCATATGATATCCTCTGTTATTCTGATGACGTCACATGAGACCTGGAACGTTTGGACCTTACACTACAAGCTCTATTTGATGCGGGTTTTTCTTTGAACATTCATAAATGTAAATTCATGAAAAACGGAGTAGTCTTTCTAGGTTATGTCGTAAAATCAGGGCGAGTAACTCCCAATCCTAGGAAGGTACAGGCACTAACAGATGTACCTGCCCCGCGAACAGCCAGTCAGGTTCGTCAATTTTTAGGTCTCGCATTTTATTTTCGCCGTTTTATTCCAAATTATACCCGTTTAGTAGGTCCCTTATACCCCCTAACAAAACTGAGAGGTCCGATAACCCAGATGAACCAATATAGAGAGATCCACAAAACTATAGTTAACATATTGACATCAGAGCCGGTCTTGACGATCTTTGACCCCAATTCCCCAGTAAAGCTTCATACAGACGCGAGCTCAGAAGGGTACGGTGCAATACTTATTCAGCGACATAATAATCTGCCACATGTAATATCCTACTTTAGCCGTCAGACAACCGAAACCGAATCGCGTTACCATTCCCAAGAACTTGAAACCCTGGCGGTAGTCCGAGCGGTCGAGCATTTCAGACATTATCTTTATGGACAGCACTTCACAGTTTTCACGGACTGTAATTCTCTTAAGACGTCGAAGTCTAAAACCGATCTTACACCCCGAGTCCACCGATGGTGGGTCTTCCTCCAAGCTTACGATTTTGACATTGTCTATAAGTAAGGAAGTAGCATAGAACACGCCGATTTCCCCTCCAGAAACCCACTCAATGAACCTACCGCGAACTATCCCGATACCAATCCGTCCAAGAGAAATAAGTACGTACAATTTGTTGAGCTTCATCAGGGTTGGCTGATGGTCAAACAAAAGAGGGATAGCGAAATACAGGACCTAATTAACAAGCACAACAACAAAGAACTGCCTGAAGCCGTTGCTCATACCTACGATATACGAAAAGGGACACTTTATAGGAAAATTGAACGTAACAAAAGTAGCTATTGGCTCCCAGTTGTACCGCGCTCCCTCACTTGGACTTTAATTGACCACGTTTATACAGAGGTTAAGCACCTCAGCACTGAAAAAACGCTGAATAAACTTTACGAGCAATATATGTTCCCACAAATGTCAAAGCCAGTGCGCAAATTTGTGTATTGTATTCTGGGGATTGAACTGGACTAGATTTAGTTGCCCCCAATCCAAGACTTTGTTCAGCTAAGACTCGACTTTAGACACAAGTTTGTCCCGGTACTTGGCAACGTTTTCACCAGTGCAGTGGTCTGCATAGAAATGAATGTTATCAGTTTGCAACATATCGTTGATATGCAGTAGAAACAGCGTTGGTGATAGCACGCAGCCTTGTGAAACACCAGCGTTTATAGGCTTGTAATCAGAGCATGCACCATCTACTACGACCTTGATGCTCCGACTAGCAAGGAAACTGGTTATCTAGTTGCACAATTTCTCTGGAAGCCCAAAGGAAGGGGGCTTCGAAAGAAGCGCTTTGTACCAGACCCAATCGAAGGCCTTCAATATTTCCAAATTAACGGCCAATGCTTCCCTCTTGGACTCTACTGCCTCGTCCATCTATGAGTCAGGTAGACCAGAAGATCACCAGCTCATCGATCACGACGAAAACCGTATTGGCGGTCACTAATCAGCTGGTGATCCTCAAGGTAACTCATGAGCCGGCAGTTTATAACGGACTCCATTATTTTGGAGAACAAGGAGGTAATGACGATAGGCCTGTAGTTGGACGGGTTTGAGTGGTCGCCTTTTTTAGGAATCGGGTAGACCAAAGCTGTCTTCCATAAATTTGTGACTACGCCTTGAGAGTAGGAGTACCGGAAAAAACGCCTTAATACCAGTGCCAACTTCGGACCACACGTCTTCAGCACAATGGTAGGGACTCCATCAGGCCCAATCGACTTGCTGATGTCCATGGAGAGGAGTGCTTTGCTAACCGAGCGTTATGTAAACCTTACATCCGTTATGGAGCACTCACACCGCGGGATGATCGGCGGTGTGTTCTCCCCGACATCGAGAGTGGAATTGGATGCGAAGACAAAGCCTAAGAGATCGACTTTCTCCTTTCAGTATGGGTCAGTGAGTTATCCTTTCTATGCAGATATGAAAGAGATGATTGACATAAATTCCCTTGGACGGCCTTGGCGAGATCTGGTACCTCTCGCACGGGTTCTCGAAGGAAGACGAACTAGCCAATGACTCTTTTGAAGGACCTGGAGGCGGAATTATACTTCTTTTTAAGAGCACTGGTGTTTACATCCCGAGACGTTGATACGTCAGCCCAGGCCCAGTAGCACTCCTGCTTATAGCGTGATGCTATTTTAGAGGAGTGACCAAAATGTGGCTGGGATCTGCCTCCGATGGGCACCATAGAGGATGGAATAAAAAGTTACATACCCTGAAATACCACATCAGCAATAACGCTGGGATCATCCGGAGAGCAGCAAACCTGCACCTAAGGGTAGGATGCAAAAAAGACCGCGTCCTATCCCAATCGGCCGACCTATAGTGCCAAACACGGTGGCAGCCTGCTGAATGCAACCGCGAATTTAATGTGACTGGCACCACACCCCGGACAAGACAATGATCCGACGAGCCTAGATGGGCGTCGACTGAAACCTGATATTCGTGCAGTTGAGCGGTCATCAGAAAGTCCAACAGAAAAAGTGTATAGTCTTCCACATCTGGGATCCGCGTAGGCAAAGTAACTATTAAGACCGTATGCCAAGGCAAAGTCATAAACAGATCTCCACGCATGATCAGTTAAACGTGAACCGAGCCATTCGGCATGTTTGGCGTTAAAATCGCCAAGGATCAAGATCTCTGCGGATGGGATCTGCTGTAGCATCGAATCTGTAGCCGTTTGGACGTGGTCGATGAGTCCGGTCTGTTTCGGTTGCTATGGACCTATATAAGCAACCGTAGATGCGGGAATGATCGTCGCTGTCTGTCGCCTTTAAGACTGTCGAGGTATCGAAAATAGATGTGCTCTCTGACGTATACGCAAACTCCAGCCTGGAGCAGAAAGGAGTGTTCTAATTTGTACTCCGGGTAGGAGAGATATGAAGTATCCGCTGGAGAGGACACCTAAACGAGCAAGGCCGGCTTCGCCATCTCCTGATGATAGTGCACAGCGTTAAGGTTGGAATGAAGTCCCTTGATGTTGCAAAAATCACGGAAAGCGTGGCAAGTGTCGCTTCGGTGTTGTTGGTCCGCTTGCCCTGAGCAGTTCCTTTTTTTTAATTTATTTGGGACAACAAACAATAGTACAATGAGTATCACAAAGAATAGAAGTTTAAATTAGAATTTCAGAATCAACTACGTTATCCACGTCTTACTTAGCTTTGCTTAGTACAAACAAAATTAAACTTATACAATATATTTATGCATAGTAAAAGTAACATATTAATAAAGAAAAAAATCATAACATATAATATGTTATTTTAAGTGTAACAGTAGTTTTATTTTGGCCTTGGGTAAAGATGTTGCAAAAATATCTATGTCTAAAAACTTATTATTATATACTGACATCAACCGTCGCAGTGGTATGCGTTTGCCGGCATTAGTACGGCAAGCTCTAACGGCGAACACACATCGTCGGCTAATAAATTCTATCCGGTTTAAAAGCGCTGGGCAATCAAATTTATTATGACAAATATTAAACAATATTTGTATCGACCTCATTGTGACTAAGTTATATTTAACACGAAGTTTATCATATGAAAGGGTAAAATATTTTTTTTTTATATAGAAGAGGAGGCAAACGAGCATGCGGCTCACCTGATGTTAAGTGACTACCGCCGCCCATGATCAACCGCAACACCAGGAGAATTGCGGGTGCGTTGCCGGCCCTTTAGAAAGGAGTAAGCTCTTTTCTTGAAGGTCCCCAGGTCGTATCGGTCCGGAAAAATCGCCGGTGGTAAACTATTCCACAGAGAGGTTGTACGTGGAAGAAAACTCCTTGTGAAACGTACAGTGGTGGACCGCCAAGCATCCAGATGGTGTGGATGGTATCGGGACGTTTGCCGTGTAGTGCGTTCACGAAATTTGGCGGCTGGGATTAATCCGAACAATTCCTCAGAGCACTCCCCGTGATAGATGCGATAAAATACGCAAAGAGATGCAACATCTCTTCGCAGCGCCAGTGAATCGAGCCGATCGGAAAGCACTCGGTCGTCGACGATTCGAGCCGCTCTGCGCTGGATGCGGTCAAGTGGAAGGAGCTGGTACTGGGGAGCCCCAGCCCAGAGATGGGAACAGTATTCCATGTGCGGCCGAACATGCGCCTTGTAAAGTTGCAGGCGGTGTGCCGGCATGAAATACTGTCCCGCTCTGCTGAGCACGCCAAGCTTTTTAGAGGCCAATTTGGCCTTCTCTTCCAAGTGACCACGAAACTGCACGTCACTCGATATGTCGACGCCGAGGATTCCGATACTGGCTGAGGCAACAAGGGGAGTGCCTTGAAACTGAGGGGATACGACAAAGGGGTTCTTTTTAGCGGTTAACGCGCAAACTTGTGTCCTCTGGGGGTTAAACTGGACTAGATTTAGTCGTCCCCAATCCGAGACTCTGTTCAGCAAAGACTCGACTTCAGACATAAGTTTGTCCCGGCACTCGGAGACGTTTTCCCGAGAAATATTGGCTCGGCCGGTGTAAAGAGCATCACCAGTGCTGTCATCTGCATAGCAATGAATGTTACGGGTATGCAATATATCATTGATATGCAGAAGAAACAGCGTTGGCGATAGCACGCAGCCCTGTGGAACACCAGCATTAATAGGCTTGCAATCGGAGTTTGCACCGTCTACAACGACCTTGATGCTCCGATCTGCAAAAAAGCTGGTGATCCAATCGCACAATTTCTCGGGAAGCCCATAGGAAGGGAGCTTCGAAAGAAGCGCTTTGTGCCAAACCCGATCGAAGGCCTTCGCAATGTCCAAACTAACGGCCACTGCCTCCCCCTTGAACTCTACTGCCACCGCCCATCTGTGAGTGAGGTAGACCAGAAGATCACCAGCTGACCGACCACGGCGAAAACCGTATTGGCGGTCACTAATCAGCTGGTGATGCTCAAGGTACCTCATGAGCTGGCAGTTTACAATGGACTCCATTGTTTTGGAGAACAAGGAGATGATGTCGATAGGCCGGTAGTTGGACGGGTCTGAACGTTCGCCATTTTTAGGGATCGGGTGGACGAAAGCCGTCTTCCATGATTTTGGGACTACGCCTAGGGAGTAGGAGTACCGGAAAAGACGCGTTAAAACCGGTGCCAACTCTGGAGCACACGTCCTCAGCACAATTGGGGGGATTCCGTCAGGCCCACTCGACTTGTGGATGTCCAGGGAGAGGAGTGCTTTGCGAACCGAGCGCTGTGTGAACTGCACTTCCGGCAAGGAGCACTCACACCGCGGGATGGTCGGCGGCGTACTCCCCCCGTCATCGAGAGTCGAGTTAGACGCAAAGAAAGAGCCTAGAAGATCGGCTTTCTCCTTTGCAGTATGGGCCAGTGAGTCGTTCTCCCTGTGCAGAGATGGAAGATATGGCTGACAGAAATTCCCCTGGACAGCCTTGGCGAGAGACCAGAATGCACGGGTTCCAGAAGGAAGGCGAACTAGTTTCTCGCCAATTCTGCCTATGTGCTCTGACTTTGCCTTGGCAATGACTCTTTTGAAGGACCTAGAGGCGGAATTATACTTCTTTTTTAGAGCGCTGGTGTTTACATCCCGGGACGCTGATGCATCAACCCAGGCTTGGTAGCACTCCTGCTTATAGCATGATGCTATTTTACAGGAGCGACCAAACCATGGCTGAGATTTGCCTCCAATGGGCACCACAGAGGAAGGAATAAAAAGTTCCATACCCTGAAGTACCACATCAGTAACAGAATCTGCAACAACGTTGAGATCATCCGGCGAGAAGCAAACCCGCCCCCAAGGGTAGGATGCAAAGACGTTAATTATTTATTTACAAAATTTAAGACGTTAGATAACGTAACGTACGTTAGATAATGCATGGTGCGTAAAAACTTGCTTTGAACTCTTTCTTCTATGGTTTCACAATATTTTGCATAGTAGGGGTCCCATATAACACAAACATATTCTAATTGCGGCTGAATCAAGGACTTAAGCAAATACGAAAATGTTGAAGGCTTTTTGAATTTGTTTGATGATCTCATGACAAGACCATAAAGTTTATATGCTTTGCTTATGATTTTTTCTAAATGTAAATCGAAATGGAGTTTTTGGTCCAAAATTACACCAAGATCTCGAACAAGAGGCTCTATGCAACAGTTTGTCACAAAGGGTATAGTTAAATTTAACCACTTTTTGTTTTTAGTAAAAGATATTGTTAGACACCTTGGGATACTAAACTAGTTTATTTTTTACAATACAAACTCAAATTCTTAAGATCTTCTTGAAAAAGTAAACAATCATTTACATTTTTTATGATTTTATAAGCCTTCAGATCATCAGCATATAATAAAAATTTTGAGTGCTTAAAACATTCGTTTATGTCATTAATAAGGAGGATGAAGAGCAACCAACCAAGGATAGATCCCTGTGGCACACCAGATGTTTCTGTTATTGTATTGGAACAGAGGCCATTTATAACAACTGTCTGGGTCCTATTTAAAATATATGAAGAAAACCACCTTAACAGATTGCCTCTTCATTCATTAAATGCTATTTTTTTTAAGAAATAGTTCATGGTCAACTTTGTCAAACGTTTTCTGGGAATCTGTGTATACAGTATCTGTTTGTATTCGATTACCAATGTTAAAAAATAGCTCACCAATAAAAAGAGCCAAGTTAGCTATAGTTGATCTTCGTTTTACGAAGCCATATTGCACTGGTATGATAGTGTAATGAAAAATTGGACAGATTTCATTATGTACTAATCTTTCAGAAAGTTTTGATGCCGTACATAAGATTGAAATTGGACGATAGTTTGCAATGTTATGCTATGACCCATTTTTATGTACGGGAACGACATTAGCACGCTTCCAGATATTAGGAAAAGTTCCCCCTCGCATGCATTATTAAATAAAATATGCAGAGGCACACATATATTATTATCTTTGGTTTGAAAAAAAAATATTGCGGGTAGGCCATCAGGCCCAGCTCCTTTGGAGTGGTCTAAAGATTTTATAGCAATGTAGTGCATTACCTAGAAGTTTTATATTTCATGCGTGAGTCCCGTGTGACTCTGCTGCGCAAGCGCGTTTAGCATAAGTTAGATTTTATAAGAAATGATTGTATTTGGGACTCAATAAACGACCGACACACGGTGAAGACGTATCTTTTCTTTTCCCCACATGTACCATGCCTCATGGCGACCCTGCCAGGATCATCAGAAGATGCCAGGATCCTAACAAAGAAATTACCCACTAAGTGAAAAACCAGTGCAAAAAAAAGTCAAATTCGGAAGAAAGAAGAAAACCTTATAGAAGAAAGAAGAAAACCTTACAGAAGAATGAAGAAAACCATATAGAAGAAAGAAGCACAAATTCTGAAGAAAAAAAAAGAAGCGCCCTATTTTGAAGAAAACAAAAAAAAACCAAGAAGAAACGCCAGAAATCCAAAGAGAAATAAAGGTACGAAATGGGAAAATCGCAGTCGAAAGAAGTAGTCATAGCACAAAACGCAAATGGTGCAGCATCCGCAAATACAAGCCTAGAAGACGCTCACACAAACCACATCATACAAACCCTCATGATTGTATCCGTGGTTATGCTGGCTGCAGCAGTTATCTATTACCCGATGAAAAAATGCAGGAAGAGTGCCGTGAAAACTCTGAGGCGAGAACTCAACGCAATCTCGCTTGAAAACATCGCCCGCCCTACAACTAACTAGAAGATCTCAAGAGTGCAGTCCAGGGTAATACCCGGCCCGCTTCAAGAAGATGACCCCATGCAGCCACACATCCTGTTTGCAGTGCTGTTCCCGCTTGCTCGCGCCGCCCTAAAAATGGTTACATCCACAAACACCATCGCCCCGCCCTTGTAATTAGTATGTACGTGATATTTTAACAAGTAAGTGAAATTACAATTTTTTAAGTGTTTTTACATAGTGTGTAATAATAGTTTCCTTTCCATTTACTGTTATAAATTATATTTGTCGATTTTTTCAATGTCACTGGCTGAACTAAATAATGTGTACAGTAGTTTAAAAGAAATTAGAGATTATCTAGTGAAAATGGACCAAAACGTAGAGAGAGTTCCGATACAGCAAAACAAAAAGTTAGTGAAGCGAAAAATCTGTACAGTCGTTTGGAGTATATTTCGTCTAAAATCAAACTAAAAATAGAGAATTCTGAGATAAGTAGCGATGATTTTCAGGTTATTAATAGATGCATAGACGACATACATATCTTGTACAGTAATATTTTAAATTTAATGTCTCGTGAAACAGAAAGTTCCAATAACTCAGCCAGCATGGGCGCCTTTGATTTAAAAACGGCAATAGCCCTATTGCCAATAATGACAGGCCACGAAAATATTACTACTCAACTGATAGATAGTATTGTGATGTATAGTGATATGCTTAACGAAAATGGCAAAAAACAATTAATTGATTTCGTTTTGAAAACTAGACTGACCCCTAGCGCCAAGCTGAGGTTAAAATCTAGCTACGAGTCCGTGAGTAGTTTGGTTTTAGATATGCGCACTCACTTAATTCAGAAGAAATCCGCGGTAGCATTGCAATCGCAGCTTAATAGCGCAAGCCAAGGCCGTAGGTCTATTGATAAGTTCGGCTCTGAGTTAGAACAGTTGTTCGTCAACTTGACTATAGCACAGGCTGACGGTGATGACAAAAAATACGAAACACTTCGTCCTTTGAACGAGAAAATTGCGATTAAACGTTTCGCAGACGGATTATCAGATTCGCGTTTGAGCATTATCATAGCCTCCCGACAATTCCAGTCTCTTCCAGAAGCAATTCAAACCGCGCTGGACGAGAGCACATCATCAGCTCGTAACGAGCATGTGTTGAACATTTACCGCAGTCGTGACAATCAGTTTAATAGAAATAAAAGAGGCGCTAATAACGCTCGCTCAAATACTAATTATAACCATCAGAGAGCGCAAAGCGGATCGAATTCCAGGACATTTTACAGGGGTAACTCTCGAGGGCTCAATCGTGGTAGGTACCAACGGGGTACTTCGCGAGGCCGAGGTTGGTACAACCCATCTCGCCCAAATGTAAACGCCCGCGTTTCTCAGATACAATCGGAGCACATTGCGAGCGTGGAACGCACTCAATCTGCACCGAATAGTGAGTTTTTTCGCCCCTACAATTAGTGATCATTTCGTTTGTAATTATAGCATAAACAATGTAATAGATTTAAATGTAAGTAATAATAGCAAGGTAAGTCTTTTAGTAGATACGGGCGCGAGCATTTGTGTTATGAAATATGAGTGGCTCCTCGATAACCAGGAGTATTTGAATGAGTTACATTATGATAAAATAACAATTAAGGGCGTTAGTGGTAAATTAATTTCAGACGGTTATATTTACTTAGATTTAGTTTGTAATGGCATAACTTTTAGAAAGAAATTTTACGTTTTTAAGAAACTCTCTTGTTTTGCTAACGGTATATTGGGCGATAATTTTTTTAAGCGTTATAATGCGATAATCAACTACGAAACACGAACCTTACAGTTATCGAATCAGGGTTCCGTAGTTTGTCTTAATATGGGTAGATGGAGTGATAGGTATAGACACGTCATACCCGCCCGTTGCGAAGTTATCAAACATATTCCTTGCACTTCAAGCGAAGATAGCGTTATTTTAGCTCAAGAAATTGAGGAAGGGATTTTTATCGCAGGAATGTTAGCTAAACCATTAAATAAAAGTATTCCTATTAGAGTGTTGAATACGAGAAATGAGGATATTGAGATAGATTTTTCAAAGGTCAATGTCCATTCCATTAGTAACTTCGAGGTTTGCCACCTCGAAAGCGAAGAAAAAACTGTTGAGCGAATAAAAACTTTATTCGATTTACTTGATTTGAGTTATTTAAATAGGGAAGAAAGGCTCAGTATTGAACAAATCTGTGCCAAATACGCAGATGTTTTCCATTTACCAGGTGATTCGTTATCAGTTACGAACTTAATGGAACATAGCATAGTTTTAAAAGATAACGTGACCCCAGTTTATTCTAAGCCTTATAGGGTTCCTCAGGCGTTAAAGGTGAGATAGAAAAACAAGTTCAGGAAATGTTAAAAAACGACATCATTGAGGAAACCGTTTCGGAATGGTCTAGCCCAGTACTTTTAGTACCCAAAAAGGTCGATAAAAATAACGAAAGAAAATGGAGATTGGTCATAGATTACAGGAAATTAAACGATCGAATTCAAGATGACAAATTTCCGCTTCCCAATATAACGGAGATACTTGATTCATTGTCAGGCAGTATTTATTTTTCAAAATTAGATCTCTCCCAATCTTATTATCAATTGTCCTTAAATCCAAGTTTCCGTAAATATACTTCTTTTACATTAAATAAAATGTATCAGATTTCTTTAGATAATGAGTCACGAAAGTACACTACTTTTACGGCAGGAAAACAGTATCAAATGAAGCGCTTTTCTCGGCTGATGACTATAGCCATGGCAGGCCTAAATTACGAAAAATATTTTTTATACCTAGATGATTGCGTCGTAATCGGTTCTAGTATCGATATTCATAACAAAAATCTCATTAGCGTATTGAATCGATTAAGAAAAGTTAATCTCAAACTAAACCCAATTAAGTGCGAATTTTTAAGAAAAGAAATAGTCTATTTAGGTCATAAAATTACTCAAGACGGAATATTCCCAGATCCCAGTAAAATTAACACCATACGTAATTACCCACGCCCGACTTCTGCTGACGAAGTAAAACGACTCGTCGCGTTCGCCAACTATTATCGTCGGTTTATTCCACGTTTTACTGATATTGTGTTCCCATTGAATGCATTAACTAAAAAAGGTATTAGATTTGAGTGGACTAAAGATTGCGAAAGTTCGTTTATTACATTAAAATCTGCTTTAACGAACCCTCCAGTGTTGGACTATCCCGACTTTTCGGAAAATAACACATTTCAGTTGCAGACAGACGCATCTAAGTCTAGGCTTAGGCGACGTACTCTCAAATAGTAATGGAAAGGTTGTCGCTTACGCTAGTAGGAGTTTGAACCCGGCAGAAACTAGATATCCAATAATAGAATTAGAATTATTAGCTATCGTGTGGGCAGTCCGTCACTTTAGGCCTTACTTGTACGGCAGAAAATTTAAAATCTTTTCGGACCATAGACCCCTTGTTTACTTATTCGGTTTAAAAGACCCGTCTAGTCGTTTAACAAAATTCCGACTATACCTTGAAGAATACGACTTCGAAGTAGAATACGTCCCAGGGCGAAATAACGCAGCTGCAGATGCGTTAAGTCGACTACCGGTGACGTCACGCGATTTGAAAGAAATGCAGGAAAAAGTAGTATCCGTTTTAACTAGAGCTCAAAGGAAAAAGTTAGAGCCCCAAACGGACACCGGACAGATAGACAAACAGCCTCCAGTTAGTAGGCCTGATCAACCTACTACTGTAGAGTTGTTAAAACGACCCAATGACATAATAGAGTTGCGTTTTCCAGGAAATAGTAACGAAAAACATTTGAATAATGCGTATAATATTTTGTCCGACGCTAAACTTTGCACGTATAACCCGTCGTTATCGACCATATTTCTATATTCTCGATCGTTATCGTCTCTAGAAGAGTTAGCGAGAGATCTAGGAAAAATGTGCATAAAATTAAATATAAAATAATTACTCATAATTAAAAACAAGAGTAATGAGAAAAATATTAAGAGTTTGCTGCGCAGCATAAAAATGTATAAAATAGCGTCACCACGATTTTTGATTATTAAAGACATTAAGCGAAAAAATAATAAAGAAGAAATTACCACGGTACTTAATGACTTTCACCTGTTACCAACAAGTGGTCATGCAGGCATGAATCGTATGTTAAATAATATTAAAAAATATTATTTCTGGCCAGGTATGAGCAATGACGTCATGAACTATGTCCGCAAATGTAAAAGTTGTCAAGTTCAAAAACATACTAACAGAAATATTAGAGATCCTCTGACAATCACTTCAACTGCTAACTCAGCGTTTGAACAGGTTAATTTAGATATTATGGGCCCATTAGATATAGATAACTATAATAATAAGTATATTTTAACAACCCAGTGTGATTTAAGCAAATTTGTAGAGGCTTATCCTTTACCTAGAAAGGATAGTGAAAGTGTTGCTAGGTCTTTCGTTAATAATTTTATTTTGCGTTATGGAATTCCAAGAAAAATTTTAAGTGACATGGGGACCGAATTTACCTCATCACTTATGTCCGAAGTTTTCAAATTGCTACATATAGAAAAAATCCATTCAACGCCTTATCATCATGAAACCTTAGGAGGCATTGAAAATACACATAAACATTTAGGCGCTTACCTCAGAATTCAGTGCAATAATAACAAGTCAGATTGGAGCGAATGGGTTCCTTTTTGGTGTTTTTGTTACAATACAAGCGTTCATTCAAAAACAAAATATACTCCATACGAACTAGTTTTCGGCAAAATTTGTAATATTCCTAGTAATTTATCAACACATGTTGACCCACTGTATAATTTCGATGATTACCCTAAGGAGTTAAAGTACCGTTTACAAAAAGCACAGTTGGATGCTAAGGAAAATTTGTTAATAAGTAAAAATTTAAGAAAAATTAAGTATGATCAAAAATGTAATAAAGTACAATATAAGCCAGGAGATTTGATCTTAATAAAAAACCAAACAGGTAACAAATTAGATTGTTTGTATGAAGGACCTTATAAAGTTTTGGAAGAATTACCACCTAATGTAAAATTTCTGAAAAATAACAAAGAAATTATTTTACATAAAAATAACACAAAGCCATTTCACTTGTAATGTTTATCTTTGTAATCAAAAAAAAAATGTTTGCCTTTCAGACAAGTACCTATACATTCATAATGTTATTAGTCTTAAGTTATATGTACACTAATCATTTTTTTTCCTGAAGAGGGTAGTGAGGTACCCCTTACTTTTCGGGGGAGATGTAGTGCATTACCTAGAAGTTTTATATTTCATGCGCGAGTCCCGTGTGACTCTGCTGCGCAAGCGCGTTTAGCATAAGTTAGATTTTATAAGAAATGATTGTATTTGGGACTCAATAAACGACCGACACACGGTGAAGACGTATCTTTTCTTTTCCCCATATGTACCATGCCTCAGCAATTTTTAACCTTATCGATGTTAAAATTAAGTGTATTTATAAGAACACCATTATCAGCAAAGTTAGTTGGTGGTGTCCACGTATCTAGACATAAAGTTGAAGCTTCGTAAACACTTTGAAAACAGGAGGAGAACATGTCAAGTGATTCCATATATTTAACGTATGCTTTTTTGCACTGATCACGAAATCTTGATCTAAACATAGAAAATGTTTCATAGTCTGATATGTTATTGTATTTTTTTCCATTTAGCCCATGCCTTCTTTTTACTTTTAAAGATATGAATTAAAGAAGGTGAAAACCACTTAGGATATTTTGGTGATCTTGATACAGAGAGTGGGGTAGGTTCATTAGCCATTCCATTTATAATTTCGTAAAAAGTATTTGTAGCTTGTTCTAACGAGAGTGGGCAAAGTGTTCCCAATTAATATTCTACAATCTAGAGTTATTTAATTCATAATTTGTCTTATGATAATTACATTTGCGGTTTCGGCAACGTTTCATAGAGGAAATCTTACTTTCAAGGAGAAGAAAAACGCAAAATGGTGGATGATAATCATCTACCCGTATAAAAGTATCTTGAGGTAGTAGCACAGAACACTGCTTATTCGAGATAAACAAGTCTAAAATTTTGTGTTTAGAGTTTCGAAAAGTATTGAATTATAAAGCATTTAAAAAAGATGGGACATTATTCATTTGTAAGCAAGTAGATGATGTACCAGTACAAACTAATCCCTGCATAGTGCCACTAGGGATCCAATCAACATCAGATAAGTTGTAATCACCCAGTACATATAAATTATCAAATTGAGAATATGCATATATATTTTGAATCGTATTCAGATGCAATTCAAATATCACTTTATCAAGATTAGAAGGTAAATAAGCAGCAGCAGCTAATGATGTGTTTAGTTTTACTATCAGAGCTGTAGAAAGAAATTAAAACATGTTCTAGATATTTAGACAAACTTGTTTCGTTGGACAATGAGCATAATTTTGTCTTTAGGCTTTGCAGGACGGCTATCAGTACACCACCACCATCAGATTCATTACTTAAGATGCGATCACGATCACAACGAAATACAACATAAATTCATTATCATATACAGAAACCTGGCTTATCTCTGACACATGTGTGTCAGAGGTAAGCCAGGTTTCTGTTAACACTATAACGTAACAGTTACTAAGAATATTCATATATAACTTGTGTAATTTTGTACGTACCTCTGCAGTTTAAATAATAAATACAAATATTGTCATCCATCTTATATTACCTTTCTTATGATTACTAAATCGTTAGTTAAGCACTTACTTTTTACTTTAAATTAATATTGTCACAAACAGAGAATGTAACGGATGTTTTATAAACACTTATTATAATTTAAAATTTATTGGTCTGGCTTTAAACTTAAAATATATTATCTATTCTTTAGTATAACTAAATATGTTAAGTAAAATTTTTCACATAAATGAAGCAGAGATATGAGAGAAAATCAAAAACAACACTTTATACAAGAAAAAAAAACAAAAAGTAATTTACAATTTATTAACCTAGCCTTTAGCTTAAAACGTATTATCAATTCTACGGTATTGCTAAAAATGTGATTAAAGTTATGTTTTTACATTTGAAAAACAGATATATAAGAGAAAAGCATAAATGACAACTTATATCTGTACCGAAAAAAAAATTAAACCTACAGAATGATACTCATAACATTAACACTAAAATATCTTGAGGCACTTCTTATTTTGAAAAACTTCTTATGTTGGTGTGGGATTGGATTTTGTGTAGGTCATTCGAACTACGTATAGCAAACACTGCTGAAGTATCTGATTTTCGAACAAGTATAACGGCGTGTTTGACCCAAGTGTATTTAAAATTCTTTTGTTTAGCCAAATCTCCGACCTCACGAAACAGCTTTTTGTTTTTTTAATGTAAGGTGCTCATTCATATAAACAGTGTAAGGACTTCCCTGTATTCCCAGTTGATTCGACGTTAAACCTTTAAGTAGACGAGATGCACTCAAGATGTTATCACGAAGCGTGCGGGACGTAAGTTTGACGATAATATTTCTAGGCCGCCTATTTTCTTTATGTGCGTGGTGTACACGGTGAACAGATATAATGTCCTTTTGCACTATAGTACAGCTAACTATTTTGCCAATGATCTCCAATAAGGCAAAAAGGTTCTCACCTTTCTTTTCAGGAACATTAGAAATCTCTAAATTACACTGTCTTGCTTGTTGTTATATACTGTCAATTTTTTCCTCTAGTAACAACATGGCATTATCTTTATTAGTAGCATGGGATACAGTGATAATTTCATCGAAACGCTCCTTGAGATTAGAATGCTCGGCGTCTGAAAACTTGTTGCAAGTTTTCAACATCACTAGTCAAATCCGAAACTTGCGTTTTCAATGTAGAATTCTCCAAACGTAACTGATTTATTTCTTTTCTCATTTTCGTCGTAAAAGAATCGAGATCTGTTCTTATATTATAAATATTTCCTCTAATTTTTTCCAACTTTGAACCCAGAACTCTGGAAGAGCACTTTTTTAATCCGATCTAATAGCAATAATACCTTGCATGAGTTCACAATCAGGCTGCTTTCGCTTTCTTTGTGTAGTTGGATTCTGCTCTGATCGGCTTGAAGAGTAAGTTGTGACTGGAAGTCGCAACATAATTAATATTTAGTACATTAAATATTTAATATAACATGTAAAAAATAGCCATGCACCGCTTATTTATTTAACAATAAGCAATAGTCTCACAGAATACCAGCGTGAAATAGTAGCTTAATGCTGCTGTATTTCGTATGGTTAGTGTAGAGAAACGGAGACCCTTTTTACTGGAAACGAGGCATTCCATCTTAGTCCTCACGGGTGACAACGCATCTGCATTTTCATTCGTAATCGAGGATAGATGTAGATATATATGGGCCACAGCAACCACTTACCATCAGGTGGGCTGTGTGCTCGTTCGTCACCCTATCCTATAGAAAAAAATAGTAATCTTCATTTATTCAGGAATTAACATAATGTGTCGGCAAGGAAGGGCATTAGCCAAAAGATCGTAAGCGCCATGAAAATCGTGTAGCTTACGCGTTTACTTCAACACAAAGGCGGCGTAAGGCGTGGGCGACGTGGGCTACCGCTTACGGCATCGCGATCCAGGGGGCCTCGCGCCCTGGATGTTTATGCATTACTTAAAACCGTAAACGCGCCGAAAAAATTTCATTGTCATGAATCGATATTATTGACGTAACTAAATATGTTTTTATTCAGTCTAGCAACATTAGTCTGCGTTGCTATTGCGGGGAATCCCCGCTGCGGGGCGACCAGTATATATACAGTATTCTATGGGGGCGACAAAGCCTCAGAATTCCCCGTTAGAATACCGACTTTATTTCATCGTGGGTGCGTGGCATTCGAGTAAAGAGTGCGGTACTGCGGCCCACATGGCTGCTGTACGTATATTTTTGCGCTGTACGCACATGAGTAGATAAACGGAACAGACACAAAGCTTCTTAAGAACTTGCAAAATTGTTACCCATTTTGGTAAGGTTGTCACTATAATAATAATATTCCACAACTATCACACAACGCCATCTAGTCCCAAGCTAAGCAGAGCTTGTGTTATGGGTACTAGACAACTGATAAACATACATATATTTCTAAATACATAAATATTATAGATAAATTACACCCAGACACAGAACAAATGATCGTGCTCATCACACAAGCATTTGTCCTGGGTGGGAATCGAACCCACGACCTCCGGCTTAGCAGTCACGGTCACTAACCACTAGACCAACAGGCCTGTCAACTATAGGTGAAGACAAATTAAAGCTCTAGAACGTTTACGTACATTTTGTGACTGGATTAAAGAATATCGACAAACTTAATTCGAAGAATGCTTGTCTGATATTTAACAGTATATTGAAAAAAACTGTTATGATCTGCCAAAAGACTTTAAAAATAAAAGAGTAGCCAAAAATAAAAAGATGTTGGATTATGAAGGCAAGGATTGACCTATACAGTCTCCTTAAAGTCGGTATTAAACAGATTTTTTCAACATCATGCTTGTTCAATTAGAACAAATATGGATTTTATATTTATGGCTTTAAACCCACATTATGAAAATTTTGGTTTCCTTTATAATTTAAACAAGATAAAAAATATTCCAAACCATCTAATATTAAAATAACTGTCAAGATTTACACACAGCCCTGCGAGTGGGTGAAAGCAGTGATTTTCAACCTTACGAATTATGTGAAGAATTACAATTAATGATCCGTAATTTAACTACCTTCGTAACAGATGTGAAACAGCTTCTCCAATAAGTTACGGAAAATAATTTAAAAAAATATACCCAAACATTTACATCTTCATTTAACAATACAGATCAGTACAGTCACCGCTGGAGGAAGCTTCTTAAAATTAGTACTCATTAAAAATTATCTCAGGAATGCAATGTCACAGAAAAGACTTTTAGCATTGAAAGTTTTATCTATCGAGGCAGATATAGCATCAAGCTGGATTATGAGGCTATAATTAAACAATTCAGCAGGATAAAAAGCAGAATATCTATTTCATTTTTCTTTGAAATTGGTGTTGGTACTTAATGATTTTGTAAAAATATAAATTTCATGTCAAGTGTTTTGTTTTTCATTTTATATAAGTAATCCGTCTTCTTGCGCGGGCAGAGGGCCTCGCAAAATGTATCTTGACCACATATAATTTAGGTCTTGCGCCGCCACTGTGAACACTGTTACTACTGGATATTATTAGGTCGGTATTTTGATATTTTTCTATAGCAAATATTTATATTGCACAAATTAAAAGAAAATTAAGTTAAATGTGTTCCACATTTAAAACAAATATAAAGTTTTACTTAGATTGCACTACTCAATTTATTCACTTTATTGTATGGATACGTACTATGCAACAAAATTTTTTAAATGTACTCGTCTAAGCAACAACACATCAACTCGCGTTGGCAGCGTGTATTAAAAAGGATTCTTTGTTTCTTTATTTCGGCTTGTCGCGCACATTGCTTTCAGCCTCCACAGTCTACTTCACTTGAGGATGCCTCGTGTACAAGGTAATGTAAATGTAGGCCAAAAACGTGTCCTATTATCGAGGGTGGTGTGTCGTCCCTAGTGTGGTGGTGTTGGGTTTGTTGGTAATGGGAGTGGTGGTGCAGGGAGTTATTGTACCGTGAACCTCGACAATCATTCACGTCTAAGTCAAACACTCGTAAAATTTCATCAAGGAAGAGGCAAGTACTTTTTCGAAAAGAGTCACTTACTGGCTTGTAAGCAACAAAATACTCGTGCTTTGACTTTCTAATCAGCGTGATAGAAGTGAGTGAATTGGTGACCGGTGACCGGTACCCGGTGGTAGCGTTTCGGTTGATTTCGGCGCCCTTGCGATGATGGCGCCCGGTGCGGTCGCACCGCTCGCACCGCCCTAGGGCCGCAACTGGGCTCAGGACCACGCTTTGTGTCATTCCTTGGGAGAAGCCGATGTTCAGCAGTGGCTTGTAATGGGCTGTAATGAAAACGGGGATTCGAAGGAGAAGGAAATCAAATTAGATTTGCATAAGATGTTTTATTAGATTCATCAATAAATAAATAACTTAAGAGCGAAGCATTCTTAACTACTTATTTCGACCGGTTGCTTTTTAACACTTCTATTCGTAAAAATATACAGTATTGCTCGACAATTTGGGAATAATTCATATTTGGTTCTTACAATATCTTTAGTAATTCTTTTGGAAACAGAATCTTGCTGGAGCATCATTTGCAAGGCTTTTTCGTGATCAATTTTTGTAAGTTCTTCGGCTTTTATTTTTAGGTCACATCTGTCCGCTCCATCAACCTGAAAATTTAAGAATTAAGTGTTTGTCATTTTAACTGAATTCAAAAAGTATAACCTCAATTCGACTGTATGTTCTTTTTGTTTGAATATTACTCGATATCTTCGGTAGTTGTGAACCTATTTTAATGATTCTATTTATACTAAATAGATTATACTTTCGAGGTAGTGTCACACAAGTTTAAAGAAAAAAATAATATCTAAGAGTGAAAATATAGACGATAAAGTTTTTAATCGATTTAGACGACAATCAAGCTAATAATATTCTCGCTGAATCAGCATAATGCTTTAGCAACAGAGTCACCGCAGCTGATATTCTGTCAGAGCTAAATAAGTCGTTCACAGTTCAAATTAAGCTAAGTTCACGTGTTTTAATTGAACGAACTTTAGATTTAATGCACGAAATATTTTTAATATTACGTGCATTAAAGCTAAAGTAAGTAAGTACTTATATACCTTAACAATACATTACTAAGTTAGTAATTACACGTAATACTCAAGTGATAATCAATTCAATTCAATCATCTGAATTCAAAAAATCAAGGCTAGTTTCACGCGATTAGAGTTTATTGTTTTTCAGTAAGTATGTAAGTACGGCTTTCACAGCTGGAAAATATTTTTCCTAACTTGATGCAAATGAACCGATATCGTTTATCACTAACGTTAAAGGCGGCTGTAAAATCTAACGTGGTTTGAGAAGAATCCGCTTCAGCAATTCTTTTCAAAAAAACTTTTGACTCCAGTAGCCCCCGGGGTCCTGGATTCATTATCATTGTAATTTCTAGAATGGATGCGTTAATTTATTAATAAAGCTTTAAAGCTTTTGAATATTAAATATAGGTTCACAACGTTTCACGATGATTCCAACTGATGCTGTTTATCCAAGCAGTGGATTTAGAAAGGCTGAAGAAGAAAAAAAGAATAATAAGCGTATTGTGGCGGCGCTGTCGTCGGGCCGCAAGCGAAACACACCGAAGCCTAAGTCACGCTATCAAAATTCCGAATCATAAAACAGTATATTTAGAACACCTCCGAACTATCACAAGGAGTGTTGGCCGCTCCCCGGGCAGAACACCTTGCCCGGCGGGAGATCTCCCCCTTTCCTTCCACGGCCACAGTATTTTTGTACAACTTTATACTTTTTTAAACTTTTATACAACTCCCCGTCAAAGCGCGTTTTTGAGTACTTATATAAAATCGGTCAAGGTTACTGCAATAATAAAACGCTTACTTCTAATTAATTATATACTTACTTTACACTTAAACGATAGCTCATAATGCTTATCTACTGTTGGCCATTTTTGCTCAAGCACACTCTTATTCCAGTCAATTATAGGGGAAGTGTCACATAACCTATGAGGTGCTGACAAAAACCCTGCCCACAACTCTGAGCAAAAGTGTGGAGTGACTGGTGTCAGCATTATAATTAAAGATGCGAGTGCAAGCTCATATTCTTTACCGAAGGCTATTACTTCCGGCGGTATTTTATTCTGAAATAAAACAATCACATATTTTTATTAAAAATTGTTTAAGCTAGTTTTCTAAAACTAAATAATATGTAAAATTAATCGTACCTCTAATAATTTTTAAATATGCAATTAGTTTTATTATCTCATTCATTTACGAATTTCAATAGAATGTACTCTGGTCTATGGAAAACAAGTCGATGGTCTTAATAATAAGGGTCAATGTCCTCTGCGAAGTGAATGAAATGTGTAGGAGTAAGTAGAGATGACGCTCAAACTAAATGCAAGCAGAACGCAACGCTATACGTATAAAGCCTTTTCTTGTTAAAATATACTGTTAATCGCGGGTATCTAGTATTTTCCTATTGAAAGAGGGAAATGTTTTAATAAACCGGATTGACCTAGAATTTTCGATATTTCTTTTATTAGCTATAAAAGCGTGCGCCGTCAATCGGAGTATTAATTATTGCCGTTGATTGTGTCCGATAGTAAACTCCACTTCGGGGAGCAACTACCACAACTTAGGCATGAGTCGCATATATCAAAACGAATTCAAAATCCGATTTCAAACACAAATCGATTCGTATAGATTGCTCAAACTAGAAAATCCGATTTCAAAAATCGACCTAACTAGCTAAACTCTTACGATCTGTACAACCAAACCAATCCAAATCGAAAATAAAATCGACAATATCCAAATCTAAACGCAAACTGTTGCGTAGAAATCCAAATCCGTTTTTTCAGTGTCTCTCTCGATGACGTGAAGTTTAAGATTCAGATTTCGGTTTGTCGGCTATGGAATATCGAAATCTATTACACATTGAGATATGGGATCAATATTATCCTTACTGCTTATTACGTAAAGTCTATATTGGCTTTGCGAGATTATGCGTTGCAGAATTTTTGGTTCAGTGTGCGATCAATATCATTCTTATTGTTAAGTCGTTTAAGGCTATATTTGCGAGATTGTGTGATGATTTATTTTTGTTTTTAGTTAAGTGTTTGCTTACTTAAAATAATTTTTTGTTTTCATGTTATGTTTTAGACTTTAGACGTAAATTTAATCCAGGTGACAACTGCTCGCATGCCTGTCAGTTGTAACAGTGTATTGTATTATATTATTTACTGATATTTATTGCCTTAATACCTTTTTGTTTAGTAAATATATGAAAAAAGTTTATAAAAATGTTTAAAAATCAGGAGTGAATTGTGTGTGAGTGTACGTTTTAAGTGAGTAAGTTATTGATCATAAAATAATTTATCCGCATTTGTCGGAAATATATCGCTCAAAATGCAATATTGTCGCGACATCCGTTCCGTGCGAACGATTTTTTTCAGACGGGATTAATAATAAATGAAAAGAGGTGTCGTCTAAAGTCGTCAAAAGTAGAGCAAATTGCGTTTTTAAACGCAAATCTTAATCCAAACAGATTCTGAAATAAAAAATTAAAAAAATAAAAAGCGAAAAGAAACCAAAAAATATATAATAAGAAATCATTGTAAATATACCGATTATTAAATGCGCCGGAAAAGTTCTAATTTCATACAAAATTTTTCTGCTAGTCCTAAGCCTAGATTAAATAAAGCACGTAGGATAATCTCGCAAATCTGTTTCTGTATTAGATTTGCGTTTGTCGTTTTGTTAACTTATAAAACGAAATCTAAGTACGCAAACGAATTGGAGTGGCTAAGCGATACTGAAATCGGATTTTTAAAAACGGATTTTGAAATAGATTTTGAAATCTGAAATCGGATAAATATCGGTTTGCGTTCAAATCCGAAAACGCCCATGCCTACCACAACAATGAGCAACTATGAAGGATCTCACCGAAGAAGTTTAGCGATTTTAGACGACGTGCTTGTTGTGTTTGTGACACTTGCTGTGTTTGTGAAATTTGTGTTGGTATTGGGTTGTATGAAACTTGTCGAATTTTCTTTATTACGTACAGAAATTGCACTTCTTTGATGTTGACTATTTGATGTTACTAAACTCTAAATCTGACGTATAATTTAAGTAAACACTGGGAGGGAAAGCATGGACACGAACTGATGATATTTATATTCTTTGTTAATTTTAGTAAATTATTTGCTGATTTTTTTATTATTATATTTTCAAAATTATTAATGAATGTTGCACTAAAACTTATGTAACTATTTTATCCTAGAATTAGACATACTACACAATAAATAAACTTATTTATTAAGTTATTTACAAAAAAATCTATCTAAGTGAACAATGTTAAAAAAAATTGCAATTCACTACTACGTCGCTGCCTAAAACGCGCTAGCCCCACAGAAATCGTAATGCTAAGACACGATTTCTGTGGCTAGCCCTGACTGCCATTGATTCATATATTACACTAAATTAGTAATTAACAAAACCAAACCAAAGCGTTGTACTGCACATATGGACACAGCCATATGCCTAGCTAACGTCAGTTCAGTGTTCAATGTGACGCCGACAGAGTTGAGCCGAACGATTCACGACAAAAAATGGGTAAATTCGTAGTGAAAGATTGCGATTCAAGGTCACAAAAACATAATAAATCAATCGGAATCACTTTCCACCATTGATTTATATATTAGCGTAATGCGTATGTAACCTAAATTTATTCGCGATTGTAGATATTTACATCACGCAAGTAGCAAGGTTGTGACATAGGCTTGCGGTATTAAATAAAATTTATGAATCCAATAAGTAGAATTATTTATATTAATAATTAATAATAAAGTTAAACTATATGCATACTGCAGCTATACTACGGTTGTAGCACGAATGAGTCAGTTCGACCGGGGAAAGGATCACGCTCTCACAGAATATGAGTGTAAAGTGGCTTCAATCAGATGTATTTCGTATAATGAGTGTAAAGTAGAGAAATGGAGACCTTTTTCACTGGAGACTGAAAGTGAGGCACGTCATCTCAGTCCTCAGGGATGACAACGCAACTTCATTTTGATTATAAATCGAGGAACTTACCATCAGAAGGGCTGTGTGTTCGTTTGTCAGCCTTATCGTATAAAAATGCAGCACGAATGGGGACTGCAGGACTCCCACAGCTCGATGACGAATAAAAGCCGTGTATAGGCGAGATTTAAAAATAGCTTCAATTTAAATCAAATGTTGGAGGCATGACGTCCGAACATAGCTGTGCACACAAGGTTACTGCCGTTTATTGCGACCATCGGTCTTAGTCCAGTCCACAGAATCCGTAGTCGGGGACAAGCAAATTTGATCGTCCGTTATAATTAGTTCCTGATGTATCTTAAAAATTAATATTGTATAATATTTTAAAAATACATACTCTTAAAACATTAGTTAAGCTCTGAAGTCTTGAAATTCCCACACTAAGTTTTTGAGAGTATTTAAAATGATACGTTGTAGTAGCTATTAAATAGTTTCTTAAACCCCAAATTTTCGTATCGTAATTTTGGATATCCTCATTTGATACATTTTTATTCCTAGTCAAATCTGCATTATTTCTATGTTCAATGAAGTCACGCATTGTAATCCATAATCGATGTTGCCAATTTAACACGCCTGGGAGAGCTGGAACCAAAAAAAAGTACGAATAAATTTAACTTGTGCATGGTAGAGTCTCAGACCAACTTAAAGCCGGAACGCTGCTAAGTACTAACCTGGAGTTAAAAATCTTTTATGTGGACTCTTTAGTGGACTCAGGGTCCCCATTCTAATAAAATTTCGTTTAGTTAATTAGTTCAATATTCTACTTTGAACCTGAACTGTGTCCAAGAAAAAAAAATGGTAATAGAAATAATTAATTGAGTACACGAACTGTAAAACAGGATAGTTTATCACTTCCGCAATTATTTTTCAGTAAGGGGGTCAGGGAACGGTATATATATAATACACCGTTTCCTGACCCCAGGTGTACAGGACCCCAGATATACAGGTGCAGGTGCTATGTATGTATGTATATATATATATATATATATATATATATATATATATATATATATATATATATATATATATATATATATATATATATATATATTTGATATGCAGCGTTAAATATATATATATATATATATATATATATATTTAACGCTGGTACATAGAGCACACTGAACGCTCCTGACTGCGCATAACTTTTTAGATTACAAATGTAATATTTTACTTAAAACAAAAAGATCATATTGGATTTCAAATAATTTTTGGCGGGAAGTCAGTAGGGATTTGGTCTGATCAAGTAAACCTGCATGCTGCAACCATAATGCAGCTGCAGCGGGGCTTTACCACATTATAAAGATTAATTATGATTAAATGTTATCACATTTTTCATAACTTTATCATGAATTTTAATCCAAGGCTACAGAGGGTATTTTAATAATAAGCCAAATGACGTATTTCTTCCCAATAACTTTTGGACATTTGGGTTCAAGACATGCAAATAGATTTTTTTTCTATTAGTGGGTCGCAAGGACCTGGTTTTAAGTCAGTAGGGGAAAAAAAGAAAGAAGGTAGTGATAAGTATAATCATTCCACTTTACACTCCGCAAAAAATAATTTACTGTAAAGTACTGATTGATAAATTATTTATTGTCCTTAACTTGTTGTGAAATTATTTTTAAAAAGGTTATTTCAAAAGTTTCATTATAGCATACAGGAAAAATATAAATAATAATCTTACTTGCATCAGACCAATGTCTGCTAGTAGCTGGAGGTACATCAGCAAGCATTAGCAACCGAGTTGCGTCACATCCGTAAGTCGCCAATAGTCGCTCCGGATTTTCGCCATTGTGTTTAGATTTGCTCATTTTTTCCCACTGAACTATTACAGCTTCACCTGTACATTTCTCCGTATAATCTTTTCCCGTTTTTTCGACATCCTCTGCACGTATGTATTTGCCTGAGGATTTAACCTTATAACTTTGCCCCATAACCATACCTTGAACTAATAATTTTTTAAAGGGCTCTGGTGTAGTTGTCCAACCAAGTGAATGCAGAAAATAACTCATAAAACGAGCATAGTATAAGTGAAGGACTGCATGTTCCTTACCGCCAATATAACAGTGAACGGGAGTAAAATTTTTTATGTTCTCTAAACTGAACGGCATTTCTTTGTTATGAGGATCCAAAAAACGGTAAAAGTACCAAGAAGAGTCAACAAATGTGTCCATAGTATCAGTTTCTCTTTTCGCAATACCCAAACATTTTGGGCATTTACATGTTATCCAATCACTCAAATTTGTTAATGTCTGAAGCCCAGATTCATGGCTTTCAGGCAATTTAACAGGAAGATCTTCATATGGCACTGGAACTACACCGCACTCAGTGCAATGAATTATTGGTATAGGTGTACCCCAATAACGTTGTCTAGATATCAGCCAATCCTTAAGTTTAGAACTAACAAAATGTCCTCCAATTTTTTCGCCTAAAGCTAAGTTAATTGCTTTCTGATTTTCAATGTCAATATTTATATTTGGATATTCATTGTCAAAAGAGATCTTCAAATGGTTAGACAATTTTCTATCTTCAATGTTAACAGATGGGCATGCCAGATATATTTCTTGACCCTCAGGGTAGGTAAATTCATCTGTTATATAAATAAGCATTTCTGAATTTGTAATTGGATTAATACACTTAATGCTGGTTGTTTCATCGTCTAAAAATTCTTCTAGAGTTACATTGTTTTTGCACATAATTAAAAACTGTCCATGTATTAGTTTGTATGGTTCAGAAGTCCAAATTTCAATAGGTTTCATTTTTTTACCATTTGTTATTTTAAAATTAACTGCTATTCCATTACATTCGCCAATCCAATGCTTTTGTAGATTGATGATGTCTTTCCAGTTTTCTAGGCTTTTGCTATTGAGGCCATCATACAATTGTTTTGCATATTTTGTAGTCTTTATAAACCACTGGGTAAGAACCTTTTTTTGAACTTTAGCCCCAGATCTCCAAGAACAACCATTTTCGTCAACTTGTTCATCTGCTAATACAGTTTTGTCTATTGGATCCCAATTTACCTTCGCCTACAAACATTTTTACGGAATTTAAAAAAAATTTAATTAACAAGTTCTATGTCCGCAAAAAAGACATTAGTTAACGATTATATTTACGCAAACACTACACATTTAAATAAAACTAGTTTTTACGGATTTTTTCGCGTATATTAACGTATTTTATAATCCCGACGTTTCGAGCACTTCACAGCACCCAAGTCACGGAGGACTGAGGTGTTCAACGTCCCAATTTCATAGTTAACCGTGGCTACCTCCACCTTAATAAAAAAATTTCATCTGGAGGTAGCTGTGGACGGTGGTTAACTATGACAATGGGACGTCGAACACGTCAACTCCCGCCTCCATGACCATGGGTGCTGTAAAGTGCTCGAAACGTCGAGAGTATAAAATAAGTTAACATACGTAATCCGTAAAAACTAGTTTTATTTAAAAGTCTTTAATTAAACAATCGAAATGTTCATATATGCCTCACAGGACAGTGAAATGCTGAAAGTTACAAGGCGCTGACCACTTCAATGGAAATAAGAGAAAGCCCGAAGAGGTGCCCTGCTGTGGGACGTATAAAGGTAAAATTTTACAGATTTTGTCGCGTTTAATGTAACTTATTTTCACTTATTTTATTTCCGACGTTTCTAGTGCTTAAGAGTACTCATGGCCACGGGGAGGAAATTAAGGTGTTGAATTGTTGATGTCATAGTTAGCCCGGGCTACCTGCAGCATTTGAATATAAATTTTTGGCCCTATCTAAGCAGAACGAGCTTACAGTATCTTTAAGTTTTGCAGTGTTATGCTTAGGTTTGAATTTATTTTATTAATTATAGAATTCCAAGCACATGATAGCACCAAGCTATGTTCTCTATTGAAATTTGGATTGGCAGGAATCGGTGTCTTTTGCGCGGATTTGTGGTTTATGAAATCTAATGTAATGGTGGGGACGATACATATTCACAGACTGCAGACACGTCTTCAGTATCATCAGACGTGTATCACTGTTAAGACAGTATTTGAAATCTGAAGGTAGACCGGGTTAACTAGACCTAGACAGACATCAGGGCGTCAAATACCTCAATCCCACCCGTAACTGAGAGGGTACTATTAAATTAAGCACCCGAAACGTCTGGAAATAAAATAAGTTATATGAACCGCGATGAGATTCATAAAAATTAGTTTTGTTTAAACTTAAGCTATATATACATACGTTCCACAGGTAGGCTTTCTCTTCAACAGTTACATAAATTCGTATTCATAAGTTGCTACGTATTTTATGTTAATGTTCTTTGTATAATTTTATCAGACTAACCTCTCCTTTATTCTTTAACCAAGCTTAGGTTTAGGATTGGCTTCAAAATTGATTTTAATATAAATTATTATTTTGTATGAATTTTCACACATCAACAATGTAAAGTCGTCCTTGAGTAAAACGCAATATTTCACGTGTGATACATATAGTTAAAAGATAAAATAGTAAAATAATCGTTATATATATGTCCACAAAACAATGTAGGTACATATACGATTATACGTGCTCATATATGCCTGCTAATCCATTTAGCCTGAAAACCTCTACTAAAGTGTAACTTTATATACCTAATACTTTTTAGCAATAATACGGCTTTAATTATTTTGCAATAATAACTTTGCCTAATCATAATTACTTTAGTCGTTTATAAACTTTTAATATCGATAAAGATTTTATGGAAGAATAACGTAAATATTTAGCGCATAAAATAATAGTATGTACCAGGTAAACTGTCTTATTTTTATAGATAGAACGTAAATTATTTTAGCTCATTCCCTCACAGTAACTTGCCACTATATAAAAAATGGCATTGCTATTAAAATGTTTTATGAAATATATCTATTTATTAACATTTTTACTTGAAACGTATTTAAATATATTTATTTCAAGTAAAAATTGTTAAAAAAGTTAAAATGTAAAAATAAGTATCTATGCTTTATACAAATTTTATTTCTATATTTATTGAATTATACCTTTTAATTCTATAATATTTTTGAATAATATGTAGTTAGAAATATTTGGTAACAACAAATATAAAAACGATCGCTGCCGGCAACAACATTTACGGCCTTATCAATCACACTGGCTAGACATGTGTCAATCACGCATGATTCGTTCGTTTGAGCTGGTACACATAAAAGTATTGACGGTTCATTCATTTGTTTTTGAATGAACCAGTACAACCAATCACAAACAATTGACGGTACCTTTTTAACCCGCGATTTGTTTGAATTGTGAATGAGCCGCAAACCGACTGAATCCCGGATGATCCGAATAAACATGCAGAGTATCAGGAGTATTTATTATTTAAGGGTTTTTTATTATAATATTATTACCTAAATTAAAAATTATTTAACATTTTTTTATATTTATTTGTTTCATCTATGAGTTAAAAATATCATTTCAGTTTATGATTATATATATATATATATATATATATATATATATATATATATATATATATATATATATATATATATATATATATATATATATATATATATATACCATGGCATGCAGTTTGGAATCACGGAAAATCGGAGTTCAATTTTTACAGAGTTTTCCAGAAATTTTCCACCGTTGGTCATACGAGGGGTGCATGCCAATTTTTCCAGAGTGTTTTTATTACAAAAACTTCCATTATTTACATCGGCATGCAATTTGAAAACACGGAATTGCCCTTTAATTTTTTTCAGGTTTTCAGAACCCTTTGATCATCTTGGGCCGCTGCGGGGTGCATGCCATCAATTATTAGAGCTTCAATTTGCTTGAACTTCCGTATATTACAATGGCATGCAGTATACTATCACGGAAAAACACGAAAATTCACTATACAAAGAAAAGCGCTTTTCCTTATGAAGAGGACGCGCGGGGGGGGCTAAAGCCCCGACAATCTTTGATATTTTAGGGTTAGTTATCAAGCCTTAAAAAGGCATGCACGACAAAATCGTGGAACGTCACCTGTCACCAGCTCCCGGTCTATCACCTGACGAATATTAAAAGGTCAAAGACCCATGGCCGGCAAAGGCGAATTATAGTTCAAACGTTGCCAATCCGAATAACTCAAATAAAGGAAAAGGATCAAGCAAAAAATGTACTTAAGCCAAACGATTTAAGACTTAATTCTTATGCGCCAAATTAAAAACAAAGGGACTGCGCGCTGATAAGTTTCTCGATTTGTTTACGTTAATAGGATAATAATAGATGCGAAATTGGATGCTTAACTTTTATTGTTTTGTATTTTTTTTGTTTGTGATGGGACACGTTAATAATACGCTAGATAAAAATCATATTTAATAACTTAGTGAAGTGGTGTGACATTTACTTTTTTAACTTTTTCTAAGTTTTGAGATACCTCGTATCAATTTCACGTCGTCGGAAAATAATAGTGGATATTAATGGGGCTGTAAATAGATATACGATTAGCTTTATTTATCCTTTACATGCATCATAAACTGGAATAAATACCATTAATAAGAACTTAACTTATTTTAAAGTTAAAAGGAGTTATAATCGATTAGTCTATGTTTTAAAATTGGGTTTTGATTTTAAAGTTTAGCAAAATATGTACTTGCATTTCTATCAGACATTTGATGTATTTAAAAAACACCTTATAATTTATTTGGTAATTTAATTATTTTTTGAGAAAGACAAAAACAATAGCAATAAATATGATTAACACTGACTTAATAATAGGTACTAATTATAACTTAGAACATAAATGAAAAACTCATGACAACGAAAGTGGCTCAGGAGCATGCTTTGCGGCATTCTTTGCAGGAGGATGTTCAGTAGTGGACTTGTGAAGAGCTGTAATGATGATGATGATTCGAAAACTTGCACGGTTAAATTATAAGAAATCGACGCTTTTTTATATAGGATAGGGTGACAAACGAGCACACAGTTCACCTGATGGTAAGTGGTTGCCGTGGCCTACAGACATCTATATCTATCCTTGATTACGAATCAAAATGCAGATGCGTTGTCACCCGTGAGGACTAAGATGAAATGCCTCGTTTCCTTTAAAAAGTGTCTCTGGTTCTCTACACTCACTATACGAAACACAGCATCATTAAGCTACTATTTTACATTGATATTCTGTGAGAGCGTGGTCCTTCCCCGGTCGAACCGACCCATTCGTGCTACAACTATACTACTAATATAACTGCATGGTTCTACCAGGTATAAACGACGTGCTTCATTTTTTTTCATTTTAAAATTGTTCTCGTAATAATCTGATTATAAATAAATGTTCATTTTTTTTTATAAATAGCTTATCGATTAAAACAAATGTTTAAAAATAATTAAATCGCGCTAATTAAAGTAGTAGGAATGTTTAAAGTTGAAATTGGCACTAAAAGCCTGGTAATTGGGTCATCCACCCTACAAAGCGTGAATATAAAATTTTTATCAGATGCGTGTAATCACTCTGGGAGCCTGTAGCAAACTAAACTCGCGGCCAGTGATGCCAACGGATGAAATAGCAATCCGCCAGACAAGGCTCCTCAAACCACCAGAAAATCACTAACAAAAAGATGTCCCCTCTGAAAACCACTAAAATTTCCAATAAGATATTTGAATATGATTAAAGAAAAAAAAAGTAAAAGTACGTTTATTATTAAAAATCTTATTGTTGTTAATATAATTTTTTTACTTTTAGTAATTAAAAAAATCAAGTTGCTTAAGATATTATTTACAGTACCCGGTTGACCGAGCTTTGCTCGGTATTTTTCGCTCGGTTTTTTTTAATTCGTGTGTTTTGGAAATTATATTTAGATACAAATTACATACTGATGAAATATGAATAATATTTTTTGATCTTAGCGACATAATAGAAAAAACTGAACTGGTTATTTGAATAAAAATCATGTTTGCAATTAGTTTAATTTAAATTTTCGTGTTTTTAAAAAATACTAAAAAAAGGGTTTGAAAAAATAGATTTTCTCAAAAAAGAAAGGAACTTGAAAAAAAAATTAAAAAAAGTTGGTCGGTCGGTCTGGGCTCGAACCGGGGTTTTACGATTCTGTGACCGCCCATTATACCAATTAAGCTATTTATAATCATTGACAATCCGTCAAAATTTACCTTCTTATTCTAACGATATTGTAGCAGTTTTTCATTGCCTAGAAACACGGACAAAAAGACATTTTCTAAAAATAAATCCTAGCTAGATCGATTTATTATCCCCGAAACTCCCTGGACACTAAATTTTATGAAAATCGTTGGAGCCGTTTCCGAGATCCTGATTATATATTTATATATATACAAGAATTGCTCCTTTAATAGTATAGGATTAATAAATCGTCTTCAGATGAATCTGCATTTTCATTTTCAGTCTTACTGTTATCCTTTTTAGACTGATATGACTCCTTCGTCCCAATTTGTTTTATAAGATTTAAAGGAATTTCATAATTGTTGCAGCACTTTCCCATTAACTGCATACCGCAGCGTATTTTTAGAATCGATTTCAAAAGAGTTAGCTTCATTCTGTTTCGCTGCTTGTTTTTTATAATATTCATGCTACTAAAAAGTCTTTCCACATCGGCATTCGAATGTGGCAATACCAAAAGTGTAATCGCAAATGTTGCTAATTCTTGAAATCGAGCAACACCTTGTGCATCTTTGAATTTCAAGACTTCGCTCCAAAATTTTTTTGTATCTTTTGTTTCATTCCATCTCAGTAAATGAATTTGCTGCCATTGATCGTCAATTTTTGCAATTAATTCTGTACTTGTTACGAACCGAGCCATTATATCAACCAGACTTTCTTTGTTGTGATGCAGGGCTTTTTCGACACCTATACGGGATATTTGTTTCATGAGAGTAATATTTTCCGGCAATCTGTTTTTTATTTCGTCAATCAGACAAACTATAAACTGTATGCACCTATTCCGCAATACTTCTTCCTCTTCCCGTGGAAAACCTTTCTCTTTCATTTCTTGAATCTGTTTTTCGAATCGGAATCCCAGGTAGCATCTTTGGTCCAAATAGTCACGAATATTTTGAGTAAAGATATCTATCTTATGTGTAGGCAACGTTACTTTGGTGACAAGCGTATCAATCAAGTTTGTTAATTCACCGCACAATAAGGTGTGGTCCGTATTTTTTGACTCAAACATTTTATTAACTCTGTTTATATCAATCAAAATTGGATAAATAAATGATACATATGCATAGTTTATATCATTCGCATAGTGCAATAGCTCTGACGTGTGGCACTTTTCGTGCAACTTAGTAATCGAAAAATGGGTTTTAAGTTCCAGCCATTGCGTATAAATTCTCGACACAGCAGACTCTATGGATAACCATCTAGTCTGACAGGCTTGAACAATTTTAAGAGGCTTCTGTCCATCGTTGATGGATTTGTATAGCTCTTTATAGATAACTTGTCTGGAAGACGAGCGAGCAAACCAATCATATGTCTCTCTAATTAAAAATTCAAGATTTCGCGGAAGGAATTCCTTTGCTGCTGCTGAAACAGCCAGTTGCAAGGAGTGGCATAAACAACGTATCAAAACCAAGTGCGGTATTTCTTGTTTCAATCGGACAAAAACTCCATTATTTACGCCAACCATCACCGAAGCATTATCTGTACCAATACCTATTAAGTTTTCAATTCGCAAGTCGAAATGTTTAAGCGCCCGCTTTATGACAGAAATAATACCTTCAGCATTACATGCATCGAGTTCAGCAAGGTCCAAATAAGTTGAAACTATTTTTTCATGTGTAGTGCTGTAATAAATTATAACTAAACCCAAATATTTTTGTACAGCAATATCTGTGGATTCATCTATTAATAAAGTGTATGGTTGATCTTTAATGTCGTTTTTTATAAGTTCTGTAAAATGAGATGCTAAAATATTTTTTATTACATACGTGCACTTAGTTCGGTGCATCTGCGTTTTATTTATTTCTTTTTCATGGCTATAGTTAATAACTTCTCCTAAATGATTAACTGTTCGTATACTAGTATGCATTGCTGTAAATAATGCAACTCTGGCTTCATCTTTCTTTTTATTATCAGTAGACTCCTTTTTGAATGTCAGCTTAGGTTGTTTGGTGATAACCTACAAACAAATAATGAAATATATAAGAAAAATTTAAATGCCACCTTATTAATTGACCAAGTTCTATTTTGTTGGTGCCTTTTCGAAAGAGCATGTGTTTTTAAATCTCCGTAGTGACTTCTTAATATCGTTCCACAAAACTTGCATTTTGCTACTTGGCCAGTGGTACTTTCAACTGCTTGAATCCATTCTTTTAAATCGGGATCTTGAAGCCAAGAATCCCTAAATTTTTGGGAATATTGAGGTTTCGGCATAGCGTCGTATGAATAATATTTTCGTTTAAAAATGTGTAATCGCAAAACGAAACAAAAACAAACAACAACGCACTGAATCCGAGTGACCGTGCGTGCGTGACCGAGTTCAAAAACATTGGACTAAGTATTGTAAAATGCTGTCAAATAGAATAGAAAGCGGAAATTATATCCCTCTCAACTATTTAGTATTCCGGAGAGCGAGATACAGATAGATCTCGCACTTGCATTCCATCGTTTTTTATTAGTCGCCTTATACTAAATATATTTAACGGGGAACCTCCGTGAATGCTTTCCAATCCAATGTCTATGGAAATGAATTGGTGTTGCCTGCGTAGTAAAATATACTCCTAAAAATATATAGGTTTATATTTTGAAAGTATAAAATATGGCTAAATAGACGTTTGAAACGACTATTTATATGAAACGACTCGTTTCTAATAATTTATGATAAAATTCCTAATCCGCTGAAAAAACCACTAGCCACTAAAAGCAAAAATTTGCCACTAAAAGGGGGTTCCAAACCACCAGATTTAGTGGAAAATCCACTAAGGTGGCAACACTGCTCGCGGCCAACGTGTGGACGCGGCGACCAAACTCTGCCAACAATCCTTTGATCTTTTGTATAAAACCGAACCCAAACGGATCTCGCGCCAACTTGCGGGCCATCATTCCATTACATACCAATGAAACCCAACCGTCTACACGTTGGCCAATGCTATTGGCCATTACATTCGCCACTGTGTTGGCCAACGTGTAGAGGCGACGTTAGCATCGCCCTACGCGTGCCTAATTCCCTATGTACGGGCAAGTGTAGGTATCGCTGCGCCGTTGCCGTTTTTACAGGTCACTTCAGGTCAATAAACTCATATTATCCAGGATGATTTATTTCGTGTAATATTTTAAGCTATTTATTTTGTTTGAAAAATGCACTTTTTTATTTTTTATATTATTGTTTATTTTATTATTTCAACAGACGAACGAGGGGTGATCCAAAAGTAATGATAATCGGTTACTTCAGGTCCGCATAAAAATACAAAAAAAATATTTTTGCTTACTTATATACTCACTACGTCAGCCTAAAAAAATCATATAAATAGATCACGATTTCCGGGAGATACATTCATTTGAATACGAACTTTCAAAGAGATAACATCAACATGGAGAAAAACGAAATTAGAGCTGTCAGCAAGTACCTCTGTTTGAAAAAAATGTCTTCAAAAGACATACACAGTGACTTAATGGAAACATTGGGGGACTCTGCTCCTCCATATCCTACAGTTGCACGCTGGGCCAAGGAGTTTAAGCTGGGCAGAACATCCACTGAAGATGAACATCGCGAAGGACGCCCATCCACGTCCCTCACTGAAGACAACGTGAAAAAAGTCGAAGATGTTGTGTTGGCAGATCGAAGAGTGACCATCAGGCATGTAGCTGAGGTCACAGGGATCTCATTTCGCGAACGAGTTTCGTATGAAAAAGGTCTCTGCGCGTTGGGTACCCAGAATGTTAACCGACGAGCTAAAGAAAAATCGAGTTGACATTTCGAGAGTCAATCTCGAAAAGTTCCAAGCAGACCAAGAAAATTTTTTGTTAAGTTTTGTGACTATGGACGAGACCTGGATCCACCATTTTGATCCTGAAACGAAACAACAATCGATGACTTGGAAGCGAGCCTCCTCACCGACGCCAAAGAAATTCAAAGTTTCAAGTCCGGCGGAAAAGGTTATGGCATCTGTTTTTTGGGACGCTCAAGGCATAATTATGGTGGAATATTTGGAAAAGGGAGCCACTATTACGGGCTCTTACTACGCAGACCAAATAAGATGATTACGGGAAGCCATTAAGGAAAAAAGACGCGGCAAACTGCGAGCTGGAGTGCTGTTTCACCAAGACAACGCACCGGCTCACGAAGCTGCAGTTGCGATGGCTTCCATTCAAGAAACGGGATTCGAACTGCTCGAACACCCTCCCTATTCGCCAGATCTAGCTCCTAGTGACTTCTATCTCTTTCCTCGGCTCAAGGAACGCCTCCGAGGCAAGAAATTCGAAGACGATAGTAAAGTAATGGCCGCTGTTGAAGCGTTTTGGGAGGGTCAAGACAAAGAATGTTTTTCAAAGGGAATCCTCAGTTTAGAAAAAAGATGGACTAAATGTATTGATTTGTTAGGAGACTATGTAGAAAAATAAATTAATATTTTAACTTTAATTACCGTGTTTTATTTTCATTATCATCACTTTTGGATCACCCCTTGTATATCAACTTGCATTTACTGCTGCGCTATAAAATGTGATACCCTAATCCCCACCCAGTACTGGTTGGGCTGAAAAGTTCGTATCGTCTCTACGAGATGGCGCCACCAGAATAAAATCCATATCATTTTTAGGTAGTACCAACCTTCAAAAGAAACGTGTATAAATTTGACGGCTGTCTGATTATTAGTTTGTGAGATATAGCATTTTGAGTGAAGCAACTTTTGTTATTTTGAAAAAAATGGATAAAAAGGAATTTCGTGTTTTAATGAAACACTATTTTTTGATGAAAAAAAGTGCTGCTGATACCAAAAAGTGGCTTGATGAGTGTTATCCGGACTCTGCGCCGGGCGAAGCAACCATTCGTAAGTGGTTTGCCAAATTCCGTACAGGCCATATGAGCACCGAAGACGATGAACGCAGTGGACGTCCAAAAGAGGCTGTTACGGACGAAAACATAAAAAAATCCACAAAATGATTTCGGAAGATCGTAAATTGAGGTTGATTTGTATAGCTGGCAGTCTAAAGATATCAAAGGAACGTGTTGGACATATCGTTCATGAATATTTGGGTATGCGAAAGCTATGTGCAAAGTGGGTGCCGCGCGAGCTCACAATCGACCAAAAACAAGAACGTGTCGATGCTTCAGAGCAATGTTTGGAGCTGTTCAACCGCAATAGAAGTGAATTTTTGCGTCGATATGTGACAATCGATGAAACATGGATCCACCACTACACTCCGGAGTCCAGTCGGCAGTCATCTGAATGGACTGCACGCGATGAACCGAATCCACAGCGTGGAAAAACTCAACAGTCGGCCGGTAAGGTTATGGCGTCCGTATTTTGGGATGCACATGGAATAATTTTCATCGACTATCTTGGAAAGGGAAAAACCATCAACAGCGACTATTATATAGCGTTATTGGAGCGTTTGAAGGACGAAATCGCGAAAAAACGGCCCAATTTGAAGAAGAAGAAAGTGTTGTTTCATCAAGACAATGCGCCGTGTCAGAAATCGATGAAAACGATGGCAAAATTGCATGAATTGGGCTTCGAATTGCTTCCGCATCCACCGTATTCTCCAGATTTGGCCCCCAGCGACTTTTTCCTGTTCTCAGATCTCAAGAGAATGCTCGCTGGAAAGAAATTTAAAGCCGATGAGGAAGTAATCGCCGAAACAGAGGCCTATTTTGAGGCTAAACACAAATCGTACTACAAAAATGGTATTCAAAAGTTGGAAGATCGCTATAATCGGTGTATCGCCCTCGATGGCAACTATGTTGAATAATAAAATCGAATTTTGCCAAAAAAAATGTGTTTTTCTATAAAACGATACGAACTTTTCAGCCCAACTATATGTATAAGATAGGTAAAAGTTTAATTTGGTAGTAAAAAATATTACAATCCCTATTTTAGATATGTAAAATAAGATGAAATTGTGTATTGTTAGGAATGAAATTTAAGATATTCTTAAATTTCATTCCTAACAATACACAATTTTATTAAATATAATATGATAACTTGAGGTTTTTGTGTTTATGCCATCTAGCGTCGATTGTACTTACAATCTTGGAAGTCAATAGATTTTAGTTCGATAAAATAACTTTATTACCAATAGCATGTTGTAGACGGCGCTATTACAAATCTGGAATAGAAAATTTTCGGTTCCCAATAGATCTCACAGACTCGTAGAGTACTGGAGCCTGACATGATGTATGTACCAGTACGCGTGACGAAATGTACTAGAATGATTTCGGTCGCTAAAAATGAATGATTTACACATGTCTAACACGGGCGATTTGGAAGCAAGTTCAAAGCGAGGAGAGTGCGTAGCGCCACAGAATAAATAAAATAATAGATCGCGCGAATAGCGCCGTCGACGCTATTTTGTAAGCTCCCGTTCAACCAGTGTTTCCACTTTTAGGATTTTCGTCTTTTTTTAGATTTAGGGCAATTTGGAGTAAAATCGACTATAAAGTTGGTAGAACTATTTTAACATAGACTTCATCGTTCGTTTGTGGTCGAGGTTCCCCCGAAGCTCCTAACACAATATTATTCGACCAACTATTATTCATAAATGGTAGCTTGATCTCTGCGACAGCTGTCAGTAAAAATCGCGCCTATGAAGTCCTGAATTTCTTAGTAGTACAGACAGTACCTGTCAATGTCATACTTTATGGGCATGCCGACCTAATTAGTGCATGCCCATAAAGTATGACATTGACAGGTACCGCCTGTACTACTAAGAAATTCAGAACTTCATAGGCGTGATTTTTACTGAAAGCTGTCGCAGAGATCTGTCAATGTCATACTTTATGGGTATGCACTAATTAGGTCGGCATGCCCATAAAGTATGACATTGACAGGTACTGTCTGTACTACTAAGAAATTCAGGACTTCATAGGCGTGATTTTTACTGACAGCTGTCGCTGAGATCAAGCTATCTTTTATGAACTATAGTGACATGTACACTATTAATTAGTCTATAACTTTATATTCTCTATTCTCACTGCTGCAACTTTGTGAGACAGGAATGTAGAAATAAAATTTTATAAAGATTTAGTGTTTCTTTGTCAATTGTTTTTTCGAGTGCTAAGCTAACGTACTGGGAAATTGTGACTCATCTCTTTGATACGACTGAAGTGGAGTGGGGCGAGCTGTTGAACGGGAGCTTACAAAATGGCGTCGACGGTGCCATTCGCGCGTAGACAGAGAAACCTATAGACAAATTGACGCCTTCTTTCGCATTCGTACACGTAAAAAATAGATTTATGCATACGTCTTGCATAGAAATGAGACAGAGCGGTGTGATTTTTTTTTGTTTAGCAAACTACACTTTGCTAAACAACTTTGACAGTTCGTATCGATGTAAGGAATCGACAAGTTGGTTTACGTGAGAAAAGTGTTCTGTGAGCTTAATATTGGTGAATCTTGTTCAGTTCAGTTCTTAGAACAATTAAAAAATTTATCTAAATATGTTTAAGTCGTAAAGATTATTGTATAACCTAAAACTACGTCATCGTCCTTTCTCACTCGAGTCCACGCTAATCATTAGTCTATAGGTTTCTCTGTTTACGTATTCGCGCGGTCTGTTGTTTATTCTGTGGCGCGGTGTCATGGCGCGCGCTCGCTGCGAACTCGCGGCGAGTTCACTGCGCACTCGCCTCGCTTCAAACTCGATTGCAAATCGCCAGTGTACAGTGTAGTTGCACGTAGCTTCGTGCTTGACTCGCCGTAAAATAGACCGGCCGGCTACCCCGTTCAATTTAATTGTTAACTTGCTATTTAACTCACTAATTGTCATTCATACGAGATTTTTTATTTAACACGCCAGGTAAATCGCTTCCTAGAGTGAACAAAAATAGTGTTAATCCAAAGTCATTCGTCATTAAAGTTAGAGCCTATCCTGTATAAGTTAGAGCCTATACAGGGTGGTCCAAACAGTGAGGTTATAAAATTTTTTTTTTGATTCCTCACACCTAGGGGTATCCGAAAATACCCTATCACCCGTATTCACGAACGATACTTACATAAGTGTTGGCGACGCGCCTATAAGAATGTTTCAGTTTATTAAATCAACCGATGACGCATAGTCATGAAAAGCAAATTATCGAGCCACGACGCTCTGATAAGAAAATGCTTAGTTAAATCTTAAAGAAATGTCGAATTAATGATAAGAAGGTCTTGGGTTCGACTCCCAGGCCGGAGTAGTTTATTCGTTTTCCTAAGTAATATCGCTTAATAAATTCGTAAGGAATTTATGATATAAATTATGTTACCGGATTTGTTCCCCGGTTGAAATCATCTTTCTAATGATGTAAATTCATAAGAATATTAAAGTAAAGTTAAAGATCGGATTGGTTCCCCGGTCGAGATAATCACTCTGTGCATAGACAGAATTAAAGGAAATTAATTGCATAAGTATTGTCTTGTATAAGTTTGATACGTTTGTACGAAAACAAATGCCTATTTGTTATGATTGATTAATGAAAACATTCACTTGTATTGTTATCTGATAAGAAGCATGATAACAAGTAAGAATCTTATCAGAAATAGTTTCCTACTGTTTGAAAATTATGTAGAAACACTTGTCTATTTAATATTGTTAAAATTAAGTGTATTTCAGACTTTCATTTTTTCTGATAGTCGAGAGTCGTGCAAAGTTAGTTGTTCAAATAGTGTGAGTTCACGGAAGCACGCTGACCACGCCCTTAGGAGGCCGAATATGTAAAAATTTAAAATGTTTGAAATTTCAGCAATTTATGTAAAAATGACTTGTAAACTATTTCAGGTTGATTGTACGTGCTAAAAAGGTGAATTCTGTGTTATTTTTATGTGAAAATTCATGTGCATAAGTGAAATAATGATAGTTTTGTATAAGAAATTTAAAAGTGTTTTAAATAGTGAAATGAATAGAGAAAATGTAAATTAAACTATTGTATTAGTTAACTTATGTATAAATTCAAGTAGGAAACATTGTTTTAACTTTCTGTGTTAAATATTTAAGAAGTTTGCATTTTGGATTTGTGAGTAAAATAGGTGGTTTTCGTTTAATAAATAAAAGGTTTTTTGTAATATGAAGATATAATGCATATCATAGTGTAGATATTGTTTTGTACTACCTATATTGACAAATTGTATTTGTATATGACTTGAGTAAATAAAGAAATTAAGTGAAACGTGAGAGAGTAATAGTACAAATTCATGTAATTAAGTTGCGCAGGCACGCGAATGGCGCGGCTCACTTTCGCGTTTAGCTCTGGGGGTAGCTTAGTAAACGGGTTTTATTGCAATTCGTTCGGGGAAGAAAATCCTTCGGGAAAAGAAAATAGTTCGGGGAAGAAGATAATTCGGGAAAATAGTTCGGAAAAACAAGAAAATCCTTCGGGAAAAGTGAAAACCAGCAGTCAAGAAGAAGAGTATAGGGAAAAGTGATTACTCTCTCACGGAACGGTTTGAAGATAATTGCTGTTTCATTCCCAAGATCCCTTAAGTTATACAGTCCACATCGAAGAATTAAGGCGTCGGGACCGGGACGACTTCGGAAGACCCGTAATCCCCGTCTGAACCTACTTGCTGAAAAGGAAAGAGGTTATCGCCCTAGTGTGTTACTCCGTTGCGGAGATCACATACGTTGTTCCCGAACCCAACGTAGGCGCGATAGGAGGCTGGATCGAGAGAAGCCTCGATTCCTCCCTTCTGTTTCTTAGTATTATTTTCCGAATTCCGTTAGGTCCTTTTCAATTGGTCCTCGCGAGCCGAATTCCTTTTCAATAAGTATGGCAGCAACACTATGCTAAGTAAGATATTTCTCACTGCGTTCGTCATGCCAGGCCGTTCATTTCATAAACAATACTTAGTGGACTCTTTGTTGTGCGGACACATAGCATTGAATGGGGCGCCGTGATTGGATAACGTTGTGATGCGACTTCAGTCGAGTTGAATAACAGTTAAACGTCACTCAACCAAGATATTATTTTGTCATTTGAATTCTAAACATAGTTTACTTATACAATTTTAATTTATTTTCATTTTGAATACGAGTTGCTTGCCTATAACGAATGCGAAATCACCTAAAATATGGTAAGTATTACATTTTATGTTTCTGTTTGTTTCGTTGTCAGTTTCGTGCAAATAATAACACGTGTTGTTTTCTTACAGTTCAAAGAAGTTACCATTTACTTCTTCGGAATTCGGAATCTTTTGAAAACCTACAGCGACTTTTAAATTCATTGGCACTGTAATAATCAAAAGGATTTTGAAAGTCACGTATCACTTTTCTTGTGCTAATCGTTCTTTGCATGTTTATTCTCTCCAGGATATAATTATCAAAATCGTCTTCGCTGCTGTAATTCATCGCAATTAATTAATCAAAACAAATCAGCGTATCACAAATCAACAAACACCTATATACCCGTAAACAGTTTGACATTTGCGTTGCTTTGTCGCACTATGCGTAGCGTAAAGTAGCTAGCGAGCTACTTTATCTGTGCGTTCATTATAATGAGCGCATAGTGTCGTTCGTCCCTCAAGTGTTGTTTATGAATACGTTTACTGTACCCTGTGCGTTCGAGCGCACTGTGAGACTGCACAGTAACGTTTGTGAATACGGGTGTATGTATGTTACGCGATTTTTTGTAGTTTTCGAGTTACGATTTTTTTTACCCTTTTTTTGAAAATATTCACCCTAAACAGCTTAACATTAAAAAATGTAATTGTGAAATTTTTTCCAAGTTTTTTTGTTTGTAGCATGATCCTTATGAGTTGCCCTATTATGCATAAAATAATTAGCTTCCTAACATTCACCGAAGATACAATAATTTTAATCGAAAGTTAAAAATTTTCTGTCAGGAGAGTGGGGCTTGAATTTTCAACATTAAATGAAAAATAGTAATAAATGATTTCATACTTTCTAATTAATTTTAAAAACTTGGCAGTACCTTAATCTTTCATAATAACATTAAATAATGACACTTAATAGGCCAGTTTTTCTGTTACAGACTTCTGAAGTCACTCAGGCAGGAAACTACCTGAATAGTTAATTTGATTTAAAAAAATCTTTTTATCATTTCTAGGGCTAAACTAAGATAGTAAATGCTTCAGGTTAGCAAAAATAACATCAAGTGTCTTTACTTGTTTACTACGTTCTGGACAAATGATTTCAAGATTCATAATAAAAGTAGTAAATAATTTAAGATAAATTTATTTAAAGTAAATTTTCGAAATGGCGGCCATTAACTTCGATACAGTCTACATCGTCTTAAAAAATTGCTTTTAGTCTTCGAAAAGCATTCGTATTTTGAATAGAATATTAGATATTGATGTTTTCAAAAAAAGGGTAAAAAAAATCATAACTCGAAAACTACAAAAAATCGCGTAACATACATAGGGTATTTTCGGATACCCCTAGGTGTGAGGAATCAAAAAAAATTTTATAACCTCACTGTTTGGACCACCCTGTATAGTTCCCACAGCTAGGCACATACCTCCTATTTCTGAGAGCGTATTGGGACAAGGAAGTGTCCGCCACGCTGCCCCAAAGTGTGTTGACGGATTTCACATGGTTTAGAAATATTTTTTCTTTCAAAGTCATGTAACATGTAACCTTCCCCAAGATGTTTTCATTCATTGTTAAGCACATAGTAAGCAAAAAGACCAAGGCGACACCTGTCACGCTATCCGTGAATTTTCGTAACATCCGGGGACTTCATTACAACACTGTCTACTACCAACTGGAGATGGCGAAGCCGGCCTTGTTTTTTTTTTTTAACCGAGACTCAGGTGTCCTCTTCATTTGATACTTCATATCTCTCCTACCCGGGGTAAAAATTGGAACACTCCATTATGCCCCGGGCTGGAGTTTGCGTATACGTCAGAGAGGACATCTGTTTTCGACGCCTCGGCAGTCTTGAAGGTACGGCCCTGTCCATCTTATGGCTGCGCGTAGACAGCGACGACCATCTCTGCATCTACGGGTGCCTCTATAGGTTCAAAACGGTAATGCCGAAACAGACCGACTCATCGAACACGTCCAAATGGCTACAGATTCCTAGCTAGAGCAGATCTCATCCGCAGAGATCGTGATCCTTGGCGATTTTAGCGCCCACCACGCCCAATGGCTCGGTTCACTTTTAACCGATGATGCTGGTGGATCTGTTTATGACTTTGCCTTGGCATATGGTCTTACACAACTGGTTAGTTCACCTACGCGGATTCCAGATGTGGAAGATCATACACCTTCCCTGTTGGACCTTCTGCTGACCTCTCATCCAGACGAATATGAAGTTTCCGTCGACGCCCCTCTAGGATCGTCGGACCATTGTCTTTTCCGGAACGTGGTGCCAGTCACACTAACGTCGCGATTGCATTCTGCGGGCGGCCGCCGTGTTTGCCACTATAGGTCGGCCGATTGGTCTTTTTTTGCATCTTACCCTTGGGGGGCAGTTTTAAGGCGTTTTTTCCGGTACTCCTACTCCCATGGCGTAGTCACGAATTCATGGAAGACAGCTTTAGTCCAGCCAATTCCTAAAAAAGGCGACCGCTCAAACCTGTCCAACTACAGGCCTATCGCCATCACCTCCTTGTTCTACAAAATAATGGAGTCCATTATAAACTGCCAGCTCATGAGGTACCCTGAGGATCACCACCTGATTAGTGACCGTCAATACGGTTTTCGTCGTGGTCGATGAGCTGGTGATCTTCTAGTCTACCCGAATCATAGATGGACGAGGCAGTAGAGTACAAGGGGTAGGCATTGGCCGTTAGATTGGACATAGCGAAGGTCTTCAATCGGGTCTGGCACAAAGCGCTTCTATCAAAGCTCTCTTCCTATGGGCTTCCCGAAAAATTGTGCTGTTGGATCACCAGTTTCGATCAAGGTCATAGTAGACGGTGCATGCTCTGATTACAAGCCTATTAACGCTGATGTTCACAAGGCTGCGTGCTATCACCATCGCTGTTTCTTCTGCATATCAATGGTATGTTGCAAACGACAGTACTGAAGATGCCTTACTTTAGTTTAGTTTAGTTTATGACGGGCTGTTTTCCGCAACTCCACGTCTAAGCGCGTATTTTGCGCGTGGGCAGGAATAATATGCTTATTCGAGCCATGATATCTCCACGAAGAAGCTCAGCAGTCCCTTGATGTTGCAAGCAACTTCGGGGAGCGAAACCGGCATGCCGAGATGTTTAGCCCTGTATGAAGTGACTTCTGGACATGTCAGCAACACGTGAGCCGCCGTTTCTTCCTCACCCATGCATGCCCTGCACATGGGGCTGTCAGTAACACCTACGGTGAACAAATGTTTGTTAAAAGAGCCATGTCCTGTGATAGCACTTGTTACTATCCTGATCTGTGGCTTGTTCAGTCTCATTATAACCTTGGTTAGACAACTGTTTATTTCAGGTAGGGCCTCCCTAGCTTGTCTACAGTCTACAAAATTTTTCCAAAGCTGAGCGTGTAAATTATAGAAGTATCTACGTACCAGTGAACGAACGTAGACAAAGGGGATTGGTATTATTGGTTCTGGCCCTATAGTTGCTAGGGCCGATCCCCTTCTGGCCAGTTCATCTGCTGCATTGTTGCCTCTAGATCCACTGTGTCCCTTGATCCATTGCAGAGTCACATTGTTGTGCTTACATACCTCATCCAATCGTTGATGGCACTCGTATATCAGTCCCGAGTTCGTCACATTGCAACTCAGAGCTTGTAGTACCGCCATACTATCGGTCAGTATTCTGATGGAGAAGTCCTTCACCTTCCTAGCATCTATTGCTATGGCCGCTTGGATGATACCCATGCATTCAGCCTGGAAGACTGTGTTGTGCTTAGAGCCATCCGTGAAAACTTTGAGCTCTCTTGGACCCAATCCTTCCAGATGGTCAGTTTCCTTCAATTGTATCCTGTACTTCTTATCGAATACAAATTGTTTTGGGATCCTATCATATTTGGCTTGTAAGATAGGAATTTTTGAGTAAATTCTATCGATTATATCTGTATGGGGGACTCTACTCCTACTTAAAAGATTTAGGGTCTTGAGTCTAATGGCAGCTAAAGTCGCTTCTTGTTGTATATATAGATGAAGCAGTGTTAACTCCAGCATAGCCTCCAAAGCTGCTGTTGGTGTTGTCCTTACGCAGGCCGTGGCAGCCATACAAGCTAATCTCTGGTAATGCTGTAGCTTTTGTATAGTGGTTAAAAATTGATCAACGCTTAACAATTCAACATTTTATTTATTTTCTCTCAAAAATTTCGAACCATTTGATATTTCAAACACTCGATAACTCGTAATTTTTTAAGAGTCCTTCAAGTTTCGAATTAACGAGAGTCGGCTGTACTATAATTATTTTGTCCATGCAGTTTGGGTCTTAAATCATTGAAGTATTTCGCTCTCAGCCCACTTATGGGCCTTAGGGGCGAGCATAGTGATGTGCATTATTGTTGTTGATTAGCATTATTAATAGTGTATTTAGTGATAAAAATGAAAAAAAAGATAAAACAACAAATTTATTAAAATAATGATTTAAAATAAATTATTAATTAGGTATCTATGTATTAAAAAACTAAAGTACAAATGTTTGGAATGTAACAAGTTAAATTAATAATAAATATAAATATAAAGTATATGTAATAACTTATATCTAAAATTAATTCCAAAACTATTTACATTAAAATTCGACATCAGAATCATCAGCACCACCCTTTGTACACAGCACTGCAGCCGCGTACTTGCCTACAATGATTCATTTGTTGTTATCGATAATGGTATTGCGGCCGCGCTACATACTCACCGCCCTAGTCGGGCTGAGGCCTAGCTATAATTATGACCCCAACTACATGGACAAAATAATTTTACTATATGTACTACTACTGTCTCTTTAGGTATTGATTGAAGTGCAGTGTCAGCAGAGATAAGTATTAATTTCATGGCACTTACTGAATCATACTTTGATCAAAGATAGTCCCAGTAAACCAAAAAATTATCATTACTTAAAGATTTACAGGGCTTTTTATTTTAAGTTCTATGTGATTGAAGTCACAGAGAAAATCTAGTATTAAATAATACATAAGAACACATTATTATAAAAATGAATTCTTACCTTACTTTGGTAAGCCAAGCCTTTTTCAAATAACTTTAAAAATATATATTGTGTCCATTTGTAGTAACATGGGTCACATGTACTTATTTCTTTTTCCCAATCAAAGTTAAATCCTAAATCTAAAAGTTGCTTTTTCATTGTATTTATATTGGTGTTTGTCCATACTTGTGGAGGGATATTGTGCTGTAAGGCAGCATTTTCAGCAGGTAAACCAAAAGCATCCCAACCAATCGGGTGTATAACATCATTACCATTCATTCTTTGGAACCTTGCTATTGTATCAGATATTGAATATACTCGCACATGCCCCATGTGTAAATTTCCAGAAGGGTATGGGAACATTGGTAGTACATAATAAGGTTTACCTTCACAGTTGTGTTTACTTTGTACTTCCTTAGACCAATGCTTTTCTATATCTGTCTTGACTTTTGTTGTTATATCCTCATTCTGAAAATAAAAAGGAATAACAAGAAGTAACAACACATACTTCAATTAAAAAAAATTTCAATACGATTTTAGCTTTTACCCATAATCCAAGACTACTTTTGAATCTTTTAACTAATTGAAAAGTAACGCGCTTATGTGATAAACTACGCCCAACAATCTTCATTTTAACTTTAAAACTTAAGATTTAACGGGTTTCAGGGACTGATATAGTTAATAACAATTTTTTTAAATAAAAAGTTCACACGATGAATAATTGACTAAACAACACACAAAATATATATTTGAATTCGAAAACACAACACCAAATAATTCAATTCACAAATTATTTACATATGAGTAAATTCATAACGATTTATACTCTTTGGTTCAAACTTTATTTGACAAATTATTTCGTATAGTAGTGATTGATTCTTTACTATATATGTATGTCCACATGTTATTAATTTTATTTATTTATCTACGTATCAGTACGTATAATATGTCGATCATTTTATTTTGTACAACTACAATAGTTATTTGTTATTTGTTCGTGTCGGTTTGTGACCACGGCATAGAATCTTAGAACAAAAAAATTAGGTAGCCCTTATTTTCAACCATAGACAAACCGGTAGTTTAGAATATGACATTTGTTATTATCACAGACTAAGATTTCAGTCTGAATGACAGTCAATAGTGAATTATATTACAGTTCATCAGTAGTCTGTGATTACTAGCTTGCTACACATTTATTTATCTATGGTAATTCTCTAGTATATATACAGTAATCTATGGTGATTACAGTTTTGGATCGAGTGAAGTTGCGTTGAAGTGTTAAACTCCGTGCTTATTCTCTCACGTTCAAAATTGTGATTTAACTCTTCATTATGAAGGAAATTTGTTACGTTCCGCATTGTAAAAGCAAGCGTCGTAATGTTAAATTACATTGTTTTCCAAAGACTGAGATAGGACTCAAGTGGGTGGAAAAAATTAATTGTGAAAAATTAAAGCAGCTCAGTTCTGAAGAGCTACGTAAGTTTTTTGTGTTCCATAAGCACTTTGAGCCGAGATGCGTAGTATCCTCTTAGTAGTCTGTGGTTTGTGACACTGACCACAGATAACTATATACTAGTCAGAGAACACTAACTTAGACTTAGACAGAGAAACCTATAGACAAATTGACGCCTTCCTTCGCATTCGCACACGAAAAAGATAGATTTATGCATACGTCTTGCATAGAAATGAGATAGAGCGGTGTGATTGTTTGTCCCTTTCTCCGTGCCGGTTTTTTTGTTTAGCAAACTCTACAGTTTGCTGAACAACTTTGACAGCGTAGCGATTTAAGGAGTTTACAAGTTGGTTTAAGTGAGAAAAAAGTGTTTTGTGAGCTTAAGATTGGTGAATCTTGTTCAGTTCAGTTCTTAGAACAATTAAAATTTTTATCTAAATGTGTTTAAAAGTCATAAAGATTATTGTGTAACCTAAAAATTCGTTATCTTCCTTTCTCACTCGAGGCCACGCCGATCGTTAGTCTATAGGTTTCTCTGTCTACGAAAAACACAATCCTTTTTTTTAACTGCCTTTACGGCTCTGGGTTCTAGCCCTTCTGAGTCTATCATTTCTTTCGGAATCTTCATTTTTATATATATTTTGCGAAGTTTTTGGGAGATTTTAACGACAGCCCATCCCAGCAGAGAGTTGATGACGATAGCTACTCAAGTTTATAAGGCACCCAAGCGATCAAAATAACTTGATGTTTACATCAACATCAAAGCACTTGTTTCGTCGTTTTCTCTAATAGTTCACTTGCACAGACACTTTCACAAAATCGCATCACTTTTACGAATCGAAATTCACTTCAAACCATTATTCAAGCGACAAAACAGGAGCGACAATCCGTCAACCATAGATTTCGTATAAACTCCATAGATTTGATTTATGAGAAAAGAGAGCTACCGCGCCTTACTGTACTTTCCTGTGTTAGAAAGAAAAAGCGAATAAAGCTGTCATCGAGACTAAACTATATAAGCTACCGGTATATGACGGCCCAGTACATTGTGCGCGAATACATTTTAGCATTTTCATAAGTAAACTTAAATGATAACTACTTAATATATGTGTGGGAGGATAAGTCGCTCGAATCCGTAGACTTCGACCACATTATCCTAGACCCACCCTATACGTTTCCCCGGGGTTGTGCTAAAAGAGCGACAAATCCAAAATAACACCGAGTCTGTTACTACTCGCCGTGTGGTAGCGGCGTAAAATATACCACCCCCTAGTTTTCGCACCATGAGGCAAAAAAGAAAGGAAATGGCCCCGGGTTTAATAGGGCAGGGGTGCGAAGAATCTCCGGGAGGAAACTCTGTGACGAGATTCACCATCCGTCACGTTCAGTCTCCCGGAGGGGCGAAACGAGGATTGCGAAGGCCCGTCTCGCTACGCCGAATGTATGTGTAGCAATGAATGATAAGATGGATGAAGTATGTGATATGATGTATGATAGAGGAATAGATGTGTTATGTGTAAATGAGACGAAGCGAAAGGGAAAGGATGTCACTACACATGACATGTATACTACGTACTGGTCCGGTGTAGACAAGACCGAGCGGGCATGCCAGAGAGTCGGTATAATCCTTTCAGAAAGAATGGGTCAATGTGTGAAAGAGTATGAATGTGTAAGCCCGAGACTGCTACGTTAGGGCACACTGAAATGATCGGGAATGGAATATTTCCACTGACCTCTATATGCTACACCATATAAAATGACTGTGCCAATTTGAAGCGCCGCTAAAGGATGTCTTGAAAAATAAAATTGACATAATATGCCAAAGTCTGCTGTCTTATTTATATCGTCATATTTAAAAAGTCTGTATTTTGAACTTTTAAACTAAAAAACGAAAGTATTTTATATTGTTTGATTGTGTATAATATCAGTTACATATTAAGAATTATTTTTAATAATAATGAGAGTGAGCGTAATCTGTAAAACTCGTTACCAAAAGGGAAGCCATATAACATTACACAAGTAAGTGAATTTGCAGCTAATATTTAACAAATTAAAACTATTTGATAATATAAGTACTTAAAATTTTGTTTCTAATCTTAATATCATATATACCAACATGCTTGGCTGTATATTACTGAGTTTTGATAAACAATAACATTCAATAGGGTTGTCGAGTTCCTTGTCAATAATACTTATCGATGTTCTTTCCTACCCATATCTGTTAATAAGCAAAGTCGCCAACAACAGATGATTATCTAATGTTTATTAATTAACAGGTTTCCAACAGAACCCAGACTAAAATTATGGCTTAAAAGCATAAATGTTGTGAATTGGCGTCCGAAACAAAATTATCATATTTGTTTCAAACATTTCACAGACGACTGTTTTATTAGACATGAGAACTGCACCACTTTGAAAAAGTGCAGTATACCGATAATATTTTCTGGTAGTATCAGTACCAGTACGTATAAAAGTATTAGATTGTTATTTGGAATGTTTTTTTATTTCTTCTTTCCTCGTTTTCCACCAAAATCAGGGGCCATAGCCAAGTGTCGAAAGGTCGCCTGTTGATGTCGAGCCACGTTGGATGTGTGTTAGTGGGCTGCGGCTAGAGGAGATTCCTCTCCCTGTACTGCTGTAGTTGAGGTGGAGTAGTAAGGGAAGAGGAGTGTTGGTATGGCGATTGGCGATGCGTCACTTGACTATCTTTCGCGACTTTAGTGAGGCTGCACCACTTGATGTTTCCAAGTGCTCGTTTTTTCCTGGCTCCATTCACATATCGGGCTCGTGGAGTCCGTAGTGCAGGTGAAGTTAGAGGCCGCGAAGGACAGTGTGGCTTGTATTTCTGGTGCGCCTTATGTGAGAAAGAAAACGGGGAGGAGAAGTCAGCAACTAAGGAGGGGCTGCCATTGGGCGGCTGGCGCGAGAGGGACCGCGGATGTGCATGAAAGCGTTTCCGTGGCCCTGCGAATTTGCGGCGGAGGTAGAACACCATGGGGTTTTAGTAAGTGCGATCTAGAGATTTAATTCTCTCTTAATTGCAGGCATGTAATAGAATGAGTACATATTTGTGCTATTTGCAGTAGATACTACTGGTCCGTAGGGTGCACGTGCGGTGTAGTTTCTAAAAAACTGTATCTGCGACTGGTCATCAATGCTGGTAATAAAAAGTTGTTTAGTTTGTTGCTTCCTCGCTTGAAGGCTAAGTATAGCCATTCAGAGAGGACACGTAGCCAGCATTCTTGGGACGATACCACGGAAAGTAGGACTGTATGATGACTTCAGTTATTTTTTTAATATTGTGATTTTAATTTCGAAAATGACGTTGTAAATAACTGATAACTATGTAATTCAAAGTTTATTTTTTAGGGTTCCGTAGTCAACTAGGAACCCTTATAGTTTCGCCGTGTCTGTCTGTCCGTCTGTCCGTCCTCGCTTAATCTCTGTGACTATTAGCACTAGAAAACTGAAATTTGGTACCAATATGTGTATCAATCACGCCGACAAAGTGGTAAAATAAAAATTTGATAAAAATGTTTTATTAGGGTAGCCCCCTATATGTAAAGTGGGAAGTGATTTTTTTTCATTTCAACCCCAACGTGTGATATATTGTTGGAAAGGTATTTAAAAATGAATAGGGGTTTACTAAACTCATTTTCTGATAATGTCAATCATTTTGGAAATAATCGCTCCAAAAGTAAAAAAGAATGTGTCCCCCCCCCTCTAACTTTTGAACCATAAGTTTAGAAAATATGAAAAAAATCTGAAAAGTAGAACTTTATAAGGACTTTCTAGGAAAATTATTTTGAACTTGGATGGAAAAAACAGTTTTTGTACAAACTCATAAGTGGGAACACTTATTGTCACGGACGGAAAACTACGGAACCCTACACTGAGTGTGGCCCGACACGCTCTTGGCCGGTTTTTTTATATTATCTTGCTAGCTCGTACCCACCGCATTGCTGCCGCAGAAGAAATAATTGTGGAAATATCGTTAAAAATGTGGAGCATTCCTAAATGTGGTATCATTCCTAAATATTGTACAATTAGGAATGATAATACAATCATTGAAATATAATTATATATAACTTTCTATAACTTTCAAATAAATACTAAGTATAATACGCACGCCACCTAGTGTTAGCTACTTGTACCATGCGTACTAAGTTTTAACGCAATCTGATGAACGGTATGGCATCGTAGAAAGTACGAACAAACATAAATTTTTATATAGTAGAAAATATTTTACTGTTTATATACAGACCTGTAGTTGATTAGAATAAGCGTTATTAGAGCAGCTGATTTGTTTTTCTTTATAATATTAGAACTAAATGAACGGTTGACAATAAATTATTTTAGAAATTATGTTTTTTATTTTTATTTTGTGTAGATAGTTTAATCTTAATAATTTTTGTTGAATGGTCTAAGGGCTACGATGGCTATCCGAGTACGGAACCAAAGTACAAAACTAATCCAACTGTAGAGATGTGTAAGACAGGGTGACGTATTATCCCTGAAATACTTTACCGCTGCATTGGAAGACGTCTTCAAGCTACTGGACTGGAAAGGATACGGTTATGGAGTGTAGAAGTAAGGAGTACTAACTCCCACAGTAGAACAGTTGAAAAAGTGGCCATCTGTAAGGAGTAAATAACAGCTCGAAAACTCTCCACAACAGCGCTGGAGTAGCTACTGGGATAAAATGAACTTAGCAGTTGTCGACGGTTTAAGTGTGGTGCTAAACTGCTCAGTAGCTCTAAAATCTAAAATAAAATAAAATAAATATCTTAATTTAGTAAATATAACCCCGAAAACGGAACAGACCAGAACTCACGATTCTCCGCGCGGATAAAGGAAATGCTACGGTAGTAATGGACGCGTCGGAATATAATTTTAAAATACAACAACTTTTATCGGACGAAAGTACATATAAAAAGGTCAAAACTGACCCTACAACTAACACGCTTAAAACAACTAGCGATTTAATAAAGAAATACTCCGAAAAATTAAATCTCGACGTGAATTCGCTAATACCATCATGTGTCAAACCACCGAGGTTGTATGGGTTACCGAAGATACACAAACCAAACGCTCCACTACGTCCCATAGTGAGCCAGATCGATTCACCAACTTATAAGCTGGCACAATACTTAGCAAAAATACTATCACCACTAAGAGGACATACCAGAGCACACACAAAGGATTCATACCATTTTGTGAGTGAGATAAAAGACCTACATCTCGCTAACAATGAAACTATGGTCAGTTTTGATGTTCAGTCACTATTTACATGCCTACCTATTGTGGACTGCATCTCAATTGTAACTAGGAAGCTAGAAGAAAATAACATGCCTCAAGAATATGCAATACTACTTGAACATTGCCTCACATCTGGCTATCTATTGTGGAAGGAGGAGTTCTACAAGCAAGTAGATGGTGTGGCGATGGGCTCACCTGTGTCTCCCATAGTCGCCGACATATTCATGGAGGACTTTGAGGAGAAAGCCCTTCTTACTGCTCCTGTAAATCCAAGGTTCTACAAGAGGTACGTAGACGACACTTTCACAATTTTACCATCTGACAAAGTAACTGCATTTTTAGACCACCTTAACTCCATAAAATCTAAAATACAATTCACAATGGAGTTAGAGGCAAATAATTCTTTAGCTTTCCTAGATGTTTTAGTCATCCGAAATCCTGATAACACTATTGGTCACACTGTGTATAGGAAAAAGACCCATACCAACCGAGATCTAAATGGTGAATCTCACCATCATCCTTCACAGTTAGCTACCGTGGGTAAATCTTTGTTTCAGAGAGCACGAAGGATCTGTGACAGAAAACATCTGGCCGCGGAGCTTGAGCACGTCAAGCAAGTATTGCAAGACAACAAGCTTCGGGTCCCGCGCCTACGTCACAGTGAACGAGTGAAGCCGGCCACAGTCGAGCGCGTGCCTGCTCTACTACCATATGTTAGAGGAGTCACGGACAAGATTGGCTACATCTTGAAGCGAGCGGCCATTAAGACATACTACAAGCCGCTGAAGAAGATTAGTCAATTTTTACCATCCATCAAATGTAATATTCCTCTACAAGATGCAGGTGTGTACAAGCTAGATTGTGAATGTGGTCTCTCTTACATAGGTCAAACAAAGAGATCTATAAAAACCCGCGTGAAGGAACATATAGCTGATGTGAAGCACCGACGCTCCGGGAAGTCTGCAGTCTGCGAACATGTTCAAGATCGTCCCCACCATTACATTAGATTTGATAAACCACAAATTCTCGCAAAAGAACACCGATTCCTACCAAGGATGCTACGCGAGGCTATTGAAATTAAAAAACATCCAAATTTCAATAGAGAAGATGGTTGGGTGCTACCATCTGCTTGGGATCCTATAATTAACAAAATTAAACCCAAACCCAAGCATACCACTGCAAGACTTCATGATACTATAAGCTCGTTTTGCGTAAATCGGACCAAAAATTAATATTAAAAAACTGAAGGTAGCCGGACTAACTATGACATTGGGACGTCAAACATCTCAGTCCCCCCCGTGACCATGGGCGCTGTAAAGCACCCGAAACGTCGGGATAATAATAAAAAATAAATTAAAGTAATTAAACGCGATAAAATCCGTAAATAATAGTTTTATTCAATGTGTAGTGTTCGCGTAAATTTAAGAAATCATTAACCCCGAAAAATTCGTCTATCCCACTAATATTTTTCGGTGCGTTCTTTAAAATTTACCTCGTAGTTATAGTGGCGTCCCCCTTATTTATTGGTTTTTATGGACACATACAGTCGGTCACGGACTAACGGTAACACGGACATACACAGTCTGTATTCCTTACTTCTACACTCCATAGATACGGTATTAACGTCAATGGCATGTACGTCACTCACCTTCGATTTGTCGACAATATAGTCCTTATGGCAGAATCGCTGAAGGACCTACACACTATGTTCAATAATCTCAGTAGTGTCTCTCAACGGATAGGTCTTAAGATGAACATGGACAAAACAAAAGTCATGTGTAATGTCCATGTCACACCTATGCCGGTGGTTTTTGGGAGCACTTAGCTGAAGTTGTTGATGAGTATTTTTACTTGGGACAAATAGTCCGACGGGTAGGTAAGTTCAACTTCGACCGACAGGTCAATCGACGGATTCAACTCGGCTGGTCAGCGTTCGTGAAATTACAAAACAGCTTCTCGTCAGAAATACCTCAAAACTAGATTGTACAACCAGTCCGTGTTGCCAGTGATGACCTATGGATCTGAGACGAGGTCTTTCACTGCTGGCCGTTGAGGAAGCTCGAAGTCGCTCAGCGAGCTATGAAGAGGGCTATGCTCAGGGGTTCAAACCTAGGAATGAGGATTTCTGCAGCAGAACCAGAGTCACCGACATCGACCAATGGATTAGTACGCTGAAGGGAAAATTGACCGGCCGTATAGCTCGAAGAACCCAATACCGATGGGGAATAAAGGTTCTCGAGTGGCAGCTCCGTACCGGCAGGTGAAGTGTAGGACGTTTCCCCACTAGATGGAGTCGAAACCTGGTAAGACATGCAGGAAATTGATGGATTCAGGTAGCTCGGGACCGTGCTTTGTGGCATTCCTTCGGGGAAGCCTATTTTAAGCAGTGGACTTGTGAATGGTTTTAATGATGATGAATAACATGACTTTACGGGTAGAGTCCATCTATCCATAGAGTCCTTTCTATTTATTTAGGTATAGGTAGGTTATAGAATTTTTATCGATATAATTTGATACACTGTCTTATCCCTATTATTAGTTCCGTGGACGTGCACTTCTGCTGTCAGCGCCAAAATGGCGGAAATCAAATCGCTTCATCATGTCACGGTTTATAGCCAGTCCAGTGTACTTGTATATATGGAGGTCAGTGAATATTTGGATTGAAATACAATAAAACCTTTTTTAGAATGTGAATACTGGCCTCTTGGTATCTTAATGACATTCAAACAATTAAAAAATGTTTAAAAACAAAAACTATGTTGGTTTAAAGTTGACACGTCGTTAACAGAAATGAAGCACACGCGTGAACATTGCCGTGCCATATTTTATCTTAATTTTCGTCGCGGCTTGTCTCTAGATAAATATCTCAGCGAACTTGTTTCGATTTATGATGTTGAAGCACCGAGTCAAACGACAATATACCGCTGGTATGCCGAGTGCCGACTCAGTCTTGTGTCGTTAAGCACTGTTTCTTCTGCAGGTCGACCAAGAACAGCAGTCACGGCTGAAAATATTGAAGCTGTGCGAACTATTATATTAGACATACGAGCAGATTCGGGCTGTTATCGGTATCGGAATGACTACAATTCAGTCGATATTACATAATAAGCTGAGTGTAAGAAAGCTAGTTTCCCGCTGGGTTCCCCACAATTTGTCCGAAGAGCAAAAGGCGACTTGTGTAGATTGTTCCCGGAATACTCTGCAACGCTTCAACGGACGGAAGTCAAATGCCGTTTATAATATCGTCTAAGGTGACGAATCATGGATTTATTCATACGAACCTGGAAGAAAACATCAGTCAGCAGTTTGGGTCTTCAAAGACCAGGTCAAACCACGAACGTGGTTCCCTCCCGTAGCGTGTCAAAAAAAATGGTCGCTACGCTTGTCTCGAAAAAGAGGCATGTTGCTACAATTCCTTTACAGGAACGCAGAACGGTTACCTCTGAATGGTATTTCACGGTTTGTTTGCCAAAAATGATAGCCGAACTTCGAAAAAATAACCCGAAACGTCTCATCATCTTACATCACGATAATGCGAGCTCTCATACGGCTCCGAAGACAAATGATTTTTTGAAGCAGAAAAACGTTGAGCTGATGAGCCATACTCCGTACAGTCCTTACCTGAGCCCAAACGATTTCTTTACATTCTCTAGAATGAAAGATTTATTACGCGGTCAACGGTTTGAAGACCCCGAAGCAGCTGTGAAAGCGTACAAATCAGCCATTTTGTCAACATCAACTTCACACTGGAATTACTGTTTTAATGATTCGTTTACACGAATGGAAAAGTGCGTTAAGTTAGACGGAGAATACTTCGAAAAACAATAAAATACAATTTAGCTATACTGTGGTGGTGTGGTTTTTCTTATTCCCGAACATTTCAGTGTGCCCCTCGTATGGATACGAATGAAAGTGGGCCTAAAGAAGTTGTTTGTTCTAGGGGTCTACGCCCCAGACATGTCTTAGCCCACTTATATCCGGGAGCAGTTTTGGGAGATGGTAAAGATGGTGTTAATGAAATGTAAGGAAAATGAAAATATTGTTATGTTAGGAGATTTTAATGGAAGGATTGGGGTGAGGTGGCTTGGCTATGAAAGGATATTGGGAACGCTTGGTGATGAAAGTATAATAAAGTTGACGATGAGGGCAGTTGAAGATTAAACATCGTTTGAATTTTGTGGTTATTTAAAATTCAAAATATCTGTTTATAGTGCGAAACATTGCGACTAGTACATACGTGTGTGAATCTTATATGACGGTGATTGTGTCTGTGTAATTACTACAATAAAACATCAAGAAATAGTGGAGTAAGAAGCATTTTAATATTTATAAAATCTTATATCTTCAATCTCCCGGACCTACCCCAACTCGCAATTCGCTCGCTTTGACGTAGTACGGCAATATTTACTTGCTAATCTTTTAGCGCCTGGATAAAATAATTAGCACATAACTACTAGTTAACAAACTTTTTCTAGAAAATTTTAAAAGTTGTTTTTAGAGTATTCTATTGCGCCTAAAATGGATAAACAATTCTGTGGAGCTTGCAGAGCATTAATATCTGATAAAAGATACATGACCTGCCTTGGTTGTAAACAGAAGTACGACCTTCAATGCGCTAATATCTCACCACAGCGGTATAGAGCGTTAAATGATGAGAATAAGCGTAATTGGAGATGCCTGGAATGTAAAAGTAAAATACCTAAGAAGGATAACACAAACACACCTATACGCCCATCGCACCAGACAGAGTCGGCAGTTCTCGATAACGCAGATAACTTGAATGTAACGTTGCGTAAAAAATCAGATTTAACATTTGACTACATAAGGGAAAAAAAGTTGAAGGATGTCTTGGAGGCCGAAAGACAAGAATTAAGAATTGTTATTCAATCAAGCCTGAAGGAATTATCAGATCAGTTAACCACAATAAAAAACCAGTATTCCGGATATCAGGAGTCTTCAATATTTATTAGTGGGCAATATGAGGATTTTCGCAAAGAGCTCGTAGAACTAAAAAAGCTGCTTGCAACGACCACTTCTGAATTGAAATGTATAAGAGAAGAAAATAAAAGTCTAAAAAATAGTGTTACTGCACAAGCTGCAAGGATTAAAGCATTGGAAGACGAAAACTTGAGACAACAACAATGGACACGAATGCAGAATATAGAGATAACAGGGATTCCTGAGAATAAGGCCGAAGATACTAAACAAATAGTATTGAAACTCTCGCAGCATATTGGGGCTCCTATTCAGCAGACTGATATCGATTTCGCACACCGGGTCCAACCTCGGCGCGCTGTGAGTGCTGCCCGCGCACGCCCCATTGTTGTGCATCTAAGACAACGTGCCGTCAAAGACAAACTTATAGCAGCGGGTCGCAAGTATCGTACTCTGAATGCTAAGGATTTGGGAATGGGTGATGAGACTAACAGAATTTATATCAATGAGCACCTTACAAAAGAAAATAAAATTCTTTTAAATACATGCAAACAAAAAGCCAAGGAGATAAATTATAAATTTGTTTGGACATAAAACTGCCGTATCTTCGTTCGAAAGGACGAGGCCTCACCCCCTATTCCAATTTCCTCATCAACCGATATATCCAAAATAATGTAAAACACCGTTTGATATTTAATAATTACTCACCTTTCAATGTATGCAATTATCCTCCCTTACACTTACATAAAATATTTTTACACTTCTCTACACTCAACTCTATTTACACACTTATTGATTACGCAATGCAAGAGTACCTCACAAGTATATCCTTTCCATGTGAACTACACTCCTATTTTAAACCGAAGCAAATTCTCGTTTACAACGAACATTTAAATGCTATTAAAAACTACGGCTTAACTTATAGTTATACATTGGCCATTAAGGTTTGCGAATATTTATCTATATTAATTAATAACTTTGGCTTAAAAATAATAGTTTATTTTTCCTTTAAATATTTAACATTTTATAGAGTGTACGTTTATCGATTTCACCACTACTACCCTGTCAGAAATGGATGAAAATAGTAAAAATAGTAACAACCTTACATTGCTTTATCAAAACGTTAGAGGGCTACGAACAAAGACTAATACGTTTTATAATAATCTGTTACTGTCTGAGATCGATGTAGTTATGATTTCTGAAACATGGTTATGTGATGGTATTTTGGACGCAGAACTAAGTGACGATAATTATAAAATTTTTCGCAGAGATCGAGGATCATTAGGAGGTGGTGTAATGTTACTTTGTAAATCAAAGCTACACGCGCGCATGAGACCAGAATGGAATAATACCGATCTAGAATGCATTTGGATTACCATTCCAGGAAGTAACATAGGCTCTTCATATGACATACACATTTCGGTAGTTTATATACCACCTAATCATCAAATATCTTCGCGCATAAAGGATCTCATTAACACACTGTTAGCTGTTCGTGATAAATACCCAAATGACTATATAATTGTTACAGGAGATTTTAATTTACCATGTATTGACTGGACTTCTGGAGACCCAGTTGTACGTAGGAAAGGATCAGTCGAAGTTCAAACTGCAGCATCTGATCTTATATCTTGTTGTTCTTTCATAGGCCTTTCTCAATACAATACACTCTTAAACAGTAGCAAGAACAATCTAGACTTAATCTTTTCATCTTTCCCGATAAAAGTTCAAAAATCTGAATTTGTGCTTGTTATAGAAGATGTATATCATCCAGCTCTGTACATATCTGCGACGGACATCTTAGTACCTTCATGTAGACCTTCTTTTAGGACTAAATATCAATTTAAGCGAGCAGACTACCGTAGTATGAATGATTTACTTTTGAAACAAGACTGGGCTTTTATCACAAGGGAAACAAGTTTAGATCGTGTTACTGATAAATTTTACAGTATAATAAATGAATTAATTGAAAAATTCGTTCCTAAAATCCGATGTAGTGGTAATTATTCTTATCCAATATGGTACAGCAGAGCACTAATTAACCTTATAAAAGAAAAGAGTAAATTGCACTCTAGTTGGAAGAAGCATAAAAATCCGATTGATTACGCGAACTTTTCGGAGCTGAGAAAACGACAAAAGATACTACAGCAACAATGTTATAAACTGTACCTAGCACGCACTCAGGAGAATATTAAACATAACCCCAAAGCTTTCTGGAGTTATGTAAAGTCTAGGCGTAAAAACCATTCTGATTATCCTCAAGAAATGACATACGGAGACACTAAAGTAAATAACCCAATAGCAATCTGCTCGTCATTTAATGATTTTTTTAAAAGCAATTTTACTAAATCTAGTGACAATAATTTGACCATACGGTCTGATAATTTAAATTTAAATGTAATCCAAGATATTGATATAAATCCAGAGAAAGTTAAGAATTTAATTTGTAAGCTTGACATTACGAAAGGTGCCGGTAGCGATAAATTGCCTCCTGTATTATTTGTAAAATGTGCAAAATCCTTATCTATTCCTATAGCACTATTATTCAATAGGTGTCTTCGCGATGGCTACTTTCCAAGTATTTGGAAGGAAGCCCATGTTGTACTTATACACAAGAAAGGGCTGAAGACAATAATTGAGAATTACCGGCCAATATCAATACTCAATGTATTAAGTAAGTTGCTAGAAAGAATCGTTCATATGCACATATACCCCATCATATTACCTTCAATACCCCCAGAACAACATGGCTTTGTGAAAGGGCGCTCTACAGCAACTAACTTGGGTGCATTTATTGATTACACTACCTCAAATATGGATGGAGGGTCGCAAGTAGATGTCATTTACACTGACTTTGAGAAAGCCTTTGATCGCGTAGATCACATCATATTACTACGTAAGCTTTTTGAGCTGGGCATACGAGGTAACCTTTTCAGGTGGATGGAATCATATCTGTGGAAACGATCTCAGGCAGTAGTCTTAGGAGGGTTCCGTTCTGACTTCGTGGAAATAACATCCGGAGTTCCACAAGGTTCTATTTTGGGTCCTCTACTGTACGTGTGCTATCTATATGATGTGGGCAAGTGTTTTCATAATGCTAAGTTTCTGATGTACGCTGATGACACTAAAGTATATATGAAAATCACTGATTATGTAGACCGCATGAAACTTCAAGATGATCTTGTGCGACTTGGTAACTATTATGTAGTAAATCGTATAGGAGTTAATGTCAGCAAGTGTCTTTACGTTTCTTTCACAAGGAAAAGAGAACCTACAAATTTCAACTACCAAATAAATCACCTTAATATAACTAAGAAAGAATTAGTGAAGGATCTGGGGATATTACTGGATTGCAAGTTAAGCTTCTCAGAACATATTGATACAATAACGCACTCGGCCTACAAAAGCCTTGGCTTCATCCTACGCGTAAGCAGACCCTTTACTGATATTAACTGTATTAAATTACTTTACTTTTCATATGTTAGAAGCGTCCTTGAATATTGCAGTACTGTATGGAACCCGCATTACACTGTTCATATAAATAACTTAGAACAAATTCAGCACAAATTCCTGAGACATTTAAGGTATAGAAATTTTATTTACACTAATAACTATGAAGAGTCTTGTAGATATTTCAATATAATAAGCCTTGAGGATAGACGTACTCTAATGGACATGGCATTTTTGCATGGTTTATGTAATGGAAGTATTGACTGTGTAACTTTAGCTGATAGAGTTCTCTGCTTTTGTACTCCGAAACGTAGAACGAGACATACACCTTTGTTTGCGGTTGTTAAGACAAAGACAAACTATGCACAAAACTCTCTGGTGAATCGTTTACAAAAAGTTTATAATAAAAGATTCCACTCAGTTGATATTTTCCATTCCAGTAAGGATAAGTTTAAGAAGGATGTCTTGAAACTTCTGATGTAGTGAGTTTAGGTAACTCATTAGCTCATACACACACACACACACACACACACACACACACACACACGCACACACACACACGCACGCACGCATGCACGCACGCACACACACACACACACACATGCCCGCGTGCGAGGGAGGCGCATACGAGCATTATGTATGTTGAAAATCTTTTAATTTTTTTGTAATGTTTTCTAGATGTTTAAAAATATGTATTTTTAGTCCTAACTACTTTGTCTTCAACATGTCCGTTATAAATTGAAAATACTATTTAAATAATGTAAATCCGTTTTTGGCTATAATTTAAGATCATAAGATGTACGTACGATATAACAAAGAGCTGTGGATTTTGTTTGAAATAAAAATAAAAATAAAAAATAAAAATAAAATAAAATAAATGAGAATTGTTAAAGCCTCGTCACCACGTCACAGTCACACGTATGTATGGAAAAGAATCTTTTTATGACGAACACTTTCTTTCGTCATAAGAAGATTCACATGTATACGTGGTAAAGAAGTGACGATAGAAGCATGATAGATTTCATGACTGTGGATGAAAGAATGAGGAGCGTAGTGGTGGATACTAGGGTTTACCGGGGGTCCAACGTAGGGACGGACCACTACCTTGTCTCATGACGCATTAAGGGTTTATTCGGACGTTGGCGGCATCGGACATCTGTGTCTACCACTGCGATACAGCGTATACGAATGGAGAGGTTACAAGGTGAAAGACGAGTAAATTTAGACTGAGAGAAAATGTAAGTGATCTGGATGAATTGTGTGTGAATGAGTAAGACTTGGAGAATATGTGGTATAATATTAAAAAAGGTTTAGTGGATGCAGCTACCGAAGTATGTGGTGTTTACATTAATGAACAGGTCATTAAAAGAAAGGGGAATGAAAGTGAATGCAAGTAAGACAAAAGTTATGGTTTTTGAAAGAGAAGAAAGTAAAACGATATGTGAAATAAGAATAGAAGGGGATGGTCGAGCAAGTAGATGAATTTGTATATTTGTTATGTGTATTCAGCAGGGATGGGAGATATGGTAAGGATATTGAACGACGAGTGAATGCAGCAAGTAAAGTAAATTGGGCTATACACTCTATTGTAAAAAGTCAGAATGTGTCAAAAAAGGCACGTATGGCAATTCACAATGCTGTATTAGTCCCTACTTTAACGTATGATAGTGAAAGTTGGTTGTAGCAGAAGAAGCACGAGAGTAGAATAAATGCAGTAGAAATGCGGTTGCTAAGGAGTATGTTAGGGCTGAATCTGAGTGACAGGGTGAGAAACTGTGTGATAAAAGAAGAGTGTGGTTTGCAAGATGATGCGGTGACCAGGATTAAGAAAAAATGCTTCAGTGGTTTGGTCATGTAGAAAGAATGAATGAGGAATGACTGACAAAGCAAACATATGTTGCAGAAGTGAATGGAAGAGTCGGAAAGGGACGTCCTAGGCAAAAGTTTGTCGACCAAATTGGCGATATATATAAAAATGAGGCAAATGAGGAGTACCCTTGATTGACCAGATTTCCGTCGAAGCCTCTTTAGGCTCCTCGGACCATTGCCTTGTCCGGAGTGTGGTGCCACTCACGCTGAAATCGCAGTTGCATTCTGCAGGCTGCCGCCGTGTTTGGCACTATAGGTCAGCCGATTGGGATGGGATGCGGTCTTTCTTTGCATCCTACCCTTGGGGGCGGGTTTGCTTCTCGCCTGACGATCCCAACGTTGTTGCGGATTCTGTCGCTGATGTGGTATTTCAGGTTATGGAACTTTTTATTCCTTCCTCTGTGGTGCCCATTGGAGGCAAATCTCAGCCATGGTTTGGTCGCTCCTGTAAAATAGCATCATGCTGTAAGCAGGAGTGCTACCGAGCCTGGGCTGACGCATCAGCATTCCGGGATGTAAACACCAGCGCTATAAAAAAAAAGTATAATTCCGCCTCTAGGTCCTTCAAAAGAGTCATTGCCAAGGCAAAGTCAGAGCATATAGGCAGAATTGGCGAGAAACTAGTTCGCCTTCCTTCTGGAACCCGTGCATTCTAGTCTCTCGCCAAGGCTGTCCAGGGGAATTTCTGTCAGTCATCTCTTCAATCTCTGCACAGGGAGGACGACTCACTGGCACATACCGCAAAGGAGAAAGCCGATCTTCTAGGCTCTTTCTTTGAGTCCAACTCGACTCTCGATGACGGGGGGAGTACGCCGCCAACCATCCCGCGGTATGAGTGCTCCATGCCGGAAGTGCAGTTCACACAGCGCTCGGTTCGCAAAGCGCTCTTCTCCCTGGACGTCCACAAGTCGAGTGGGCCTGACGGAATCCCCCGAATTGTGCTGAGGACGTGTGCTCCAGAGTTGGCACCAATTTTAACGCGTCTTTTCCGGTACACCTACTCCCTAGGTGTAGTCCCAAAATTATGGAAGACGGCTTTCGTCCACCCGATCCCTAAAAATGGCGAACGTTCAGACCCGTTCAACTACCGGCCTATCGCCATCACCTCCTTGTTCTCCAAAACAATGGAGTCCATTGTAAACTGCCAGCTCATGAGGTACCTTGAGGATCACCAGCTGATTAGTGATCGCCAATACGGTTTTCGCCGTGGTCAGTCAGCTGGTGATCTTCTGGTCAACCTAACTCACAGACGGGCGGAGACAGTAGAGTCCAAGGGGGAGGCATTGGCCGTTAGTTTGGACATTGCGAAGGCCTTCGATCGGGTTTGGCACAAAGCGCTTCTTTCGAAGCTTCCTTCCTATGGGCTTCCCGAGAAATTGTGCGATTGGATCACCAGCTTTCTTGCAGATCGGAGCATCAAGGTCGTTGTAGACGGTGCAAGCTCCGATTGCAAGCCTATTAATGCTGGTGTTCCACAAGGCTGCGTGCTATCGCCAACGCTGTTTCTTCTGCATATCAATGATATGTTGCAAACCCGTAACATTCACTGCTACGCAGGTGACAGCACTGGTGATGCTCTTTACACCGGCCGAGCCAATATTTCTCGGGAAAACGTCTCCAATTACCGGGACAAACTCGTGTCTGAAGTCGAGTCTTTGCTGAACAGAGTCTCGGATTGGGGGCGACTAAATCTAATCCAGTTTAACCCTCAGAGGACACAAGTTTGCGCGTTAACCGCTAAAAAGAACCCCTTTGTCGTATCTCCAGTTTCAAGGCACTCCCCTTGTTGCCTCAGCCAGTATCGGAATCCTCGTCTTTGACATATCGAGTGACGTGCAGTTTCGTGGTCACTTGGAAGAGAAGGCAAAATTGGCCTCTAAAAAGCTTGGCGTGCTCAACAGAGCGGGACAGTATTTCATGCCGGCACACCGCCTGCAAATTTACAAGGCGCAGGTTCGGCCGCACATGGATACTGTTCCCATCTCTGGGCTGGGGCTCCCCAGTACCAGCTCCTTCCACTTGACCGCATCCAGCGCAGAGCGGCTCGAATCGTCGACGACCGAGTGCTTCCCGATCGGCTAGATTCACTGGCACTGCGAAGAGATCTTGCATCTCTTTGCATTTTTTTCGCATATACCATGGAGAGTGCTCTGAGGAATTGTTCAGATTAATCCCAGCCGCCAAATTTGATGAACGCACTACGCGGCAAACCTCCCGATACCATCCACACCATCTGGATGCTTGGGGTTCCACCTTTGTACGTTTCACCAGGAGTTTTCTTCCGCGTGCGACCTTTCTGTGGAATAATTTACCACCGGCGATTTGTCCGGACCAATACGACCTGGGGACCTTCAAGAAAAGAGCTTACTCCTAAAGGGCCGGCAACGCACCTGCAATTCCCCTGGTGTTGTGGTTGATCATGGGCGGCGGTAGTCACTTAACATCAGGTGAGCCGCATTTTTGGTCTTTTTTTTTTATAGGATAGGGTGACAAACGAGCACACAGTCCACCTGATGGTAAGTGGGTAGCTGTGGTCCATAGACATCTACATCTATCCTCGATTACGAATCAAAATGCAGATGCGTTGTCACCCGTGAGGACTAAGATGGAATGCCTCGTTTCCAGTAAAAAGGGTCTCCGGTTCTCTACACTCACCATACGAAATACAGCAGCATTAAGCTACTATTTCACGCTGGTATTCTGTGAGAGCGTGGTCCTTCCCCGGTCGAGCCGACCCATTCGTGCTACAACTATGCATGCTCGTTTGCCCCCTCTTCTTTAAAAAAAATATTTACAACGTGTCGTTTTGGATAGTATACTATGCCGGACGGACGACGGCATATTTTGTTTGGCTACTATACTCTCCACAAACGTGCTAGTCTATATGTGTATGTGTCTGATGTAATTTTTAAATGGGTCACGTCTGCACAGAGCCACCTCCGCTCCTCACAGAAATTGGATAACTCATTATAGAATAATTCACCGGGATGCGCATTGAGATCACCAAGAATAATTGCAGATTCAATTTCGCAACTCTCGATTACAGCATCTATTTCACTTAACACCTCCGTAAACTCAATAAAATTATCTTGATTGTCTGTAGGCATATACACAAAAAACCAAGATAAAACGGTTATTCGCACATATTTTAATAGCTGTCAGTCAAACACTATTACACGGAACGATTGTAACGGACGAAAACACCCTTTTCTTCCACATTACCGCCACCCAACCATAGGGTCACCCACGGAGTATGCTGGTTGATGTGTCCACCGCTGACTTGCTCGTGAATTCAAAGTCAATATTCCCTACATATGTCATGCGGTAATAACCATGTCTCCTGAAGAATTGCTCTTCAGGAGACATGGTTATTACGTGTGCCGTCTTGCGTAATTCCCTCACCCCGTCCACTGATCTCGTAGCTGATTTGCAATTAAAACTAATAAGTTTTATACTGTGATCATCATTTATATCTATACTATACTTTTTATTAATTTTTAACACCAGCCTCCGTTGACGAGATGAACGAGATACCTTCAGACCAAAGATTCTTGTCCCACATCACACTTTATAAGGCTTATAATCTTTTTGACGTTTCATATTAATTTCCACCAGTTGTACAGCAACATTTGTTTTGCATAAAATATAATCGGCAATGTCCTGGGTTGAAGTCTCTTTATCAACATTGTTTATAAACAACGGTATTCTTATATGTGCTGCCTTAAATTTACCAATAAGATCCTTCGACTGCCCCTGTAACCCAATAAATCTGTTTCTAAGTCTTTTCCTCTGCACCAAAATCCATTCTTCATCCCCTTTTATTAAGAAATTTGCCCCCTCCCCGTGCTACTTGTGAGAATGTACTCCGTTCGTTAAGCTTACTCACTGGCACAGTACCGCTCGCTCGTTCCACTGCACCTGTAGTTGAGGCCACCGGCGTCTGCGCGCATGCATTATTTTCGAATTGCCTCTGTGCGGAAACTACGGTACTCGTAGAGGCCTCCACGCCCTTGCCCTTATCTATTATGTTCGCTTCAGTCGCTGTTGATTACCCGACAGGGACAGGTGCATGCTGACTCTTCGTGTGCGACGCATCCAGCTGACATTGTGAGTTACGCTGAGTTACTGTATTATTCTCAACTATTGTAAATGCCGTTTGATTTGAAGTAGACGTTTTTTCTACCTCCAAGTTATAAAACCAAATGATCCGCTATCCGATTCAAGGTTATCGTAATGTACTAAATTACTCGTGCCTCTTTTCTTATTTAAGGAATGTTTAAATTGGTAATTATTTAACAGTGACCCTATAACAATTTTTAGGGCGTTACTCATCGGCTACGGTCATCGGGGAGTTAAGAGACTCGAGTATCAAAATAAAAGTATCCCAGGGCGCCTGTGGTTGGATGATTAGTAAATGAAAATTCAAAGATACATATACAGACAAAAGGTCGTTTATTTCCTTCTAAAGTTCATACGGATAGTTCTAAATATCAAGTTGTCACTTTAAAATACCCTGGGAACTGAGGTTTTGACTAACCTTGTGGAATACACAATATTACACTGTTTATGGTCAATCCCGCGAAGCAGTTAGGTAACAGATGTCCTCCAGGTGTACTCCGGTCGCGGTTTCCAGGCCGCCCAGTCCCAATATAGCCACCAGTTGAAGCTGACTCGCCTCGTTCACATAGTTAAACTTGATAATGGACCATACTCAAAGTAAGGACTAAGGACCCCTATGACAAGACAAAAGAATCTATGAAATACCACGTACCGTTAATTAGAGCACATGTGCTTTTAAGAAGACAAAAACATTAAGTACTTACAATTTATGGGATGATGTGTTTCAACACATTAAACTGCCTGTAGACATTGTGTTTAAGGGGCCGTACGCCCAAGTACTCGTCACTTTAAATTCATTTTCCGGCGTTTCGATTCAAAAATTACATATGTGCGTGTCCGATCATTACAACGGCTCGCTCCAAAAAAGACTAGACTAGGCCTCCCTTGGGGCTACGCGCCACCATCGATCCGTGGTAGGATTTCGAACTAACACGAAAGGTCAATGGAGAAGATAACCATTTTTTTTGTTTTATATGCCAAAAAATTCTACAAAAAATTATGAGAATAACTGTGTTTTTAAATTTTTTCTATCTTCAAAACTGACCGAGATATAAAGGCGCAAAGTTAACATTTTCGATCTAAGCCGCGGGCCGAGCGCGACATCGTTGATGACGTCACAAGTTTCAATCTTCGTGCGAGCGACCCGACGCGCACTTAGAAAATCAAAACATTTACTCGAATGTGCCCGTCGCATGCGGATCTATCTATCTATTTTTAACAAGAAACATTATAGTAGAACATGACACCATCTATTAAATATTGTGCTGTGCCTCAATGTAAAAATACGGCCACAAAAACACCTGAAAAGTTGTTTTTTAATGTGCCTAGAAACCCTACCATCAGAAAAAAATGGACAAATGTTATGAGAAGAGCACATCCTTTAGGACCGAACACGGTAGCATTTTGTTGTGAGGATCATTTCGATGTAAGTATTCAAATAATAATAACCTTCACATGATAGGTCTTGGTTATTGCTAGTAAATGGTTGTATAAAATACAGGACGCCGTCTTATCTCTATGAAAAATTGCGCTGGGCTCGAGACAACGTCTTAACAAATGTAGTGACAAGAGCTTCAGCGTACGGGTTGCTTCTGCCTCAACACCGCACCGCTGCGTTTCGAGGCAGTTTTCGATATGCAGCAACCAAGTGTTGGAACAACTTGCCGCCGCCGTTCCGTAATATACAATCCATACATAGCTTCCGTCAAAAATTTAAATTGTTCCTCTTAGATCAGCAATCTCAAAGTTAAGTAGTGCAGATATTTTGATAGTATGTAATTTTATAAATAGTGCATGAGCGTGTATATGTGTATGTATGTGTGCTTGTTTATATTTATGTATGTGTGTGTACATACATATATATATGAATATATATATATGTATATATATATATATATATATATATATATATATATATATATATATATATATGTATGTGTATATATATATATATATATATATATATATATATATGTGTATAGGTGTGTGTGTGTTTGAATATGTATATATTATTTATTGAAATTATGTAATGAAGCGGTGTACTGCAGCTGGTTTGTGTATTTGTTTGTAGCTTAAACTTAATTACGTTCCTGAGTGAATTTCGATGCAACCTCTTACAGTATTAAGAATGTTTTATAAGAATTATGACAATATTACAAGAAATAAATTTTTGTTATTATATTTGGTTTAACACAACAGAACTGCCCTCTGCATGTAAAGAATATATAATATATGTGTATATATATATATATATATATATATATATATATATATATATATATATATATATATATATATATATATATATATATATATATATATATATATATATATATATATATATATATATATATATATATATATATTTATTTGTGTATTTTTATTTAATATATAAGGGTACCACTGAAAATCAGGGTTGGGGTGTTGTACTTCTGATACATTCCAACATATCCTGAGTGGCTTTCCTTTTTGGAGCAGAGCAGCATTAACGGGTGGATTGTCTTTGTAATACACCCTATGCATTACTGCTTATTCTCTAGTTCTTTATTATTATTATTATTATTTTCTTTTTTATATTATTGTTTGTTTTTTTTTTGTTTTTTTTTTGTTTTATCATATCTATAAACAAGGAGTGAATGTCCTGTTTCATGATTTTATGTAATTTTTTTTGTTTTTTGTTTGTATGACTACTTAAATGTTATTTGTTTTATGTAATCCACTTGAATGTGTTGCATGTGCCAAATAAAATCTGTTTCTTTCTTTCTTTCTTCTTTCTAAATGCTTTCTATTAGGCATGTAGGTACCCACTCGAGTCGCAGTGTTTAAGTAACTAACGATTCATTGAAGCTTTCCACGCTTAATGATTATTATAATTTCAAGAAGAAACAATACCTAATACCTACATATTTAACTAAAATTACTTCAGTGTAAATAAACATCCAAACTTGGGTAAAGTACCTATGTAATGTAGATAAGTCAATGACCTGTCGTGAGTTCGTAAGTTTAGATACCTACCTATGTTTGCAGCAAAATTTTAAAATGTTTATAATGCATATAAAGGTTAAAATATGGAATATGTTAACAAACGTTTATATATTTTTACGATATTTCGAGCAAAAACTAAACACACACGCAGAGCTGTTAAACTTTCATACTTTGCGGGCCGCAAATAATGGAATAAGTTTGATTATGAAGTGGAGCACTTAAATTTTTTTTCGTGTTGTCGTATTTTTATGTATTACATAGTTGGTACATATTTTAAATATTGATGGAATACAAATTACGAGGTTCCTTATTTTTTTTTTATAGATTTTAAATAAGTTTATATTTTGTTCTAGGTCGAAAACGATATGGAAAACTACGTGAAGTACAAACTAGTTGGTGGTCGCCTCAAACTTAAAAAAGATGTTTATGTAATTCACAATTTTAAAAGCAAAATTATCACACATTTATTCAACGAAATCAACGGAACTTCAATGACAATGACAAGATTCTTTTTATTTTTTCTATAGACGTTACTAGTAGTAACGTATATCATACAGCCAAGTTCATAATGAACATAGTCACGGTCTTATTCGACAGAGAAAGTTAAAGAAATAAACGAATTTAGCCGCGAAATGCGACCTTGTTTTAATGGCGTGTTTAAATAAATTTAATTTTAATTTTTTACTCCTGAAATAAGCCACCTCACTGACGAGACCGAGAGGCTGAACCTATTCTTATCATTAGCAAATGAAACCCAGAAGTATTAATGTAATAATGGGTACCTAGGTTATAAAAATATTATCTTATTCTTATACCTACCTTTTCATTTTGACTCCGCGTATTTCGCCGCGACAAAATCTTTGTTTCTTAGAAAATATTCCGCCACCATCATGTCACGGACTAATGGAAGGTTGTCAGATTGACCCTTGTGAAACCCTTCTTTCATCATACTTAAAAACGCCAGAGCGAACGAGGGCAAACAACTCACCCGCGAAATATTACCACAAACGTATGATCGGCGCGCTGGAACGGTATGCCGGCGCGGCCGCATGGAACGAATGACGTCACGTGCTACTCGCGGGCACGGGCGAGTTTTTAGAAATGTATGTAAGCTTTCCACGCTTATAACTTCGGTAATAGTGCACCGATCGATGTGAAATAAAAACTAGAATTATTTGTTTGGTCTAGACTTTTTACCTAAGTACTTAAAAGTCTAATATTGTAACCTTGTTATCTTCTCCATTGCATGCAATTAGCTAGCTCGATTCGTCAATATACCTTTCTAGTTACTTCGGACTAATGACGTTAGATGGCGCACTGATGTCCGTTCATCGAATGTAATAACATAAATATGCTAATATAAAGTACACGAAAATTTTCGTGTTACACACCCCTTTGCTTGGGTTAAAAAGTTCTTCGTAATGAAGATACTTTTTCCGAAGACATCTCGTGCCACCTGCAGAACAACGCCTGAATACCAAAGACAGTGAAGAAATTGTAATGTGTCTCTAATCCAGTCTGACTAAAAATATTCGCACGGATAGTAAATTCCAAGTCACCCATGCACCAACAAGTACCAAGCCATCACTTAATTACGACGTTTAGTCTTACACAAGGCTCATTATTACTCTACTTATTACCATTGATATATTAAAAGGGAAGATATGTTACACGCTAATATCGCAATCACTAAACCTGGGCTCGGCGCACGACTACAAGCACCAAAACTTACACATCTGTTATCTTAAACGCAAAATTATATTTAACGATAGACAAGGACAGAAATAGGAAACGTCGTAGTTGTGCGAGCGAAATCGCGTCATCGCGAAATCGGGCATCACGTGCGTATCGTGTCTCTCACGCATGTTTTCTCGCTCTTACAAACGAGCCAAGTACGGGCAATCCCGTAGTTATGTAGGACCGGGCGCTTTGATTTAGTGACCTATCTTCCCCTTTTAATATATCAATGCTTATTACCTAATTTTCATTTCTGTATCTGTATACCTAGTAACATTATATTCCACTAAACAATTTAACCTCAAAATGTAATTACCTACTCGTGTTGTTGACACAAAAAAAAACACTACCACAAATTTACCTACTTGTGATGTAATTTAGAAAATACTACACTAATTGTTATACCTATATTAATCTAATGGCATGCAACTTTATTTACATTTTTTCCTGCATGTTTTTTTTTTTGCTAGTAAAATACAACTACCTATGAATAATTACGTTCTCGAATTCTACGCGCGAATAGTCTATTACCATTCATGCGGTGCGTGACGTAACATCACGGGACAGAAACGAATACCTACAGTGCACTACGCCTACACATGATGTTTACGTTTCGACTTGCCTTTTCTCTAAGTAGTCGAAAAACGAACGTGTTCTTGTTTATTAAGTTGAGTAGTTAAGAGATTTGGAAATCATATTAAGTATTAAGTTAAGTTAAATATCTATCTCGCATTAAGTTAAGTGAATTAACGTTTAATCATATTAAGTTAAAAGAAACGGCTTAAGTAATGCTACGCACTGCCTGGTAGGCATTTTCTTATAAAATGTCCAGAGTGCGGGCATAAAAAACAAGTTCTTATCTAACTCGCGCCGATGTTCACAACATAAGGTGACCTACTAGTTATGTATCGCTCGTTCATTAATACAATCACAGCTTATTTATCTCAGAAGGTTCACCGGTGGAAATAAATTTTGAAAATGTTTATTATTCTCATTGATATATTAAAAGGGAAGATATGTTACACGCTAATATCGCAATCACTAAACCTGGGCTCGGCGCACGACTACAAGCACCAAAACTTACACATCTGTTATCTTAAACGCAAAATTATATTTAACGATAGACAAGGACAGAAATAGGAAACGTCGTAGTTGTGCGAGCGAAATCGCGTCATCGCGAAATCGGGCATCACGTGCGTATCGTGTCTCTCACGCATGTTTTCTCGCTCTTACAAACGAGCCAAGTACGGGCAATCCCGTAGTTATGTAGGACCGGGCGCTTTGATTTAGTGACCTATCTTCCCCTTTTAATATATCAATGATTATTCTTACATTCTTTCACTCAATCATACTCTTCACTCACATTCTACAAAACTATTAGTGATCTTGTTAAAGGATGTCTTTTATGTGAAAATTACCTGGTGTCTTACCTTCCATGCTGGCTAAGGTGATGACACATTTTTGAAATTTTGGTGCTAGTTTAGCCGTAAATCTCTTTGAGGCATTAGATAGGTAATGGGAACGTTTATATACAATCTGACCTACATTTAACTCAACATGTATATATATATATACTTTTCATTTCTAGAATGAGCATTTTTAATATGCTTTTTACCTTTTTAAATATGGTGTCTAATTCCGCTAATTTTTTTACTTTATGCTTGTGGTTCACCGAGAGTTACTTGAGATCTTTGAACTGGCTGAGTGCTATCTAAGCTGTGTAACATTCCATCTATTATGAATTCCCGTCCGTGCACAAGAAAATACGGAGTAAACTTAGTGGTATCATTCACGGCTGAATTAAGTGCGCATTGCAACTGTGGGATGTTCTCGTCCCATTGTTTATGCTCGGTACCTACATAACATGATAACCCGTTAACTACGTTCCTAATCGCTCTTTCGGCTTGATTTAGCTGTGGGTGATAACGCGGGTTATAATAGATATTCGGTACGTTATATTTATGTAACAGTTGCCTAAACTGATTAGACACATACTGTGGGCCATTGTCAACACAGATAGTCTTACATACGCCATGTACTAGGAACACTTTCTCTTCTATGAACTTAGCGACCGCAGCGCCTGTTCCGGTCCGTATAGGATGCAACATGACATACTTGCTAAAATAGTCTGTACATACAATTTAGTTAATATTCCTATTGCGAGAAACTGGAAATGGGCCTAGCAAATCGCAACATATGGCCTCCCAGGGTTTCCTTGTATTCACTATCCATGTCGCTATCTTCACCGTCTATAACACTCAAAATGCGAATCAAACGACTACGAAGATCTGACAAATGCGAACTACTTTCAGAGATACGAGCCAACCTATCCATCAAATAATTTGCACGACGAGACAGTTTAAGAGTCAAATTGCGATCATCTACTTTACCCGCCTGCAGCTGGGATTCCAGAAGTTCGACCTTTGGGGTGCAGATCTCTAGTTCAGAGGCTATACTGGGTGACTGGAGTGGTTCACACTTCATGCTTCCACGGCGTGCCAGTTTGTACACCTGGCGGATCTGCTTCCTCACTGCATCGGTGGTTACATTTTCATCTGTGGAAACTCCAATAACGGTGAGTTCATACCTGATTACATCTTTATGTAATGAGTCTATATACTTGTGGATCGACATTTTGTTAAAATGTACTGAGTTACAAAAAAGTCTTAAATCGGTTGATATTAAAAATATCTACTTAAAATAGCACAAATATTTTTATTATGTTAAGTTTTAATTCATTTAAGTACATATAAATCACATTCAAGTTAAACTTTCTTTGTTCTCAAGCTTACTTAAATCTACCTACATCAAAAAAATGTTAACATTAAATTTCACTAAGTTTTCATATTAAATGGGTTTTTAGCAGCTTAAATAGTTACAATTAAGGTTAATTCATCTACTAACATCCAGCAACTTAAGGTTCAACGTTGGGTAGCCACTTTATAACACTTTTTAGGGCGTTACTCACTGGCTACGGTCATCGGAGAGTTAAGAGACTCGAGTATCAAAATAAAAGTATCCCAGGGCGCCTGTGGTTGGATGATTAGTAAATGAAAATTCAAAGATACATATACAGACAAAAGGTAGTTTATTTCCTTCTAAAGTTCATACGGATAGCGCTAAATATCAAGTTGTCACTTTAAAATACCCTGGGAACTGAGTTTTTGACTAACCTGGTGGATTACACAATATTACACTGTTTATGGTCAATCCCGCGAAGCAGTGAGGTAACAGATGTCCTCCAGGTGTACTACGGTCGCGGTCTCCAGGCCGCCCAGTCCCAATATAGCCACCAGTTGAAGCTGCCTCGCCTCGTTCACATAGTTAAACTTGATAATAGACCATACTCAAAGTAAGGACTGAGGACCCCTATGACAAGACAAAAGAATCTATGAAATACCACGTACCGTTAATTAGAGCACATGTGTTTTTAAGAAGACAAAAACATTAAGTACTTACAATTTATGGGATGATGTGTTTCAACACATTAAACTGCCTATAGACATTGTGTTTAAGGGGCCGTACGCCCAAGTACTCGTCACTTTAAATTCATGTTCCGGCGTTTCGATTCAAAAATTACATATGTGCGTGTCCGATCATTACAACGGCTCGCTCCAAAAAAGACTAGGCCTCCCTTGGGGCTACGCGCCACCGTCGATCCGTGGTAGGATTTCGAACTAACACGAAAGGTCAATTGCATGCAATTAGCTAGCTCGATTCGTCAATATACGTTTCTAGTTACTTCGGACTAATGACGTTAGATGGCGCACTGATGTCCGTTCATCGAATGTAATAACATAAATATGCTAAAATAAAGTACACGAAAATTTTCGTGTTACAACCCTTGCTTCATATAATCGATCTCCTTTTTTAATTTGTTAATTTGCTCAACCATAGCGTACTGCTCTGTTATAACTTGAACTTGATCTTTTAGGATAATTATGTCTTTCAGTAATCTCGTGACATCGACATGGTCAAATGTAACCGGTGGTAGTTTTCGTAGCTCTCGGGCTACGAACATGGGAATTAATTCTGCTGATGTACACTTGATAAGGGATATAATGTCCTCGAGATCCCGTAGTATTTTCCGATCTGCTTTGCCCTTTCTCTTTATCTTGTGGCGGCGCTGTCGTCGCGCCACAAGCGAAATGCACCGAAGCCTAAATCACGCTATTATTAACATTCCGCATCATAAAACAGTATATATAGAACATCTCCGAACTATCACACGTAGTGTTGGCCGCTCCTCGGGCAGAACACTTTGCCCGGCGGGAGATCTCCCCTTTTCCTTCCACGACCACAGTGGTGACCCCGTTACGAACATCTAGAAGGAAGATCCCGTTACGAACACCTAGAAGGAAGATCCCGTTACGACCACCGAGAAGGAAGACTTCAGTACGAGTATGACCGGGAGCTGGTGACAGGTGATGTTCCACGACTTTGTCGTGTATGCCTTTTTAAGGCTTGATAACTAACCCTAAAATATCAAAGATTGTCGGGGCTTTAGCCCCCCCGCGCGTCCTCTTCATAAGGAAAAGCGCTTTTCTTTGTGTAGCGAATTTTCGTGTTTTTCCCTATAATTTTTTTCATTTTTTCAGAATCCTTTGATGATCTTGGGCCGCTGCGGGGTGCATGCCATCAATTATTAGAGCATCAATTTGCTTGAACTTCCGTATCTTACAATGGCATGCAGTATACTATCACGGAAAAACACGAAAATTCGCAACACAAAGAAAAGCGCTATCCTAATGAAGAGAACGCGCGGGGGGCTAAAGCCCCGACAATCTTTGATAGTTTAGGGTTAGTTATCAAGCCTTAAAAAGGCATGCACGACAAAATCGTGGAACGTCACCTGTCACCAGCTCCCGGTCTAATAGAAAATCAGTGTAATCAAGCCGTCATTATGGAGCGAGAAGCGAAGAAATCCGACACATATACATCAATTTTCAAAGAAATTCGGAAGTTATCATTCGAAGTCGCCGCGCTCAAAGCTTCCCAGCATCACACCTTTTACCAGCAACAGTATAACCAGCGCAATCAGCAACACCGAAGATCACCTTTTCGTCGCAACCGCTCTGCAAGTAGAAGTCGAACAAGCTCAACATCAAGATCCCATTACTGCTACTATCATCGACGTTTCGGGTTTGAGGCAAGAAAATGCACAAAAGTGAAAATACAAATACGGAAAACTAACTAGTACGGTCGATGCGACGGGATCCAGCGTAACAGCAAAGTCCTACCGTCTTTTCGTCACCGATGAAAAAAGCAAGCTTACTTTCCTTATCGACATCGGAGCGAATATCTCAGTGTTACCGCCAAAACAAAGGCAGAAGTTGAAGCCACTGGATTTTCAACTCTATGCAGCAAACAATACGGTGATTCCTACATACGAAAAGAAAAACAGTGGAGCTGAATTTAAACCTACGCCGACCATTCAAATGGAGATTTATTGTCGCTAAAGTCATCAAACCAATCATCGGTGCTGATTTTCTTCAACATCACCTGTTGCTCGTCTACAACGAGACTGCATTATCGACCTCCGGTCTGAGCAGGGGGGTGATGTGGCGGCGCGGTCGTCGCGCTACAAGCGAAATACACCGAAGCCTAAATCACGCTATCAACATTCCGAATCATAAAACAGTATATATAGAACATTTCCATACTATCACACGGAGTGTTGGCCGCTCCCCGGGCAGAACACCTTGCCCGGCGGGAGATCTCCCCTTTTCCTTCCATGACCACAATCCTTTTCCTTGAAGTTTGCACAGATTGATAGAGTAAGTTTTTTGCAGCCGCAATCTCTTCAAGAGAGAACGCACATCTACTTGAATCTGAATAAATGTCAATACTTCAGTAATGACAATGTTACAGCTATTACATTTTACTACATTCACAGACATTGTGTAGAACGCCTCACTCTCTCTCTTTCACGTTAAACACGTATTATCGCGGCAACGTACGCGACCAGACTGACGAAAAATTATTATTAATAAATTAAGATTCTATACTTTTTTTGAGCATGTTTATCTTTTTAACTTTTTTATTACTTTATAACACTTCTCTTTAATTTGAATATTATTTTTAACATTTCCCTCTTGCTTGGTACCACTCCTATACCACTGATATGTAAATGATTTATGTGAAAGATGCAGTTCAATCTGAAATACAAACAAATTAAATAGACAAGGCATACTTATTTCCCATAACTTATGTGATGCAAAGGCAATCTAACATATGATCTTATTTAACAATAATATAATATAGAAGTATAATTCAACTTTTATAATATTATTTTATCCATAAAATTCTTAATATATGTTATAAGATATTAAGAACATCATTTTATTATTATGAATGTAATACAAAATTTATGAATCATATATTTTTAAACGTCCGATGTTTATCGAACGTCCCTATCTTTGACACAAATTATAAATATAAAGTTGTATGTATGGAGTGTAGTGTTAAGGAGTACAGACTCTGTCTGTCCCTGAAAATTTGTAGAATTTATAGCCGCGCTGACGTTGGTAAGTAGTGTCTGCGAAGTAATTTTTGACATAAATAAACGTTAAAAAATGGCGAAATATTACAAAAATAATAATAATAAATTAGTAATAATTAGAAGTTTATATTTGTAATAATTCGTAATATTTATAATAAAATTATTGAGACAACTTAGCGATTGTAGCGGTTCACTTATTTTGTCAATATTTCTGGGACACTATTTTCTACAGCGATCGTTCTCCTGTTCTCTAACATCCATGATCCGTAAGAAAGCGCTAAATAAGGGTGGCGTCACTGAGCTACAGTCTACTTACTTACTTACTTACTTACTTATCGTCACGCACAATCCCTAACGGGGTAGCCAGAGAGAACAGATCGCCAAGTGTCACGATCCTTACATACCTCTTTCGCTTCTTTCAGGTTCATTAACTTCTTCATACATGCACGTCTAGGTATCCGAGTACTCTTGACCCTCCCCTCTTCGAGCAATTTGCTCACATGGTCTTCGAAAGTTAGTCTCGGTCTACCTCGACACCTTTTAATATTTACTTTCGCTCTATATATTTTCTTCACCATTCGGTCTTCACTCATTCGTTCAACGTGTCCAAACCATTGGAGTACGCCCCTATCAATTTTTGTGATAAGGTCATCTTTCAATCCTGCCATATTGCGAATCTCTTCGTTTCGCTTTCGGTCGGCTATGGTAACGCCACACATTTTACGAAGAGATCGCATCTCCACTGCATTCAACTTACTTTTATGTTTCTTCTGGCATACCCAGGTTTCGCTGCCATTTAACAAAGTCGGTACCAACACTGCGTTATGTATTGCAAGGCGTGCACTCTTCACCACGCCTTGCCTTTTTATTAATGCATTCAGGGCACCATTGATTTTTTGTTTCCGGCAGCGACACGCCTATCCACATCTAAATCACATCTTCCATCCCGGCTGAAAGCACTCCCCAAGTATACAATTTCATTTACCTATTCTAGACATTCCTGATTTACCCATATTTCACATTTCGTTCTCTCTTCGTCCTTTTCAAATACCAGAACCTTAGTTTTATTAGCATTCAAACGGAGACCTTTAATTTCACATTCCTCTTTCATACACGTGACTAATGCCTGCAGTTCTGCTTCTGATGGTGCAATAAGCACTGCATCATCAGCATACAGCAGACAATTAACTTTTATGTCACCCAATTTCACACCCAAACAGCTATCTTTCAGCTTCTGTAAACAGCTGTCGAGATACAGTATGAACAGCCAGGAAGACATGACACAACCCTGTTTTACGCCCGCTTGGACGCTAAACATGGGTGACAGGTCATGCCCTACCCGCACACAGGCTTTACAGTCATAGTAAAGTGACTGCACAGCCCTTAACAATCGACCATCCACACCATATCCCGGCAACAGTTCCCACATTTTCTTCCTTATAACCTTATCAAATGCTTTCTCCAGATCCACAAAAGCACAGAAAATCCTCTGGTTAACACTCAGAAGCTTCTCCGTGATCATGCGGAGAGAAAACATTTGATCCGTGCATCCTCTTTCAGGTCTAAATCCGCATTGTGCCTCCCATAAGAATCTTTCCGATTTCTCTTGCATCCTGCGTGTCAAAACCTTCGAATAAACTTTACTTGCTAAACTGGTCAAGCTGATCGCCCGATAGCTCCCGCAGTCAAAATGTGAACCTTTACCTTTATATAAAGGCACAATGACCGCGGATCGCCAATCATCCGGGACATCTCCCGTCCGCCAGCATAAATTGCACAGCAGATGAAAGCTGTCCCAGACGCGAGGCCCACCGTACTTGACCATTTCAGCAGTAACTCTGTCTAGTCCCGCAGCCTTCCCACATTTCAAACTTCGAATCGCACGTTCAATCTCTTTCATGCTGATGACCTCAGTGTCATCGAGGTCCGTGTCTGGCGTGCCAGTCACGGCGTCATCCCCGGATCCTTCACTAAGATCATGACACGCATACAATTCTCTATAAAATTCACTCCATCGCTGCATGACGTCCGATTTTTCTGAGAGGACGTCATTGGTTCTCGAAAGCACTTTGTTCATTCTTAAAGCTGTCGCACCACTCCGGGACCTTCCAACCTCTTTCCAGAAGAGTTTGGAGTTTTCCCTAAAGTTGTGCGACAACCTCTCGTCCGCTTCTATTCTACACCTTTCACGTACTTCCTCAATCAATGTTTTCGCATGAACTTTCTGCAGCTTATATCTTTCTTTCATCTTCTCTCTCATATGCTCATCGTTACTAGAGGCTAAGTAGTCTAACCATGCTTTTTTCTTCTTTTTTACAGCTTCTTTCACTTCGTCATTCCACCATGCATCTCTTCTTTTACTACTACCTCTTTTTGTCGTACCACATACTTCTTCCGCTGCACTTACCATTCCATCCCTAAGGTTCTGCCATATTCTCTCCACACATGCTTTCCTGCCATCGATGGTGTCAAGCTTTTCGGCCACCCTCATGTGATATTTGTCCCTAGTATCCGCTTCCTGAAGCTTCCAGCTTCGGATGCGACAGACCGACTGTGGTTCTGTTACTGCCGTCCGGTGGCGCCAACCCGCGAACAAACCCCTAAATCTAGTAATTACTAGATAATGATCCGTTCCCAGGTCAGCACCCCTGAACACTCGTGTATCCATCACCTGTTTTCGCAGTCGGTCATCCACCAGGAACAAATCAATCATACTTCTCTCATTCTTTCTTTCTCTAGTGTACATATGGATCTTCCTGTGATTAAACATAGTGTTTGTCACAAGAAGACCCTTTTCCTTGCATACAGCCAGTATAAGCTTGCCAGCATCATTAACCCTTTTATCTCCAAACTTTCCAAGCACCGACTCGTATCCTGGTCGAGCGATGCCTACCCATCCATTCAAATCACCACATACAACAGTTCTTTCGTTTCCCTTAACCAAATCTAGAACTTCTCTTACATTCTCCCAAAACTCCTCCAGCTCAGCCCTGGACGGCGAAGCTACCGGCGCATAAACAGCCAAAAGGAATAACTTCGTCAGTCCCATTTTAAAGCGAACCCAGAGAAGTCTTGAGTTCACAACCTTGTATTCAGTCATAAGATCAACCAACCGGGACGACAACAGCACTCCCACTCCTTGGCAGGCGTTCTCGCTTTCCGGGACTCCGGACCATATAGCTAACGTCCCGCCAGGGAGCTCTTCAATACCACTGCCTTTCCGTTTGGTCTCCGACATTCGTCTTATCTCTCATGCCTCCTCTAACATTCCACGTGCCAACTCTGCACTCCGTCCTCCACCTTCCGCCGTGTCGGGCTGTGCGTGACGGGTGGCGGTCCCCATCGCCGCTTTGCGCGCTGCATTCCACACCAACGGGGACGAGCTGGTGTGCGTCGCCTTGGGGGGACGCCCTAACCCTCGTTCGCATGGGTGCGCAGCTGTGTAGAATTGCAGCCCTGAAAAGGGCTGGCAGGGGTCGCGACGAGCACGCTTCTACAATGACCCCCTACAGCTACAGTCTAAATTTTAAAAAACTATTTATAATAAAGATATATAAAGATATTAAAATTTAATTCGCAACCACCCGCTCAATTAAATACAATGATGTGTCTTACCTAGATTGAAGAGCACCTCCCGCCCTCCCTCAATTGCGTGCACTAATTCCGTCACCACCAGTCCCAGCACCACTACTCCCGGCACCACTACTTCCAACACCACTATTCCAGGGAAGACACACCATCGATGATAATACGACACGTGTTTCGCCTCTACACGAGGCATCCTCTGGAGATGTAGACTCTACGGTGGCTGACCGCTAAGACTTAGTGGTGTTGGAAGTAGTCGTGCCAGGATTAGTGGTGTTGGGAGTAGTGGTGTTGGGTGTATTGGTGCTGGGACTAGTGGTGACGGAATTAGTGCACGCAATTGAGGGAGGGCGGGAAGTGCTCTTCAATCCAGGTAAGACACATCATTGTATTTAATTGAGATGATGGTTGCGAATTAAATTTAATATCTTTATTATAATGAATTTCCGCAAAGTAACGCCTGATTCTATCAATGAAATTTTTATATTTTTTATTGCACAGATTTTCATCATAATTCTTTTTACAATAATTAAATTTTTCTGCTTTCAAAATTTTTATTTTCAAAATCACTTTCAATGTATTTTACGGCGATTTAACATACCCTGTAGCTACTCGAGCGCAGTTGTGGAGAGTTTTTGAACTGTTATTTACTGCTTACAGATGGACACATTTTCTACTATTCTCTTATGGGCGATCGTTCTCCTTACCTCTATACTCCATGGTAGTATGCACAGAAGTCTGTGACTGGAGTTTTGGCGAGAACTTGGCCGTCGACGGATTGCCGCTCCTGTTTTGTCGCTTGAATAATGGTTTGAAGTGGATTTTAATTCGTAAAAGTGATGCAATTTTGTGTATTAAGTGTCTGTGTGTGTGAACTATTAGAGAAAACGACGAAACAAGTGCTTTGATTTTGATATAAACCTCAAGTTAATTTGATCGCTTGGGTGCATTATAAACTTGAGTGGCTGTCACCATCAATGGTCTGCTGGGTTGAAATGTCGTCAAAATCTCCGAAAAACTTCCCAATGTGACGCATCAGCATATTGTGAAGAAAAATATATGTAATGATGATTCTAAAAGAAAAGATGGCTCAGAAGGACTAGAACCCTGAACCGTAAAGCCAGTTAATAAAAAAAAGAGTCTGTGACTCACAGAGTACTTTCTCCGTAGACAGAGAAACCTATAGACCGGTGGTCTCCAATTAGTTTCGCTCGGGGTCCGTTTTAAGAAATGAAATGACCATCGTGGTCCGCACATTTTATTTATAAGAAAAAATATTTATGTATCAATGCGAAAAATTACATTTTTTGTTGCGAATTATCTACCTGTGTGTAATTATGTGTGTAGTTTGGAGTAAAATTGGTGCAAGCTATTAACATTAAAACCTGGAGATGTCCAGTAGTAAGTCGATCATGCTGCTTCACAAATATATGTCGATCAAAACAAAGTAAGAAGTTTCAAAGCTAATTTTTGTAATTCTGGATATTTATAATAACTCTTCACAATCGGTACAATCGGTAGTTTCCACTACCGATTGTTTGCATTTTAAAACTGTGTTTTCTTGGAAATCCATCATTTCCATCTGCAGAGTAGCCTTATCACTTCCGAAAACAATTGCAGCATTATTGCTCCATTTACCATCAGGATGCAGAGAGTAAATGCTGCTGAGGATTTCTACATTCTCAATTTTCCGTAATGAACGTCTTGAATTGGCGAACTCTCTCGCTCGCTCGTTACTTCGCCCGGCCGTTTTCGAATTGACGTCAACAAAGATAATGCGGAGGATACATTTTTATTAAATTACGTACAGCTCGCGTCAATCTTTTTGGGGCCACGGAAGTTATTTATATCGGAAGTAGTCTTTAGTGTAAGTTACTGTGTTCTCGCGGGTCCGCACCAAGTGGGTCGGCGGTCCGGATGCGGACCGCGGTCCGCCATTTGGCGACCCCTGCTATAGATTAACGATCGACGTGGCCTCGAGTGAGAAAGGACGATAACGAATTTTTAGGTTATACAATAATCTTTATGACTTTTAAACACATATAGATATAAATTTTAATTGTTCTAAGAACTGAACTGAACAAGATTCACCAATCTTAAGCTCACAAAACACTTTTTTCTCACTTAAACCAACTTGTAAACTCCTTAAATCGCTACGCTGTTAAAGTTGTTTGCTAAACAAAAAAACCGGCACGGAGAAAGGGACAAATAATCACACCGCTCTATCTCATTTCTATGCAAGACGTATGCATAAATCTATCTTTTTCGTGTGCAAATGCGAAAGAAGGCGTCAATTTGTCTATAGGTTTCTCTGTCTACGACTTTCTCATACTCATACTCAAAAGGACAAAGCACAGAGTACTATTTATATAGGTATATACGGGTATGTAGGTACCTGAATAGCTTGCTATACATATTTATTTATCTATGTACCTGAAGGTACAAAGTGGTACAAAGACGCAAACTCGCAAAAGACGGAACTGTACGGAACCGACCAGTTCTATTTCCGTATATACAGTGTTGCCATATATACATATTTCCCCGTATTTATACAGATTTTCGGTGTGTGATACAGATTAGCACTGGGTACAGATTTTTATACAGAGTTTTTTTTAACTCTATTGATTGAATTACCATAATATTCAACTTAAAATAGAATGAAGCAAAATAAGTGACTAGATACCGCGTTACACACATTCATGATTCTATTCTTTATGGTTAATTTATTTTTTCACAACGTAATTAGTTAGTATGGCAAAATTACAAGTGTATTACAAAATATGTATACAAGGTGTAAGTGTATACACCGTTGTCACTAAAACAACAGGTAGTTGGCTTTAATATAAAAATATTTATCCGAATTCTAAAAAAAACCTATTTTCTTTCATAAAATTTAAGAGGTTTCTGTCCGAAACCGTCCGTAAATTCATTGATACCCTATGCGCCCGGGTGACGTAATCACTGTAAAGATCACCGCCCACGCTAGCTACCTACACTATATTCCAATAAAAACACAATAAGTACACATAACCTGTGATGTAACTTTTCCTTTATACTTTCACCCTGGCTTAGGACAGGCAAAATTGAAGAATTAAGGAAAAATTGATATTTTACTAAAAAAATGTTGTTATTTTTCATTGAATTTAAGTTCTATAAGTGAAACCAAACCACTGGTTTCAAGGATAACGGTGTTTACACTAACGCCCTGTGTATAAATATGTATGACAGAAAATAATAAAGTAATGAAAATAATAAAAGTATATGTTAATTTGGCAAATGTTTGAGTTTTAATATGTTGTTTGCTGTTGTTAATGTTTTCAATTTTACTATATAAAAAATTTAGTGTATAGTGTATATTTTATACGCGGTAGAGCCACGTTGCAGCTATATTATGGTTTCAGCACTGCAACCATAATAGCTGACACTCGACCGGGGAAGGACCACGCTCTCACAGCGTAAAATACCAGCTTAATACTGCTGTGTTTCGTATGGTAAAAGTAGAAATCCGGAGACCCTTTTTACTGGAAATGAGGCATCCCCTCTTGGTCCTCAGGCGTGACAACGTATCTGCGTTTTAATTCTTAAGCGAGAATAAATGTAGATGTCTATGGGTATGGACCACAGCATCCACTTACCATTGGTGCTCGTTTGTCACCCTTATTCTATAAAAAATATTTTTATTTAATAACGATAATCAAACCTTATCTCCTTATCACGTTAGTAGTTATTCCTTGTTTTTCAAAAAAAGCAATGATGATGATGATGATGATCAATAATTATTCTATTTTGGTTTATTAAATTATACAGATTTTAAATTTAAATAGCATACAGGTGCCACCAACTTATCTGTTCAGTTTACAGAGTCGCTAGTGGAGTGCTTACTATTGCCATTTAAGAAATTCGCCGAGGAAATAGGTGACTACATATTCATTAGGTACACATAATATAAAATAAATCTAATTTCGTGTTAATATATTAAAATTAGTGAGAATTAGTGTTATTATATATATTATTTATATTTTATAAAAATGTCATTTACAAAATGGCGGCCTTAGTTCCAATTTTGTCCACCTGAACAGATAAGTTGGTGGCACATACAGATTTTAGCAGTGCCTAATACAGATAAAAGGTTCAAGATATCTAGCAACACTGCGTATATACACTCTTATCCATTATCTATGCAGTTCTCTAAATACTACTTAATTTGCACTAGTTTGTGATTTGTATACTTCTAGTCCGTGGTGATTTGTGATAATTTAATGTGTAAGTTTTAACGCTTACATCACAAAAAAAAATTAAAATGGCTAAACCTAAAACAGATGATGCATCTGAAGAAGCGAAGAAAATCGTAGATGATGCCAAAAATTTTATAGAAAAAGCTATTGGAGACATTGGAAAAACATCTGCGACGAAGCAACTTATTTTAGGAACTGCGTCAGGATGGTATGGTTTTTTTGTTATAATTTGTTATTAGTTGTGAGTATATAATTAAAGCATAATATATCATTTTCAGGATAACTGGATTTTTGACTATGAAAATCGGTAAATTTGCTGCTGCTGGAATAGGTGGAGGTGTTATTTTACTGCACATTGCAAGCCAGAAAGGATATATAGACATTAATTGGGACAAAATCAATAAAAAGGTTGATAAAATAAGCGACAAAGTAGAAAAGGAAGCAATCGGAAAATCTCCTGATTGGTTTGAAAAAGTAAGTTGAAGTTCATAGTGACTACATTCTATTATATAAATAGAAGCATCTAGTTCAAATTTGTTCTTCTTCATGAAGAATAGTGAAAAGGGAATCACTGTGTTAATAAACATTAATACCAGTTGTTTTAACTTGACCGGTTTTAGAATCAAATTTTTCTAACATATTGTGGGGGTTAAATATTTTTTTGTTTTGCCAAAGTTATTTTTTCTGTTGCAGGTGTTATGGTTTGTTAAAGATAATTCCTATTATTCAGCAGGGTTTACCGGCGGATTCTTTTTTGGAATTGCATCTTCATGAATTTCAAAATTTAATTCCATTAACATAAGTGAGTTTGTTAATTTTATTTACCTAACCGGTCAAGTTAACATTGCATAATATAAATTATATATTGTTTAGTTTTTCATACAAAATACAATGCAATGATTTCCCTTGCTACTGTGCATTAAACTTACTGTTATGACTAAGAACTGGGTTACCATGGCTCAGTAAATTTGTGGGTAATTTTTTTGCTTCAATTATTATCCATTGATTGACTACCATCTTTGTTGTAGTAAATGGTGATGAATCCCTAGATGTTAAATTGTGTAGTCTTAGTGTAACAAAATAATAAGTAATTAAATGTAATCTATTGGGTGTTTCCAACAACTATTTTTGAATAACTATTAAAATAAAGTCTTGTAATTCTAGGTAGGAAGATTTGTGGATCGTAAAATTGACAAGGCCGAAGATTTGATAAAGAAAAAAGAAAAAAAGGCAAAGAGATGGTTCAATAATTTTACTGGAGATGATCATTATAAAGCAACTGAAACTCATGTATTTTTAGCATCCTTTGTAGCTGGAATGGCTATTGGACTTATTTGTGGCAAATAAAAAGTCCACATAACATTTTGTTGAGGTTTTTGACCATAAGAGAAATACCCATTAAGTTTTAAAAATTGTATCTATTTTCCAGTATAGTTAAGTATCCAATCATTGTAAAATAATGTTGTATTTTTATCTTCTTATAACTATTTAATGGCATTACTAATCTCTAGCATTAGTACCATTATTAACAAATCATAATAGCATAGCTACAATAGTAATTACACAACACTATTTTTATTTGCCCCATTAGATGTATTTTTGGCAAAAGTATTAGAAGATATTGAAATCAAAACTGTAGGCATGTCAAACAATTAAAAATAAACTGCAATAAAAAGCGAAAAGAAATGAAATTTTTATTTAATAAAAAATATGGTAGAGTAAAAATTATATTAGTTGAAATTACACATAAACTTCAAAAAAAAAGTCAATCCTAGGGCATTTATGTTCATAGGGCCAAACGAAAGTCATATGGGCATGTGAATTTTTCACATTAATGGCTATAATAGAGAATATGGTAAACAATTGATACCTGACACATATATCATTGGAACCTGGTAGTGATAAGGCACTGACACAACCATTTTCTTGATATGTCACCAAACTTACCTTTAATAGTAACATTTGATGACCGACAAATTGGATATTAATTGAATGTGTACCAAATATTGGCTGATATGTTTTGGATGTGTTGGGTACAAAAAGTTCTGCCTGTTACAATTCCAATTCGAAAATAGCAGGCGGAGCAAATATGATTACAAGTAGGATGTTTTATCATAGTTGTTGTTTCAGACAGTATATACTATAGATAGTATATAATCGGGCATCATTAAACAAGTGTTTCAAAAAAATTATGGTAGTGTAGAAAGTGGAGGTTAAGCAAGGTCTCATACACTTTCCCTCCGAATGGGTTCTCGCCTTGTCATAGCTGGGGCCTTAGTAGCCGTGTCTTAGTTATCCATGGTGAACCAGGAGAAACGCACATGGCTGGCCCTAGATATGGCCACTCTGGATGGACTTGGTGAGTTGGATGTGTCGATAGGCTGCAGGGAGAGGGGGTGACCTCTTCCGAGACGGGGCGGCTGGTGCTGGTGAGGCCGCGAATGTGTGCGAAAAGCTTTCCCGTTGTCCTGCTAATATACGGCGAAGGAACACCATAGAATTTTAATTATTACGAGAGAGTGAGTTGAGTCCGACATAACCCGCCCTTGACTCGCGAGGCGGGTATGCGTAGGTGTACCACTATGTAAAAAAGTTGAAAAAAAAAATTTAAAACGTGAAGTTCGCCAACACGCATTGGAGCAGCTTACACTGGGTCGAAAATCGCGTTTCGAATTCTTAGAGCTTTTAAGTTTTAAGTGTGGTTTTTTAAGCTTGAAAGGGCTTCTGTTTATTATTACTTAAAACAGAAATTGTTATACACAACATGTTAAGGCCAAATCGTAACAACTTAAAACTTGCAAAAACGCTCGTCTCGGGCGAAAAACCGGTTTGACGGTTTTGCGCCGGGGGTATTCGTTTTGCGGCCTGCGGCCGCGCTAATTAGTCTGGTATAATCTATGGTAAACAATGCAACCCCAGTTGCTAGAGACGGTGGTATCAGTTCTCTTCCCTGAACGAGTGGGACACGTTCCCCCGGCGATGGCTTCGCCCTCAGCCACAGACTCTCCAGAGGAGGAGAGCACCGATGTCCCCAAGGTGACGCAAGCAGAGATGAGAGCGGCCATGGCGCGACTTCGGGCCAAGAACACAGCGCCCGGACCCGACGGAGTTCCTGGTCGGGCTCTCGTCATGGCTCTGAAGGAGCTGGAGCCCCAGCTGAGGGGGCTCTTCACGGCATGTCTCGAGCAGGGTCAGCTTCCCAGTGTGTGGAAGGAGGGAAGGCTGGTCCTACTCAGGAAGGAGGGGCGCCCCGCGGACTCACCGTCCGCGTACCGACCCATAGTGCTGCTCGACGAGGCGGGCAAACTTCTTGAGCGTATCATCGCAGATCGCCTCGTCAGCCACTTGTGCAGAGCGGGGCCAGACCTGGACGAGAACCAGTTTGGTTTTCGTCGGGGGCGCTCCACCATAGACGCTATTACGCGCGTGAGGGCCCTGGCGGAGGAGACAGTATCCCGGGGTGGGGTGGTGCTGGCGGTGTCATTAGACATCTTCAACACTCTACCCTGGAGTTGTATTCGGGAGACGCTTAATTACCATCGCGTGCCTCCCTACCTCCGCCGCACAATAGGGGCTTACCTTGAGGAGAGATGCGTCACGTATTGGGGACGTGACAGCGCTGGTCGGCGCGTCATGTCGTGTGGTGTTCCGCAGGGATCGGTCTTGGGACCGCTCCTGTGGAACATCGGCTACGACTGGGTTCTGAGAGGTGAGCTCCTTTGACATGTGATAGTTGATACCTGAGACATTGTAGGTTTTCTCCCTGACGTCCGTATAAATGACAGCGCGGTTCGTTGTGCGTCGGGTTTGAGAACGGCAGACCGTCAATGGTCCCGACCTGGGCCTATAGATTTGTTGCTGGGGGCCGACGCGCTGGGGTTCATCTTGTTAGGCGAGATACGAGCCCTACAGCCCGATGGCTTGTCAGCCATGTCCACTGTATTTGGGCACAGTTTCTTTGGACCGGTTCTGTGGTCTCCACCTCCTCAGACGGCCGACCCGCTCTCTGTGGTGGGCGTGTCCCTTTCGGACGTCGTCCAGCGGTTCTGGGAAATTGAGGAGCCACCACACGCGTCTCGAGTCAACCCTGGACTGGACCGTGAGAGCGAGTTGTTCTAACAGAACAATACCGGCCGTCGTGTCGACGGTCGTTTTGTCACTCGCTTACCCTTTCTTGACTCACGGCCCCCTTTGGGCCCAACTCGTACCCTGGCCGAAAAGAGGTTGCTTTCCATGGAGCGCCGTATGCGGCGCGACCAAGCCTTTCGCGACAAATTGTCGAGTTCATGCGCGAGTATCAAGAGCTGGGTCACATGTCACCGTCCAACTTCGACTGGCGGTCACAGGAGCACTACTTCCTCCCTCACCATGCGGTCTTGAGGACCCCTGGGAGTAAGATTCGGGTAGTTTTTGACGGCTCCGCCCCCTCGTCAAATGGTGTGTCCCTGAACCAGTGTCTCCACTCTGGTCCTAAATTGATCAAGGACATATCCGATATTTTGACCCACTTCCGTCGGCACCAAGTGGTTTTTGTAGCCAACATTCGGATGATGTTTCGGATGATGATGGACGTGGTGTTTCTCCATATTGCACTAAAGAAATTAGACCCCGACACCGTGCGTGCGTTTGAAATGGAGCATCGTAGCTCGGAGATGCCTTCCTTTCATTCATTAGCATCGTTCGTGCGAGATCAAATAAAGCTGATGCAGCGCTCTCCGAACGTTAAACAGGAGATTAAAAGGTGCGTCGACCGTAGACAGACTCAACCATCTAAAACAGCAGGGTCGTTAACTTACGTAACCGCTACGTCAACATCACTTCAGCATACTTGTATCGTATGTAAAGATAAACACGGTAATTTATACAATTGTGCGACTTTTCGTAAATATTCACCAAGCGAACGTTATAAATTAGTAAAGACAAACAACCTATGTTTGAACTGCTTAAGCGATAAGCATTTAGTTGCAAAATGCAATTCGAGTTCCGTATGTAGCAAGTGCGCCAGGAAACATCACACGCTATTACATTTTGAAAATAGCAACAGCGGCGTCAAGTAAAGCGGACAAGGAATTCACCCCTACTAAGGTCAACGATTCTAGCGGTCGACCTGGTGATGTCGCTCTGTGCTCATTGGCGAATATGGGAGCACAACCTCCTTCAACCGTGTTACTGGGTACGGCGCGTATTTTGGTTAGGGATTCGCGTGGAAACGAACAAAGCGTCCGTGCACTGCTGGACAGCGGAGCCCAAAATAGCTTTATAAAATTTTTAACGCTCGAGTCGTTAGTCCGCAAATTTTGGGAGATGGAGGAGGTGAACGTCCCACCCATAGCTAGCTCAGATGACAGATTATGCGAGGAAATTTACGTCCGCACGACCGCTCGTGATCGCGACGGTAGATATAGTGTAGCGCTACCCTTTAAAGGAGATGTTTTATCTCTCGGCGATTCGCGTCATATGGCGGAAAAACGTTTCTACAGCTTGGAGCGTAGGATGCTCGCTTCACTCCAGTTAAAGGAAGCTTACGACGGCGTCATTAACGAATATATAAGAGAAGGTTACATATCACTTGTGGCTTCGAAATTAGATAACTACGAAGACACAACGTCGTATTTCATACCACACCACGGGGTCATTAGGGAGGACAAACTTACATCTAAGTTACGTGAAGTGCTCGACGCTAGTGCTAAAACTAGCACTCACCTGTCGCTTAACGATATCCTCTATAGTGGGCAAAATTTACAGGGCAGTTTATTTAATATAATAGCCAATTTTCGTTTGTTTAGTATAGCACTATCCGCCGATATTAGCCAAATGTTTCTTTGCATAGGGGTCCGTGAATGCGACCGTAGATTCCAACGCATTTTATATCGTTTCAACCCAAAGGAACCTCTAATGGTGTTTGAATTTAACCGCGTTTGTTTTGGTTTAAAGTCAAGCCCATTTCATGCGTTACGCACGGTGAGACAGATCGCTCACGATGAAGGTCCCTCTTATCCTAAAGCTAAGAGGGCAATTGAGAGCGGATTATATATTATGGATGATTTTATGTACTCGGTCGATAAGGTGGAGGAGGCCACCCTCCGAGGTTATAAAGCTCATGAAATCGGGTCAATTCGATCTTGTGAAGTGGACTAGTAATTCGCGTCCGGTTTTAGATACAATCCCACTATCACACCGTCTTTCCGCGATAAAGGAATTCGACGATTCTGATACACACAAGGTGCTCGGTCTGTGTTGGTCACCAGAGTCCGACGTGTTTAGCCTTAAGGTAAATCCGCCCGTAGAGAAATGCACAAAGCGCACAATACTGTCATGCGTTGCTAGATTATGGGACGTCATGGGTTTCGTAGCTCCGGTGGTATTATACGCTAAGCTTTTGATTAAACAACTTTGGTTATTTGAATGCGCAGCGCAGATCGTGTGCAGCGCATCCACGAAAACCTGCAGCAGTGGGCTCTAGAGGTGGAGAAGCTGGTGCGAAAAGCTTACCGGTCTGTACCTGCGCTCATTGAAGGGAACCTGGTGCAGACATTCATCGACGGCATTCGCGACCTGGAAGTCAGAGCTGCTGTGAGGCTCGGGCACCACGAGACGCTTAAGGACGCCTTGGCCCATGCACTGGAGGTAGAAGCCGTGCGGCAGGATCATCGTTCCCATCGCGTCAGGGAGGTTGCAGCAGCTACAGTTCGCGACCGCAACAAAGGATACAGCCCTAGGTGCTATGGCTGTGGGGAAAAGGGCCACCTTCGATCCAGCTGCCCTAAGCGAACCGCAGAAAGGGAAAGTGAACGATATCAGGAGGGTAGTGCAGCTAACGGCACTGCCTGGCGGCGACGGGATCATCGTTCACCTCACGCTAGGGAGGTTGCAGCAGTTACGGTTCGCGACCACAATAAAGGATACAGCCCTAGGTGCTATGGCTGTGGGGAAAGGGGCCATCTTCGGTCCAGCTGCCCTAAGCACACCCTAGGAAGGGAAGGTGAACGGTCTCAGAAAGGAAGTGCGGCTAACAGCACCGCCCAGCAGCAGCAGGAATACGACTTTGAGATCGAACATCGCAGCGAGAAATCTCATGGCAACGCAGATGCATTGTCAAGAAGACCTTGTCCTGAAGATGGTAACCATTGTAGTAGGCAAGGTAAGGAAGTGGTATCCGTGAGGACGCTCAGGACAGACCACCTCAGTAACGGGTGGAAGGACAGCCTACGACGTGCACAGCAGGAAGATCCAGACATCAAGCCGATTCTGGGATGGATGAAGGCCCGTGCTACCAAGCCTAAGTGGAGGGACGTCTCAGCGATGAGTTCAACCACGAAAAGCTATTGGGCCCAATGGGACAGCTTGCTGCTTCAGGATGGAGTCCTGTGCCGTAAATGGGACAATGGTCGAGGAGACAGCTGTCGTTTGCAAATGGTTGTCCCTAAAGCTAAAGTGCCAAATGTTCTACAGCTGTGCCATAATGGTCGTTCAAGAGTCCACCTGGGAGTTAAACGAACTCTGCTGAAGGTCCGAGAACAGTTTTACTGGGTCCATTATCGTGACGATGTCGAGGATTGGTGTCGTACATGTACAAGTTGTGCGGCTGTGCGGGGACCTCAGACACGTAGTAGAGGAGCACCGAAATTGTACAATATTGGTGCACCACGGGATAGGACAGCCCTTGACATTGCGGAGCCGTTACAGAAAGGCGTAAGAGGGACTCCTAAGATCATCCATGTGGATCGCTTGGCGCGTTATCATGGGACCGATAATGCTCGGGACGAGCATGTCTTAGGAGGGGGCAGTGTTACGCGCTCCAATCGACGATATACTAGCGCCATCTAGTGTCAGGAACGAGAGCGAGTAGAGCGTGTAAAGAATGACATCACCGATCTCTCGACCGACAGCGCCGCCCGAAGAACTAAGTTTCTAGAAAATCTATACTCGATTTCTCGGTACCTTGCGCGCATTTACCTGAAGATTCGGGGTGTTTCTTTGCTAATTTAAATAAATAGGCGCTGCAATATGCGATCGAGACAGAGTTTAACTCGGCGACACAAGCGAAGCTTCGGAGTGAAATTAAGTGAATTAGTGTGTTTAATTATTAGTGTTTTTTTTTACTTTAATTTGTATAAAGTAAATTAAAGTGTTAATTTAGGTAATTTTATCGGCAATTTTTATTGTCACGAACCTCAAGCTCGTAACAATACGCTAAGCTTTTGATTAAACAACTTTGGTTATTTGAATGCGACTGGGATGACTCGCCGCCTGACAGCATTGTTCGGTTGTGGCAGCGTTTTAGAGAGGAACTTCCTTTATTAAGAGAAATTAAAATACCGCGTCATATAAACGTCGATAGAAATAGCGTCATAACGGTCGTTGGGTTTGCAGACGCCAGCGAGAAGGCTTACGGGGGCGTTGTATATTTCCACGTCCAGAATAATGGTAGAAATTCGATTAGCCTCATTAGTTCTAAGTCGAGAGTCTCCCCCCGTAAGGTTGTCTCTCTGGCGCGCTTAGAGCTTTGTGCAATATTAGTACTCACCAAGCTTATTACCGCAGTTATCAGCGCATGTAAGGATAGAGTTCACATAGAAAGGATATTTGCCTTTTCCGACTCCACCGTCGCCTTATGCTGGATTCATTCTTCACCCCACCGTTGGGATACGTTTGTCGCGAACCGAGTGGCCAAGATACAAGACGAGTTAGAAACGCGGAACTTTTATCACGTGTCCGGTACGGAAAACCCCGCCGATTGTCTATCCCGTGGGCTCACCCCGATGCAAATAATGGACCACCCGCTTTGGTTCCACGGACCTGCTTGGGTTCACTTGGATCCCTCGCAATGGCCAATAACCGATTTCGAACCTTCGTCAGTGTCACAACCGCCGGAAGAATTATTGGATTCTTTCTGCACGTAGTTTAATACGCAATCGGGTGCACAGATGTATAGCTTGCTTTCGGGCACGCCGTCATTTCCGGAAATGGCGGAACTTAGATCTTGTAGAGTAATACAATCGGTAAAGCCCTTCACGCACACCGGGTCTGATTTCGCTGGTCCGTTTAAGGTCAAGCTCACTCGCGGGCGTGGTATAAGATCCACAAAGGCTTACGTCTGCATTTTCGTATGTCTAACTACTCGAGCGGTGCATACAGAACTCGTTGGTGATCTAAGCACAGCAGGCTTTATGGGTGCATTTAAAAGATTTCTTTCCCGCCGTGGCCCTGTAAGTAAATTGTATTCGGATAACGGTACGAACTACGTCGGTGCAAAACGTATTTTATCAGAACTACATGAGCTCTTAGCTAGCAAGTATTATAATTCGGAGTTCGCTCACATTCTAGCCGAGAACCGCATTGAGTGGTCTCTGAACGTCCCAGCCGCGAGTCATTTTGGGGGCAATTGGGAGACTAATATTAAGAGTCTAAAGAGTCACTTATACCGAGTAATAGGAGATCAAATTTTGTCCTTCGAAGAGCTAAGTACGGTGCTCGCTCAAATTGAATGCGTAATGAATAGCCGCCCACTTTGTCGTACGTTGTCTAGTGACCACTCGTAACCGCTGGCTCTAACTCCAGCACATTTTTTGAATTTAACGCCTTTAAAGTATTTGCCCGCCGCAGATATGGATGAGAACAGATTTAGCATTTCCGCACGCCACAAATTATTAGATCGGTTAGTGCAATCGTTTTGGAAACGATGGAGGATGGAATACTTGCATACTTTGCAGTCTCGGCAAAAATGGAACACAGCAACTGAGCCTTTAGCTGTAGGAACTGTAGTTGTGCTCACCAAAGAGAATACGCCGCCTCTCCACTGGCCGTTAGGAATTGTCGAAGAGGTCTTTCCCGGTTCCGACGGAGTAATTAGGATAGCTCGCGTTAAGACCACGGTTGGGTCTTACCTGCGTCCTGTTGTCCGTTTGTGCCCCTTGCCTCTTCCATAATTTAAATTAGCTTTCTAGATTAAAATTGTAGTTGAATTTAGGTAATCTTAGCGTTAGTTAGTTATTTTGTTAGTTGATCTTAGCTCTAGTTGTTTTAGTTAATTTTGAAGGAAATCCTTCAAGGGCGGGGGAGATGGTTGCGCGGAAACCCATTCGTATTTATTTTATATTTTGACGGTAGGACTTGCCGAATCGTTATCCCTTTCCAAACGATATCATTCATACCCTCCTATCGACACATCGGGGTGGTGGGGTGGGAGGGGAAAGAAGATGATTCTAGAATGTCACGTAATCATCGGAACCGAAGATATATAAGGCACGCGCGACCGACGCGCAGCCTCTTCCCGCCGCGCTCGTTGTTGGAACCACACCGCTAGTAGAAACCGCTTTAGCCTGGAAGCAGTCGAGCTCTAGGAAACCCGCCTCACCTCGTGTGAGATATAGTAGCGCACCGCCTCTCTCCGGAGTATCTGTCCAGAAGAAGTTCCAGAAGTCGCAGCTATAGTGCTCGACAGAATAGAAGAAACCCCGGTGAGTCAATATTCCTAATAATACTGCCTGCCTGACATAATTGTTTTAACCCGCTCCAATTTTGTTTTCTCCTAATCAGGCAGGATTCCTTTTCATCGATTTGGCAAAATAATAGTTTTAGTTTAAGGGAAGAGCGAGTGCATTGTACCGCATGCTATAGTAGTCGCTTTTACGTAAGCGTAGAAGCAATCGCATATACAGTCCACTTTAGTTAATATCTCGCGTAATAGGTTTAATATTCGACCGGGGAACTAGACTTCGGCAGCCTTAGACACGTGGCTCCACCACCCTCATCTATTCGAGCACCCTGAAAATCCAAATTATTTGACTGTGCTGGGCATTCAATATCAGCCTGTTCAGTATACTTTCACCTAAATCATAGACCAAGTGCTCCGTGCTGTCTACAGTAGCCCGCACCTTCGATCCTAATGGATGGATCACTCCGGTCATTTTTTTGGCTAAGTGCTTTCTTCAAAAGCTCTGGATATCCGGGTTGGGTTGGGACGACCCTATAAGCGGTGCTCTCTTGCGGGAGTGGCACTCCATTGTGTCCTCCCTTCCGGACATCAACCGGGTCTCCATGCCAAGGTGCTTCCTCCCTCCAGGGAAATGCAGGGCTACCCTACATGGATTTTGCGACACCTCTGAGAAAAGCTATGCTGCTGTCGTATATTTGCGGACTGTGAGCTCTTCTGGCCATACTTCCGTCCATCTCGTACTTGCTAAAAGCAAGGTTGCTCCCATTAGGTCCCGCTTAACTATCCCTAAATTGGAACTGTCCGGAGCCGGTCTTCTCACGCGACTCCTCAACCACGTTCACTCGTCTTTGAAGTCTGTAATCGAAATTACGGACGTCTACGCTTGGTCGGACAGTGAGATAGTACTTTGTTGGCTCAGAACTGCACCTCACAATCTTTAGGTCTTTGTGGCGCACCGCGTGTCTCAACGCCAGAATTCTGTTACGTCTCTAAACTGAAGACATGTCCCAGGGGAGTTGAAGCCCGCAGCCTGCGCTTCTCGCGGCTGAAGCCTCCTCTTTGGTTGACCACCCGCTGTGGTGGAGTCCCAGTTGGTTGACTGAGTCTCAGTCATTCTGGCCGCAGAATAAATACTCCAAACCGATTGAATTGCCTGGCCTACGAGCCCAAGTAGGAGTGGGCAAGGATAAGCCCACTCGGGATTTCTCCCTGCTAGAACGGTACAGCTCTCTCGATAAGCTCTTAGGAGTGACTGCTTGTCGATTTGTCCGCAATTCGAGAGACCCGTCCAACCGAATCTCTGATTCCGTTTTGTCCCCTAGCGAGCGTCGCGAAGCCTTGATGCATTGGACCTGTATGGTCCAAGCGGAGCATTTTGAGCCCGTGATTGAAACCTTGAAGCGGGGCTCCGTTGTCAAGGGCGCTCTGGCCCGCCTGAACCTCTTCCTGGACGACGCTGGGATGCTGCGCGTTGGCGGACGTTTGAAAAATTCTCAACTGCCGTAGGGGGCTCGACACCTGTTACTGCTCCCCAAGGACGGCGCCTTTGTTCGGTTGCTGGTAACTCACCATCATGTTCAGAATGCCCACGCTGGGTGTAACGCTCTTTCGGCTATTTTGCAGCGGGAGTTGTGGATTTTGGCTGGCGTCGGCCATTCGTTCAACATTCGGAGCGTCCTTTTTAAGTGCATATCTTGTTATAAACTGAAGGCCACCATATCGCAGCCTATGATGGGTGACTTACCACCCGACCACGTCAGGGCCATCCGACCATTCGCTGGAGTCGGAACCGACTTTACTGGCCCCTTCCTCGTCAAGTCCTCCAACCTTCGTAACGCGCGTTGACATAAGGCCTATCTGTGCGTTTTCGTGTGCCTCGCCACTAAGGCCGTTCACTTAGAACTTGTAAGTGCCCTCAGCACTGAAGCCTTTGTGGCCGCGCTGGGCCGCTTCGTATCGCGTCGCGGTTTGTTGGACCTGATCCGGTCTGATTGCGGAACGAATTATAAGGGCACGGATAGATATTTGAAAGAGGTCGTCGAATTTCTGTCCAGCAACAGGACTTATTTAGGTACTGCGATGTCCAAGAAGGGCATCCAGTGGAAATTCGACCCTCCGGCTTATCCACACTGGGGCGGTATTTTTGAGGCGGTGGTTAAGGTTGCAAAAACGCATCTCCGTCGCGTTATTGGCGAAACTATTTTGACATTTGAGAAGCTTTCCTCTGTATTCTGTAAAATTGAGGGGGTGCTCAATTTTCGGCCCCTCTCGTCCGATCAGAATGATTTGGAGATTCTAACCCCGGGCCGCTTCCTGATTGGCCAGCCGCTTAACACCCTGCCCGAGTACTCCTTCAGGGAGACACACTCTTCGCGGTTGAGCAGATTTGACCTGCTGCAGCAAATGACTCAGAGTTTTTGGCACCGATGGTCTCAGGAGTACCTACATCTTTTGCAGCAGCGCCTTAAGTGGTCTGACAAGGCGGATCCTCCTCGGGTTGGAGACCTCGTGTTAGTTAAAGAACCTAACGCTTTGCCTTTGTATTGGCGCCGTGGGCGCATTGTTAAGTTGTATGGACCGGATAGGGTACCTAAGGTGGCCGAGGTTTTGGTTGGAGATTCTGTCTAGCAACGTGCCGTCGCGACCCTATCCCGTTTGCCAATTTACTCGCGGACATAAGTCCTTATGCCCGGGACGGGGGTTTGTTTAGGCCAAATCGTAACAACTTGAAACTTGCAAAAGCGCTCGTCTCTGGCGAAAAACCGGTTTGACGGTTTGCGCCCGGGGCATTCGTTTTATGGCCTGCGGCCGCGCCCATTAGTCTGGAATAATCTATGGTCCGCGACGGCCATGTCGGTTAGATGCCGGGAAGTTAAGTTATAATCGGTAGGTCGCGTTGAGACCACAACCTTTGCGTGGTCTTATTTTGTTCGTATACGTGACAACGAGGCCTTCCTTGAGTTGAGTGATTAATTTAACTTCGATTGCCATTAATTTGCGTCGACGAGTTGCTTGTCTGGTATTGTAATATCGTACGAAGGAATTTTCGCTTTGTCGGGTGGAACGCTAAACTTTGTGATCCGGGAGGAGATCGCGTTCCTTCTTCGATTATAAGTTTTGTGCTAAGTGACGTTAGACTTGAGTGCAGATAACGGTGAACGCCCACTGTAGTGATTGTACTTTGTGAAGCAGGGCAGCGCATGTGTGTTCTGGCCGATTACATCGATGACGTCGGGTTACATTACACACCTTCCTACACCACTCACACCTACCATTTACTTGCCCTGACGGTACCTTGTGGTCGACCCTACCACCAGAACTTGGTAAGTTTGTGTTTGCTTGTCCAGCCATTACATAATAATTATCCATAGGCCATTTGGGCCCGAACCCTCTGTTGCCCGTCGAGTTAGGTCACTGATGGGCTCTAGCCCAATTGACTTCTGTCGGGGCAACTGAGGGCCGTAATACAACAATTTCTGTTTTCTTATTATAACTGTTGTTTATATACAACATATCCCAAAATTCAACGATAAGCCAACACCGGAGGATACACCTGCCCCGGACTAATCGGGGAAGAAAAGAAAAAAATTATCCCAATTATATTTTAAGTTATATAAAAAAAAATTAAATTCTTCAGAAATTGAGACCGTTTATGATATTTTTCACTACCATGACCACAATTTTTTTAATATTTTTTTATAGGCAACCTGAATAGCACTGCTATCTACCACAATTCTTAAAAAATCCAGAATAACTCTTGTTTTATCACGAAAATCAATGAAACTTATTTTATTCCCTAAATTTATGGAGACTTTTACTTTTAACCAAATTTAACTTATCGTGGTGTAAAAAAGAAGTATGAACAATAGTATGGCAAGTTTTTTTAAAAATTGACGCAACCAACCAACATTCCAAAATGGTATAATACTCTAGGAAAACAAGTTATAAAAAAATATGGGCCTATTATTTCTAAACAGGGACCAAATTTCTTAAATTGTAATTGTCAGTAATCACTTTTACTACATGCCCAAAATGGGTTCTTGTTACAATTTCTAGGAATTTGAATGGGGCATACATACCTTAGATGTTAGAGAGAGATAGATAGATAGAGATATTTACGTTATAAAGAGACAACAACAGGGCAGGTAGAGAAGCTGTTATTATTCTCAGCAGGTCAGTTCAGTACGCTCTGCTCCTTTGTTTACTGCGCACCGTTCCTAATTCAACTTACGTGGCTCTCGTACGTACTATCGACTTTTGGCTTGGCATTTTGGACTGACCTGGCATTATTTGGACTGGAAGGGATCTGCAAACTGAACTGACCTGGCATTATCTTGGACTACGATTGTGTGTTTTGTGATTTAGAGTTCTGGCGCATTTTGGACTGTTTGGCGTTTAACATGCCGCAACCGTACACACCACAGGAATACGCTAATATGCATTTAATCTATGGGGAATGCCGATGTAATGCTAACGCTGCTAGCAGACTCTATCGATAAAGATACCCAAATGCTCATAGATATCCTGATTATCGAGTGTTTATTAATGTGCATCAAGCGATTTCGGAGGGTCGTATGCCATCCAATAGAAGAAGCGCTGGAAGACCTAGATTGGATCGTGATGAAGAAGTTCTCAATGAGATAGAAAATGATTCGACTACTTCGGTACGTGCCATAGAAGAAGCTACAGGAATCCCGAAAAGTTCTGCACATCGAATATTAAAACGTCACAAGCTTCACTCATATCACTACAGGCGTGTGCAGACGTCATTACCGCGGGACTATCCGCTACGAGTCACATTTTGCCGTTTGATGCTGCAAAGGCACAGTGAAGATCCCCAATTCCTAGACAAAATTCTATGGTCGAATGAAACAACATGCAAGAAAGATGGGTATTTAAATCTTCACAACCTACGTAGTTGGAGTAATGAAAATCCGCACTTGATGAGACAAGACAAATCCCAATATCAATTCAAGGTTAACCTATGGGCATATTAAATGGAAAGGTAATTGGGCCCTTTGAGTTACAAGGAAACTTAGATGGCAATAGTTATTTAAACTTTTTACAGAATGACTTGCAAGAATTGTTAGACGACGTGCCCTTAAGTGATCTCCAAAACATGTGGTTCCAAAATGATGGTTGCCCAGCACATTATGCCCGTCCTGTGCGAGAATATTTAAATCAAGAGTATCCAGGGCGTTGGATCGGGCGACTTGGTCCTATCTAATGGTCACCCCGTTCACCCGATTTGAACCCCCTGGACTTCTTCTATTGGGGTTGTCTTAAAAACAGGGTCTACTCAAAACCCATTGCGACATTGGACGAGCTTCGTCGAAATATCACTCAGGCTTCTGATTACATTAATAGCAGAAGATATGCAAGACAAATAAAACGACCATTTTTAAGGCGACGTCGTGTATGTATTAATGCTGGTGGCAAATAGTTCGAACATTTGCTATAATGTTAATAACTTAATAAATTACACGTGAAACTGTTTGTACCATTTGTTTTGAAATATTAAACATTTTTCAAGAAGTAATACTTTTATTACACCCGACCGTCATTTGGCCCCTGTTAAGAAATAATAGACCCATATTTTTTTATAACTTGTTTTCCTAGAGTATTATACCATTTTGGAATGTTGGTTAGTTGCGTCAATTTTTAAAAAAACTTGCCATACTAATGTCCATACTTTTTTTTACACCACGATAAGTTAAATTTGGTTAAAAGTAAAAGTCTTCAAAAAATTTGGGAATAAAATAAGTTTCATTAATTTTCTTGATAAAACAAGAGTTATTCTGGATTTTTTAAGAATTGTGGTAGATCATTTCCGACCATAAAGATGTACGGAACACCTTTAAATGATAGTTGATAGGAAAAATGATCTTATTTAAAACAAATAATGATATTATATAATGATATTGATAATGATATAGAACGCGTCTATCGTGTTCTGAGCGACAACGTCACAACTGTCGATTGCTCAAAAACTAAAGTGAATGACGCAAATTATGTTGACCTAAATAAATCGCTTACACACTAAAATGTACGGTTGCACTGTACATGCTCCCGGGCGAGAGATGAGAGTGATAAGATAGATAGGAAACAACAAAAATGATATAAGATAAAATGATAATAATATAAGATAATGACTAAGTTAAGAAACTATCATAGTGTCTCACTAATAAATAAAACAAAAATAAGTAGTTAAAGGTCCATGTCCAGATCTATTTTACTTGTATGTCCTTCAAGCACACTCTCGCAAATACGGGTGAGGTGCCTTTGTTTTGTACTCGCGCACTTTGCACTGATATGTTTTGATTGGCACTGGCACTATCACTTGTACACGCACGAGGAATGTCTTGAAGAGATAACCGTGGTGCCGGCTCCGGGCGGGCCGCAGGCGCTAGGCTCCGCCGGCGTGCTTGTCTCACTCGCTTCCAAAGTACCACTACGCCCGCTGCCCCGAGTGTTCCCACTAACACGTAGATAAAGACATAGCGGTGTAAGTCGTGGGTTGACAGCTGATTCACTTCAACATCTATGTTTTCTTTTTTCATTTGATCGATTTGACCTCCGATCTCCTTCAAGGACGCTTGTCGTTCTCTCTCCTCTGGTTAGCTTATCTCACCTTTACTGATAGGTATGGTCTGAGTGCTATTCAGGTTGCCTTTAAAAAAAAGAAACAAATATTTAAAAAAATGTGGTCATGGTAGTGAAAAATATTGTTACGAGCTTGAGGTTCGTGACAATAAAAATCGCCGATAGAATTACCTAAATTAACACTTTAATTCACTTTACACTAATTAAAGTTAAAAACACTAATAATTAATCACACCGATTCACTTTATTCCGCTCCGAAGCTTCGCTTGTCTCGCCAACTTCAATACTTCCCCGATCGCATCTTGCAGCGCCTATTTATATAAATTAGCAGCGAAATATCCAGAATATTCAAGTAAACACGCGCAAGGTACCGAGAGTTCGTGTTTCAACTTCAAGAAGTTTAGTTCTTCGGTTCGAGACTAGATGGCGCTAGTGACGTCGACTTGAGCGCGTAACACTGCCCCCTCCTAAGACATGCTTGTCCCGAGCATTATCGGACCCATAATAACGCGCCAGGCGATCCACATGGACGATCTTAGGAGTCCCTCTTGCGCCTTTCTGTATCCGGTAGGTTACATCGTTGATCCTGGTCACAATCCGGTACGGGCTGTCCCATTTAGCTTGAAGCTTAGGAGATTTTCCTTTGCTGCGGACGGGATTATGCAACCACACTAGTGAACCTTCGTCGAACCCTTTGTTGTTCATTTTGCGGTCGTACCGGGTTTTCAACTTTTCAGACATTTGCTGGCCCGATTGTCTGACGTGCTCATAAACGTCATTCATTTTGTTCCGCAAGTCATTTGCATAATCGGTTATACTACGTGGAGCATCAGGTGGTATCCCGGTGATCAGGTCTGCAGGTAGCCGTAATTCTCTTCCAAAGTTTGCGAAAGCTGGTGTCACTGCTGTACTTTCGTGAACAGTGCTTCGATATGACAACAAAAACGGTTGTATGTGCTTGTCCCAATCTCGTTGCCGATTGTCTACAACTTTTGCTAGGTACCTCTCCAATGTCTGATTAAATCGTTCGACCATTCCATCAGATTGCGGGTGATAAGAAGTCGTTCTTGTTTTATGAGTACCCATAACTCGGCAAGTATCCTGGAATATTTGAGATTCGAAATTCCTTCCTTGATCGCTGTGAATCTCTAAAGGTACTCCAAAACGACAGAAGACTTCATGAACTAGTTTATCTGCAACTGTTGAAGCTTCTTGATTTGGAATGGCGAAGACTTCTGGCCACTTAGTGAAGTAATCCATCACAACCATGAAATACTTGTTACCGCTTTCACTCTCCGGAAACGGCCCCGCCACGTCAATGGCTATTCTCTCCCATGGTGCACCAACATTGTACAACTTGAATGCACCTCTACTACGAGTCTGAGGTCCCTTTACAGCCCTCACAACTTGTACATTTGCGACACCAGTCCTCGACATCGTTTCGACAGTGGACCCAGTAAAACCGTTCTCGGATCTTCAGTAGAGTTCGTTTAACTCCCAGATGGCCTCCTCAATAATCATTATGGTACAGCTGTAGAGCATCCGGTACTTTAGCTTTAGGGACAACCATTTGTAAATGGCAGCTGTCTCCCCGAACATTTTCCCATTTACGGCACAGAACTCCATCCTGAAGCAGCAAGCTGTCCCACTGGGCCCAATAGCTTTTAGTGGTCGAACTCATCGCTGAGACGTCGCTCCACTTGGGCTTGAGAGCACTGGCCTTCATCCATTCCAGGATCGGCTTGATGTCCGGATCTTCCTGCTGTGCACGTTGTAAGCTGTCCTTTTACTCGTTGCTGAGGTGGTCTGCCCTGAGCATCCTGACGGATACCACTTCCTTACTCTCCTGCCTAGTACAATGTTTGCAATCTTCAGGACAAGGTCTTCGTGACAATGCATCTGCGTTGCCATGAGATTTCCCGCTGCGATGTTCGATCTCAAAGTCGTATTCTTGCAGTAGTTCAATCCACCTCGCAACTTGTCCTTCTGGATTTTTAAACTGCAATAGCCATTTTAGTGCATCATGATCAGTTCTTAAGCGAAATTTTCGTCCCAGAAGATATTTGCTAAAATGCTGCAACGACTTTACCACAGCTAGCAATTCGCGTCTTGTGACACAATAGTTCCTTTCCGGTTTTGACAACGACTTGCTGAAGTACGCTATCACGACCTCTTGGTCACCATTCCGTTGAGACAACACACCGCCTAGTCCTATATCACTTGCGTCTGTGTCAACTATAAATTCTTTGCTTGCATCAGGGTATCCCAAAATAGGTGTTTTGCACAAACGGTCCTTGAGCTCCTGGAATGCGATATTGCAACATTCATCCCAGCAGAAATGTCGCTTCTCCTCGATTAGCTTATGCAGAGGTTTGGCTATATCAGCAAAGTTCTTCACAAATAGGGTAATAGGAGCACAAACCCAAAAATGCTCTAACCTGCGTCTTGTCTTTTGGAACCGGCCAGTCCTTTACAGCTGCGATCTTCTCTGAATCCGTGCGGATACCTTCTTCCGACACTACATACCCCAAAAAGTGGACTTGCCGTTTGAATAGTGAACATTTCTTCGGACTCAACTTGAGGTTAGCACTCTGAATCTTCATGAGCATTCGCTTTCTATGACTAAAACTAAACTAAAACGCGTTCCAGGTTTTTAAGGAGTTCCTCAAACGTACTGCCCACGATGATGATGTCATCCAAGTAGACCAGACAGGCATCGCCAATCAGCCCGGTAAGTACAAGTTCCATCAGCCTTTCAAACGTTGTTGGAGCATTGCACAACCCAAACGGCATTACTTTAAATTGCCACAGACCCTTTCCCGTCGAGAACGCAGTTTTCTCCTTGTCGGGTCAATTTCAACTTGCCAGTAGCCACTTTTTAGATCCAGCGTGCTAAACCACTTTACTCCTGTAAGCATGTCCAGCGTGTCGTCAATTCTTGGCAAGGGATAGCTGTCTTTCTTAGTAACGTCGTTCAGACGGCGGTAGTCAACACAAAACCGCATGCTGCCATCCTTCTTCTTTACCAGTACCACTGGTAACACCATGGACTAGATGAAGGTTCAATAACTCCATCCTTCACCATTCCCTCAATCATGGTTTCCACTTCCTTTTCACGTGCTACCGGCAATCTTCTTGGCCGCTGACGGATAGGCAATTCTTCGCCTGTGTTTATTTTGTGTTGAACTAAGCCAGTCTTTCCTATGTCAGCATCGTTTGATGAGAATACATCGGCATACCTGAGTAACAACTTCTTCGCTTTGACCATTTCATTCGGGGAGAGAACGCTGCGACAGTCTTCTAAAAGTGTGTTCACTCTCGTTTGTGCATCCTTGCTGGGGGTCCCAGTCAATAGATATTAGCACAGACGTAACCAATCCACTTCCTCACAAGTACCAACCAGTGTGCTTTTTTCTATAATCTGTTCCTGGCCACAAAGGTTCAGCACACGTACTCCTGAGATGTTAGTGGTTCTGACCAAGGTTCGAGCCACTTTCCATGGAAGGTCATTTTCTAACCTTTCCACGAGTACACAACGATGAGGTTGCCCAGGATTCCAAGGAAGACTTACCGGCACAATCGTTTCCGATCTCGGCGGAAAAACAATCTTCTCAAGGCTGTACACGTTCCCTGGTAACGCTCCTTCCACAAAAAGTTCCTCTTGTCCACATTTGAAGACACCTTGCTTAACGTCAATCGCACAACAATTCTTCCTCATGAAGTCTAGGCCCAGGATGCAGTCGTCCATTATATCAGCCACGATGACATTATGCAGGTAGATCATGTTGCCTAGCTTCAACTCCAACTCTTTCTCTCCACGGACGGGTATACGCTGACCGGTGGCTGTTACCAAATTAATGCGTTCTCGGCTGTATGCGGAGTCCCCAAGGAACTGACTTATTAGTTGGGAACTAACAACCGTACGAGAGGCTCCAGTGTCTATGGTCAGTTTACACGGCATTCCGTTGACCTCGCCCTTGATGATTAGACTGTTCCCATCGTGGGTTTGTGAGATCGAGATCCTTGGGGCTCTTTTAACATCAGCCAGCACCCGCCCCGCAGTTCTAGCTTTTACTCGTTTCCCTGCTGCTGCTGGGCGGTGCTGTTGGCCGCACTACCCTCCTGAGATCGTTCACCTTCCCTTTCTAGGGTTCGCTTAGGGCAGCTGGATCGAAGGTGGCCCTTTTCCCCACAGCCATAGCACCTAGGGCTCTAACCTTTGTTGCGGTCGCGAACTGTAGCTGCTGCAACCTCCCTGACGCGATGGGAACGATGATCCTGCCGCACGGCTTCCACCTCCAGTGCATGGGCCAAGGCGTCCTTAAGCGTCTCGTGATGCCCGAGCCTCACAGCAGCTCTGACTTCCAGGTCGCGGAACCGTCGATGAATGTCTGCACCAGGTTCCCTTCAATGAGCGCAGGTACAGACCGGTATGCTTTTCGCACCAGCTTCTCCACCTCTAGAGCACACTGCTGCAGGTTTTCGTTGATGCGCTGCACGCGATCTTTAAGCTGCTGTGTTTGTGCTGACGTGTTCCAGGTGAGCGTCGCCATATCTCGCCCTCAATACCTCAAGGAGTTGCTCATAAGTCACTTCCTCACCGAGAGCTTCCAGAACAGTTAAGGCCTGGTCGCGTAGGCCTAGTGTGAAAGTAGTCATGGCCTGACTTTTATTCCAGCCGTTTGCCTCCATGACGGCCTCGAACTGGATTTTGTAGGCTGACCAGGAAGAAGTCCCGTCGAACGGTGGCACTTTGAACCCACGTAGCGAAGGTGTAGTAGCTACTACGGGAGCTGTAGTTCCATCACCCAGTTTGAGGTCGTCCAGCGTTTTCTTCACGTCAGCCACCACGTAATCAACCCGATTGTTCACTTGGTCGATTTGGGCTTTAGCTTCCTTGATTTGGGTTTCAGCTTCCGACAGGCGGTTGTCATGTTGAGCAACCCTATGCTTCACCTCCTTTATCTCTTTCCCAAAGGTAGCATGAAAGTTCTTAATGAGGAGCATCTGCTCTTCCGACCGACGGGCCTGTTCCTCCTGTCGGCGGGCCTGTTCATCCTGTCCGCCCCGCAGCTGCTCTTCCAACCGACGGACCTGTTACTCCTGCCGGCGAGCCCGTTCCTCCTGTCAGCGAGCCTGTTCCTCCTGTCGGCGAGCCTGCTCCTGCAGCATCACCATCAGAGCACCTAAGTCAGGTGATGCAGATGTAGGAGCTACTGACAGGCCTGCAGCCGGCGGCTGTCCCTCCGAAGTCTGCGACGTTGCACCACCAAATCTTCTTTGGTCCGTCTCCTGCTGGCGTTGACTTCGGGTACGGACACCCTCCGTTTCCTCCTTAGGTAAAATCGGCATGATTTTATCCCACTTCTGACACCAATCGTTACGAGCTTGAGGTTCGTGACAATAAAAATTGCCGATAGAATTACCTAAATTAACACTTTAATTCACTTTACACTAATTAAAGTTAAAAACACTTATAATTAATCATACTGATTCACTTTATTCCGCTCCGAAGCTTCGCTTGTCTCGCCAACTTCAATACTTCCCCGATCGCATCTTGCAGCGCCTATTTATATAAATTAGCAGTGAAATATCCAGAATATTCAAGTAAATACGCGCAAGGTACCGAGAGTTCGTGTTTCAACTTCAAGAAGTTTAGTTCTTCGGTTCGAGACTAGGTGGCGCTAGTGCAGTCGACTTGAGCGCGTAACAATATCATAAACGGTCTCAATTTCTGAAGAATTTCATTTTTTTATATAACTTAAAATATAATTGGGATATATTTTTTTCTTTTTTTCCCCGATTAGTCCGGGCAGGTCTATCCTCCGGTGTAGGCTTATCGTTGAATTTTGGGACACGTTGTATACACACAAATAATATTCTATTTTCGACCTTTTTTTTAAATAGTTTCTATTTCTCACGGTAAAGTATATCATAAATCTAAAAGTCATTATTAATTATTGAGTTCTAAAAAACCTTTCTTACGACATAATTTAAAGCAAAAAGACCCAATTTTTATAAGTAATATTTAAAGAAAATGTTTTAAGTCCCCTTAACCGACGAGAATGTATGCGTTAGGTATATGGATGTAAAGGAGGCGAGAGAGGTATGTTAGGGTCATGAAGGTTAGAGAACGATCACTACGTACTAAAGCAAAGCCTTGAAAATTGTAGAATTTATAGCGACGCTGATGTCGGTGAGTAGTGACTGCAAAGTTAGCTGTTTATGAGTACAAGTACATGAAGTTAGTTGAATAATGTACAAATTTTCTCCGCGGCATTGGTGAGAAAATTTTCATGCTCAGTAATTTTGTAATTTTTCACAAAAAGAAAAGAGAAATATTTTATTGTGCGTGGATGTGCAAGTGGTTTAGCATCTGATCGGGAAAATAGACTGAAAATGACTTTTATTGACCAAACTTAGCGATCGCAGCGCCTCACTTATGGTGTCCATATTTCTGGGACACTATTTTCTATGGCGATCGTTCTCCTGTTCTCTAACCTTCATGGTCAGGATCAAGAGAGTAGTATGTTCCTTGGTCAGGATCATGCTAAATGTAAGTCTGTTGTCTCTGCCTACCCTTCTGGGTGACAGGCGTAAGTGTTTATGTTATGTTAAAATGCTTTAATTTAAATAAACTCATGTAGCCTTTAGTGTCATATTATTCGTCAGAAGTAATAAGGATTTTAAGCGCATTAGCATAGAACTAGACTACAATGTAATAAAAAAAAATTCAAGAAGCCGGTTTCAAAATCTACATTTTAATATTTTCTAATAAAAGATTCATAGAATATCCTTTACAATCTCATTCTGTCTGAGATAGCCTACCTGGCGACTAGGCGAAAATCACAATTTTGGTCGCTCCTATTACTAAGAGCCTTAGACCATTAGGAGCTAACCTAAATAGCTAAAAATCGCCTAACTTGGCAACACTTTCGAATGCGTGCACTGCACTGTGTACCCTACACTAAACAATTCATTCAGGTTAATGGTGGTTAATATAGCGCATAGAGTGCGCGCAAGATAACTCTGCGCCCGGCCAAAATTGGAACTAATCGTGTGCCGCCATCTTACTGTTTATGGCAAGTGTCTAAACAGAGTGGTAGGTGTCCTGTTTTTATTCTTTTTTGCAGTAATTAATCGTTATCATTATGCCGAAAGTGATTAAAAGTGCTGGCAGGGATGTTATTTTGAAGGTCAAACGTGCTTGTGAACAATAACGGGCCTATAGTACCGTTTTCCAAAGTTAGAGCCCGCGTTGCATATTTAACAGGTAATTTTTAGGGATGCCATTACAATAAAATTCCCCAATTTTCTCTATTTGTTCCTTTTTAATTTCCTCGTGTCATTAATATCATGTATTTATAATGCATTGTTTTTATTTTGTTTTAGGTGTTTCTGAACGCACCGTCACCCAGATAAGTCAAGGGGGTAATATAGCAGAAGCTTCATCTTCTAAAATTGTGACGCCGGGAAAAACTAGGAACCGAAGGAAAAAAATTTATGATTTAGACGATTTCGATTTGTGCGCTATAAGGCATTTAATTCAATCATTTTACGTCGTAAAGAAGGAGATTCCTACCATAAATAAACTTTGGTTGGAATTGAAAACTGATATTGGTTTTAAATATGGCAGAACATCGTTGAGGAGTATTTTAAAGACTATGGGCTACAAATACAAAAGGTGCCAGTCTAAACGAAAAGTATTGGTAGAACGCAGTGATATTGCAGCTTGGAGAGCAAAATATATTCTGTTGAGCAAGAATCATCAGGAAGAAAATCGACCGGTAATTTATGTTGACGAAACGTATATACATGCTTCATAACACCTTCAAAAATGTTGGCAATCGAAGGAACAGCCTGGTATTCTTGCTTCTGATAGCGTCGGTGCAAGATGGATAATAGCCCATGGTGGAGGTAAAACTGGGTTTGTTGAAAACGGACTACTGCTGTTCAGGTCTAACTCCAAATCGAATGACTATCATGACGATATGAATTCAGCTAACTTCATGCGGTGGATGAAAGAAAAAATTGTGCCGAATCTTCCAACGAATTGCATTGTAGTGATGGATAATGCGTCATACCACTGCACACAGATCAACAAGGCGCCTACAATTGGCAATACAAAAGCAGAGCTCCAAGGATGGCTTACGAGAAATGGTATTACATTTGAAGACTGTTGGACAAAAGCGCAATTATACGAATTAATTAAAAAATACAAAGGAGACCCACAGTACGAAATAGATCAAATGCTAAATGAATATGGACATGAGGTTCTCCGTTTGCCGCCTTACCACTGCGATTTAAATCCCATAGAAAAAATTTGGGCAATAGTAAAGAGACGCATTGCAGAGAAAAATATCACTCAAGCTCCTAGTGAAATAGCAACGTATGCCAACATGTAGAAAAAAAGAAGATAAATACTTTCAATCAGATAGGCTGATGGATATGGAAATGGATGAATTTGTAATTAATGTTACAGGTGACACATCCGAGTCATCTGATGAAGACTCTAGCATGGATTCTGATGAAGATATGCGAATGGAAGGCGTTGATCCACTGCAGGACCATTGTTACACCAAATTTATAAATAATAATAGGTATCCAATAAAAGATTTACAAGGTTTCCTTGGACTTTTATTTCGTTCTTTATAATAAATATTATAATGCTATTTCAGTTGTTTCATAATACCTTTTTGGAAAAATTTATTATAGACAAAATATCAGTAGTCATTAATCTTAGTATTAGTCCTTTTTATGCACGCATATAATAGGTACCTGTAATTGTGTAAAATAAAATTGTAGTGGCGTAGTTAAACTTGTGTAGTGAGGTATCAAACTTATGAAAGTTAGAATCAAGAAATATATTTATTACGCGGATCTTAAACAATAAATATGGGGTTTAAAAAATTATTAGGTCTTTGTAAGTTTAGGCTGAACATTACAGTTTTTTTAATTGAGATTTGGTAATCAATTAGGTAATTTATGTAATTTGATATAATTATACAATTCCAGTAATAAGATTAAACGAAGGAAAAAATATTAGTTAAGCTGGCAACATTAAGCACGCCATCAGTCGCGCGCAGAGTTATCTTGCGCGCACTCTAGCGCCATATTATGGCGCGCTATCTCTCCATTGCGCATAGCGCGTACCACAGAAATAGTAATAAGACATTGTCTTATTATAACGATATCTGTGATGCGCTGTTCGGAGTAGCATCTGACGCAAAGATCAAGTAGCACGCTATTCATGGCGCGCGACTTAATTTAATGTACGACGTTGTTTAGTTAGTGTATACTGTATGTCATGTTTATAAGTGATCGAAGGACACGGTTATCTGCTACAAAAGTAGCCTAACTAATGTTTGTGTATGTATTAGTTGATGTTTGTATATACAATCAATAAACTTTATCGTAATGTAATCGATTTATATATCGATTACAGACAGTCGTAAGCCTGAAAAGTACGAAAAAGTGTTAATTGGTTTTCCGTTACTGCTTTATTTTATTTTAGTCTAAAATGCGACTTATTACGAAATAATGTTCTTATATATAGCACCCGGTCTATCCAACGAACGACATGTAGTGTAACGTGCTTCGAGATTTAGAGTGCTGAAACTACGCGCTTGCCGGCGTTTTGTTATAAATAGCGCGCTATAACATAGCATAGCGTATTTTATAACGCGCTAAAAATTTATAATTTATTGTCTGTAGCGTGCTATTGATTTACAGTAATTTTGAACAACTTTAATTCAGATCATTCGGGATTCAATCTCTGTGTATATAAAGGCACTCGGTGATTCGATCGGTACCTATTCGACTCATTCGCAATTCCCACTAATCAAGAGTTAAAATGTTTTCGTCAATTGTTTGTGATTGGTTGTACCGGAACATTGGTAGAGCCATGCTGCAATTATATTAGTAGTATAGTTGTAGCATGAATGGGTCGGCTCGACCGGGGAAGGACCACACTCTCACAGAATACCAGCGTGAAATAGTAGCTTAACGCTGCTGTGTTTCGTATGGTGAGTGTAGAGACCGGAGAACCTTTTAACTGGAAACGAGGTATTCCATCTTAGTCCTCACGGGTGATAACGAATCTGCATTATGATTCGTAATCGAGGATAGATGTCTATGGGCCACAGCAACCACTTACCATCAGGTGGACTGTGTGCTCGTTTGTCACCCTATCCTATAAAAAAAACAGAATGAATCATAAATACTTTTAAGTGTACCAGCTCAAACGCACGAATTATTCATGATTGACGCGTGTCTAAATTCTAAAGGTACTTTCTCTTTTACGTTATATTCATATCGGAAAGCTGGCTTAAGACAAAACTCTTCATCGTCTTATAGTCTTCCAGGATATATTATGTTGCATTGGTAGTGCGGTCGTTACGGAGTATAAAAGAGGCGGAGGTGTCGTTAACTGCGTAAAAAAAAGTCACTGGTATTGACGTCTTCTAGATAAACTTAATATTGAAATTAAATGAAACACAATTCTTATTCCTCGTGTTTATTTTTAACATAATAATTAAACAGTTCTTCGGGTGTTAAGCTTTCCAAAAAAGATTTATATGACTTTATATAATTTCTTTTTATACACAGTATAGCATTGTGATATCGCCTCTTCTCTAGCACTGATAAAGAGTTCCAATTCACGGTTTCCTCCTTCGTCCTCAGCATCAGCATTTCATATAACTCTTTACCTGATCTGAAAGTTTTTCTTTTATTATTAACTAGCTTTAAACCGCGTCTGCATATGTAAGTATTTAAAACAAAAAAACGTGCAGGTTCATAACAGTGGTCTTTGGGTAGGTAGGTTCAATTTACAAAAATAAAAATAAATATATTCAGCTGTGGACTTTGGTGGGTTTGGTGGGATAATAATATTGATGATGATGACGATTAGTTGTACAGTGAACAATCAAGTATCCCAGTAGAGCGTACGGTGGCTAATACGATTATATAGTTGTGTTGGAGTGTCAAGCGCTATATAGCTATAGCTCTGATTACGACGTACTCTAACACATGAAGAGTTAAAATATTCATTCGTGAACGGTTATTTTTTAAAATACTTTAGATAAACACTATAAAATTGTAAAATACACACATATGAGAAAGAAAAATAATCACTAAAGTATTCAGAGTCAACTCAAACTTCACAATGTAAAAATTTGTGTAACATAATATTATGGTTTAGAGCTATCCTAGCCACAGGAAAAATTGCACGGAGGATTGTGACTATTCCTTTGTGTTTTTCCTTTATTTTACTGTCCGTAAAATTTTCCGTAAGATTTTGATGACGGTGGTATAAATTGGTTTTTGGTAATGTTAGGTTCGTAGTTATTAAAATAATTTATTTATGGAAAATAATAAAACATGAACATGTCAGTGGTAGAATAAAAAAATATTGCTTTGTGTCATTATCCAGGAAGGATCATTATTGCATTTGTATGGAATAAGACCCGACCAGATATCCCCTTATGAGGATATTTACACATTTCTAACAGCCCGGATTTTCTCTTAAACATTTCGTTTAATTCATCATCCGCGTCAAACGTACAGTCTTCAAACTTTTTCTTTCTGGCGTGTGATACAGGTTGATTGAATTTACATCCTTCTACTCCGCAGCTTTTTTTCTTTTGCTTGTATTTAAGACGAGGGTGTCAACTGCTCGTACACTTAAAATGTATGGCCCTCTTTTTGTGCTCAGTTCTAAAGTTTTGTTTTTATCTGCGTCAGTCGCTTGCCCGGGCTCACCGTGTCCACCATTTCACCAATACAACACAAATACTTTTTAGTGATGGACCACTCATATCGGCGGCGAAGTGTCGCAATCACCAACGCAACTGTGCGTTGCCCTTTTCCCGATCGATACTATTACAGGTGCGGCACTAAAAGAGCGCACGATCAACATTCCGAATTATGAACTGTGACAATGAAATGATGTCGAGATCCTCTGAACTGGCATAACGTACGGCGTGATAACTGTAGAAACCATACGTTTCTCCTTCAACTTCTCTAGCCTTCGTTGGGTTTTATAACTGTTACCTTCCATATTCGTAGAACACGTAATGTTCTGCAATTTGAAGGCTAACATATGCTATTTCACGGCGAGAAATACTTCTTAAATCATCTAAACACTTTAACAATGTTAACTACCTACCCTAAATATTGCTCTACCATTCTCTGCCCGTCTTCTAGATCTCCAGTAGTTAATAGAACACATGCTTTTAGTCTTTATGTTTATCGTAAGAACGACAGGTTAGGAGACTTTTAGGGCATAGAGCAAACTGTTTGTAGGTTTTTTTTGCTCTTTGTGAATGGAATCATTCATTTATTCAATTCTTTTACACAATCTATTACTTCTGTTTACTTCGCTACACTAAAATAAATTTCATGTTCAATGCATTTGGTAAAAAAGTCAAAACGACATAAATATTGAAAGAAAACAGGAATGTAATGTTTGTTGCTTTGTATATTAAAATCATTACGAAAGATAGTTGTTTCTGAATTAATTTCAACGAAAAAACAAAATTTCAATTCAATTCTTGCTAAGCTTTTAGTGAAACTTAATACATATTTATTTATATTAAACATAACAGTATTTTATTTTAAGAGTTTGCTTACGTAAATCGCGGTGGGATAGGTTCAGGAAGATATTCCGGTCCAAAAGAATTATTTTCGGGGATTTCATTTTCTTGAGATTCTGCAAAATCTAACTCCGACCTGTAAGTACAAATTGTTTTTATTGATGTAACTGTACTAGGTAGTGACGTAGTAAAATACAAATTGGTGAATCTGTTGGAGCATATAGCATTTAAATTAAAAAATACAAATTAATTACTTCTAATAGTGTAGCATGTAGTATGTAAACTTAAAAATACCATTCTAATTTTTTAAGAATGTAGATCGTATATTCGTAAAAAATTATAATGGAAATAGTAGTAAATGATAAAATACATTTTGAAATTTTCATACATTTAATAACACGAAACATATGAGTAAGATTAAAGTTAAAAAGCTAAGCATTGATACAAAAGTGGAAAATTGGAATGAAAACAGAAATACTTTTAAGTTTTACAGAAATAAAACAATTATGTTTATAGAGATATAGATATATTGAAAGACACACTCAAATTTAGATATTTTTGGAGGCATTTTCGGACACACCATTTTCAGCAACATTTAGAAATAATCCGAATAAGTAAAACGACTCATAAATACCCATAATCTAAATATTTACTGACTAGTAACACCACACATAAGTAATTATTCTACAAAATACGAAATAAACTAAATCGACATAAAACTTTAGCTTAGAGCTTAGAAAACTTAAACAAAACGAACTCCATTCAATTTGAAACATTCCCCTTTAAAATAGCATCTCTTGGTAGAAAAAATTAAACTTTGAATCTGTGAAAACTCTCTTTTTCACAAAAGAAGAGCCACATAATATATATTTATAATTTCCGCTACAGAACTTGGAAGAGAAAAGAGAAATTATTTAGTAATCTGTAACAGAGCTGTAACTTAGACTAATAATTTCAATCGGACATAAAAATAATCGGAACCTATACTCATACTTTATAAATCATGGATTTAAACAACTTTTATTTGTTATTTGTATTACAAAATATAAATAACAAATAAAAATATAGTCTGTAATTTATAAGGTAAATCTTAATACGTATGCCTTATGCGCTCATGTTATACGTCAATTTTTAAAGTATTTAATACACACAAGTTTTCACTAATAAACTTATCTCCGTAGCTCGATTCAATTTTTTTTTTCGTTGAAAAACTTCCGCGCGCGCCCTTTTTAACCTTGAGCCCCTCGGCGGCACGTGCCTAGTGTCCAGAGGTAAGGTCTCATCATAACTAACAGAACGAGTCCAAACTCAACACACCTATTACTACTTTTCGAGGAGTTCCAGTTGCGTTCACCGAAATATATCTTCAGGTCACTCCATCCAGTCCGGGGGTAAAGTCTCTTCATAGCTAACATAACTAGCACAATCTCGGCACACCTAGTTCTACTCGTCGTAGATTACCAGTAGCAGATACCCGAAGTAGACCTTCAAATCACTCAATGAACTCCAAGACGTATAAGTATATTTATATATAAATTCTACATACTTTTAGCGGAACAACATATTGTAATAAAAATCTGTGATCATAAAAATAATATCTTACCTCGGTCAAGTATGTATGAAATTTGGTTTTTGGAATATTTGTATTTCTACAGCGATCGATATTTTTCATCACGAGCCGCTGTAAACAAACGATACAGTAATCCACTCACAATGGCAGCCGAGCCCGGAATGAGTCAAAGTGTATTTACTAAAATATATTATAACAAGGCTGCTCAAATAATCGTAAATTTCGGAATTTCTCAGCCGAAAAAAAATTATAAGTAAACAAAACAAAATTAAACTGTCATTTATAATTCCATAGCTCCCCATATGATAGATGAAGAGATTAAAACATAGATTGAGTTGAACAATTGATGTTTTCAAAAGTTATCGTGTTTACCCCTCCATGCGGACGATAAATATACACCATAAGCCACTAAAACACTTTTAATGTAAAAGTAGCAATTATCGATTAAAAAAAAATATTTTTTACAATGTGCTTTTTATTTTATATGTTCAATATGATTGTTAGATACGATTTCATGAGACAAAACGTCGGATTCGTGATTTTTACATGCTAGTAGAACATACCTACGCACTTTGCGTTTAAGGTATGAAATAATTTTAATTGGAAAATAATAAATATATAAAGATACAAAAATAAAAGTCCCTAAACTACAACAGAAAAATAATGCGTAACATGAATCACTGCTTCATTTCTTAAATTCTGCCATCTAGTGAGTATTAAACTAACTAATATTACACAAACTGAGGAAATTATGACCCGTAACATACACTTGAATGCGTTACTTTTATGGCCAAATGCCTGACTATGGAATTGTAGCCCCCCTTCCCCCCTCTGCACTAACAAGTGATTTAGAGTCCATTTCACGAAAGAAGTCCTGAAGTTTGATAATTGTCATATTCCAAGTCTTTTCAGCACAAAACTCCAGCTATCCTCCGAGGTAAAAATACCTTAGGTCCTACCTTGGACAGTAAACTTAACTGGAATAAACACATAGAAAACAAAATCAACAAAGCTAGTTTAACTTTCTGGCAATGCAGAAACATGTATGGCAAACGATGGGGTTTGATGCCAAAAATTATACTGTGGCTGTACAAAACTGTAATTCGGCCCATGATCACATACGGCTCTCTGGTATGGTGGAACAACTAATGTAGCTACCAATATACGAAAGCTTCAGCGTTACCAGAGATTGGCTTGTATGGCTGCCACGGGCTGCATAAGAACTACACCAACAGCAGCTTTAGAGGCTATACTGGAGCTAACACCGCTTCATCTACATATACAACAAGAAGCAACTTTAGCTGCCATTAGACTCAAGACCCTAAATCTTTTATGTAAGAGTAGAGTCCTCCATACAGGTATAATTGCTAGAATTTATTCAAAAATTCCTATCTTACAAGCCAAGTATGATAGGATACCAAAACAATTCGTGTTCGATAAGAAGTACAGGATACAATTGAAGGAAACTGACCATCTGGAAGGATTGGGTCCAAAAGAGCTCAAAATTTTCACGGATGGTTCTAAGACAAATGAAGGTGTGGGGTCTGGGGCTTTCTCTGAAGACCTTAAATTCAGTCTTCCAGGCTGAATGTATGCATCACCCAAGCGGCCATAGCAATAGATGCTAGGAAGGTGAAAGACTTCTCCATCAGAATACTGACCGACAGTATGGCGGTACTACAAGCTCTGAGTCGCAATGTGGCGAACTCGAGACTGATATATGAGTGCCATCAACGATTGAATGAGGTATGTAAGCACAACAATGTGACTCTGCAATGGATTAAGGGACACAGTGGATCTAGAGGCAACGATGCAGCAGATGAACTGGCCAGAAGGGGATCGGCTCTGGCAACTATAGGGCCGGAACCCATAATACCAATCCCCTTTGGCTACGTTCGTTCACTGGTACGTAGATACTTCAATAATTTATACGCTCAGCTTTGGAAAAATTTAGTAGACTGTAGACAAGCTAGGGAGGCCCTGCCTAAAATAAACAGTCGTCTAACCAAGGTTCTAATGATACTGAACAAGCCACAGATCAGGATAGTAACAAGTGCTATCACAGGACATGGCTCTTTTAACAAACATTTGTTCACCATAGGTGTTACTGACAGCCCCCTGTGCAGGGCAGGCATGGGAGAGGAAGAAACGGCGGCTCACGTGTTGCTGACATGTCCAGAAGTCGCTTCATACAGGGCTAAACAACTCGGCACGCCGGGATCGCTCCCCGAAGTTGCTTGCAACATCAAAGGACTGTTGAACTTCTTCGGGGAGATATCATGGCTCGAATAATCACATTATTCCTGCCTACACGCAAAATACGCGCTTAGACGTGGAGTTGCGGAAAACAGTTCCTCGTAAACTACACTAAGAAGTCCCGCGGAAAATGTGCGAACTAAAATTTAATGTATGGAATTTGACCCTAGACGTCAAACTTTGCAAAGACTGTGGTGCCGCGGCTAAGGGTCTTCTTTCGTGAATCGGACTCTAAAAAACAGCTTGTCTTTGTTACGTTGTCAAAAGTCAACTTCTCGGTTTTTTTTTAAAATGCTATTATATTTTTTGAGTTTTTACCTATATCAACTTATTTGATTGACCACAATAACACACTTGTGTTAACCATTTGCTATGCTACAAGGATTTGTTTCCTAAAGTTTGGATTTATTTTAATTACATACAACTTGTTCATTCCAAGATTGCCGTTACCTCCCGCCGCGCTCCCTCACTCCGCGACTCAAGCGTCGCTCTATTAGTACCGATAACAGCTCGCCTTCGTAATGTTTTACGTATTTGAAATGTTTTGTAATTGTTTTGGACACGTTCCTATTCACTGTTATTTTTTCACTGTACTAAATAAATTATTTTATAATATGTACCTATTATATATATTATATTATATTATATTATACTTGTTTGCTGTCAATTTCTGTGTACAGGACAACAAACTACTTACTTAGATTTGTTCAATTTGACAAAAAAATAATCATCATGTTTACGTGATGTGGTAGATATCTTATTTGTCTACGGTACCGTCAGCTGTGATATCATAACGGTCGACGACGGCAAACTTGAAATGAACGCGTAGTATCTATCAAACAGTTTGTGCAAGCTGACTCAGCTTTCTATATAAATATACTACTAGACCGGCAATTCAGAACAAAAACTGTCACAGCTTTAAATCGCGATACGCTCGCTTCTCGCCAGCGCCGGATGGTCGGGTGGTACGATAGTTATGCTACACAGTTTTAGTTTTAATTTACAAGTTACAATTTTTAGGCAAATACGCAATAAAGTTCGTCTTTTGTTAACCTTACGTGCGCCGAACTTTGACGGCAGCTAGTTCGGTAGCCGCTACTGCGGCCAGGGATTGAATAACGGTACCAATTTCGGTTCTGGTTCTTCATTTAGGATATTATAAAGGTTCCTCTTTTCGGTACGGTTCTAGTTCCGGTATCGTCTCCAATATACCGGTTCCTAGAACCTCTAAATCAGATGATATTATAACGGTTCCTTGTCACCCGATTCAAAGGTACATGTCATTGACAGTACATGTGGATTGTTTTTGATGTTCATCATATATAAAATGTTTATAGACGAAATTAGATTTCTTTAGGTCCATTGTCAGTTTTCGTAATAATGATTACGTAACAAGTCTTTTTCTTAGAATAGAACCCATCCAACCCTACCAAAACAGGTAACAATTTTGCTCGTTCTTAAGAAGCATTTGTCTCGGTTCCGTTTGTCTACTCATGTGACCCGACCGCATCTCAAACAAGTTTAGACTCGCTTTCGCTTTGCTTAGGAACTGGTAAAATAAAGGTTCTTAAAGGTTCTAATTTAGGTTCTGTTTTTTTACCTTTTGCAGGGAGTCTGCAGTATTTTAAATGCAAAGCAAAGTAAGTAAAGTCGGTCCTGCACCTGATCTTTCTCTGGAGCTGTTGGATTCCAGTCGCCATCCCATCGGACTATGAGAATGGGGAAAAGAGAGTAAATCTGTGCTTGTGGATATACTAGTGTATTACAATCCTGTTGTATGCAGATATAAAGTCTCCATTGAGACTGGTCGCTGTGACCGAAATTCGGAAGGACATTATTATTATTATTTAAAAATACTAAATATTACAATTGTAATAGGAGGTACTTACGTCATTCCATCATTTGTGCTTATAGCACCAATGATCGGTTTAGAATCATCTAACATATTTTTATTAAAATTTACTTCTGAATTCTGTTGTTTATCTTGATTACCACGGTTTTCGGTATGAATAGAAGCTGTCTTTTCGCATCTGTAAATTTTTAAAATAAGTTTTCATTTTTGCACTTTTTTGTATCTAAACAATATCACTGTAATTATCTCATATCCATGAAAATCTGTAATCTAAACACTGTTCCCAGATCAGTATCGGAAAATATAAAAAGTTGGGCTAACTTTATGTCAATGCCTGGGTTTGTTATTGCCTACACATCCGAAAAATAATCAATATTTCGCTTCGAAAATATTACTTCACATTCAAAGATTCAAGATTCTTCTTTGTTTTGGATGGCCTCTTCAATCTTAAAAGTCCAAACAAAATCCAAACAGAATCCAAAACAAAGTAATATGTCTAGGCTTCTTCATAGACATAGAAGGTGCTTTTGACAGAAAAAATTTCTCCAGCATAAAAGGTGCCCTAAGTAGACATAATGTTGAACCGGCATTGATTGACTGGATAGTAAACATGCTCAGTACATGAACAATAAAGATTGCTGGTAAGTCTCAGACAATTCAGATCATGAAAGGATGCCCGCAGGGTGGGGTTCTTTCACCTCTCCTGTGGAATATGGTCATTAATAAACTCATCAGCAAATTAAACTCTAACCATTTCTACACAGTCGGTTATGCAGATGATCTGACAATCTGGTAAGACAGCAAGCATTGTGTGCAACCTGACCCAAGCGGCTCTCCGTATTGTAGAGTGATGGTGCAGGAAATATGACCTAACCGTTAATCCAAAAAAAAAAGGTTATAGTAATGTTCACACTAAAACGAATGCTGAATAACTATCATCTTCCAAGTCTTTTCAGCACAAAACTCCAGCTTTCCTCCGAGGTAAAATACCTAGGTCTTACCTTGGACAGTAAACTTAACTGGAACAAACACATAGAAAACAAAATCAGCAAAGCTAGTTTAACTTTCTGGCAATGCAGAAACATGATTGGCAAATGATGGGGTTTAACGCCAAAAATTATACTGTGGCTGTACAAAACTGTAATTCGGCCCATGATCACATACGGCTCTCTGGTATGGTGGACCAAAACCAATGAAGCCAACACTATACGAAAGCTTCAGCGTTACCAGAGATTGGCTTGTATGGCTGCCACGGCCTGCATAAGGACTACACCAACAGCAGCTGAGTTGCGGATACAGCCCATCGTAAACTAAACTAAACTATTACTTCACATACTAAATAAAAAAAACCCAATGGTAAGAGAATACTGTGGTCCATAGACATTCACATTCATTCTTGCTTAAGAATCTCCCCTGAGGACTATGATGGAATGCCTCATATCCAATAAAAAGGGACATAATTGTATTACAGTAATTAAGAACATTCTCTTTTTGAAGTCATCATAAAGGTAAACTTACCTTTTCAAATCCTTTTTCTTTAAATATGGTTTAGCATCTTTTAAAGAATTGGCAATTTTTTTCTTATATTCATTAACTATATTATTGTATTTTGTTACAAATATTTCTCTTTCACTTTTACTTAAAGAAAGCCAAGATTTAGTTGCTTCCACTAAAGTTGTGTGTCTCTAAAATCAGAATGTAAAATATAAAACTACTGTATATAAAATAACTAAATTCATTCGTTTTTTCCTACATGTGATTTTTCTTTAATTTTGGTCATGCCAGCTGTTCTCAAGGAAACATAGCCATCTGTGCAGAACAGGACATGAGTACATGCTTTTCAAGGCACATTGGTGAAACATCATTAACCAATTCCAGACTTCAGACTGCTACAGAGAATTTCTTGACAGAAAACCTAATAACACTCGGGAGTCGAGTTTGGGACCTCATTATCAACATTTTTTTATTAATTCTTAAAGAGTGTACAATCTTCACTTTTAAAATTTTGCCAAATTGTAAGTCAGTTTGACGGCAACAAAATGATTTAACACATCACGCTCCTTAATGATAATATATGGTACTTATAAATAGCTAAATTTCTGCTTATCTTAAATACAAGAAACATTCACCACTAATGACACAAGGACAGATAATATTTCCTCAAGAGAGTTGCGCTTACAATTGCTAGAACAACTAGCCAAGGAAGTCCTTTGCAATATATACCCATAACATGACAAGAAGGGTAATGTTTATCAGTGGCGAAGCTAGGGCTCCAAACTAGGACAAGCCCAAGATATGGTTTTGTTGTTTTTAGCAGTTTTATAAAAATACACCAATCTTGATCTGTCTCCACTTTTTAGTTTCATATTCAGTGCTGTCAAGGACGTGTTTAACAAAGCACACAGAAGGCATACTTCCACTAGATAAATTGTATGACATATGCAATTGTATACCTTCGGTGGCTTTGAAAAGAGCCGTTTGGGTTTGCTTGAGGGACAGAAAAAGATATTTTTTTACAATACAATACATGAACAAAAGAAAAGCATGAACAAAGTACAAACAAACTATGTACAAAATTAAAAAAAGGGACGCCTGGCAGATGTGAAACATCGAAATTATTTTGTTTAAGTTACGACGACGAAGCTACCAATTAGATATGGTATAACGAGAAGATAAATCTTTGAAATTTTTTTAACCATAAAATAATGACTATTTATTATATAATTATTCATTTTCAATTTTAATAAACCATACAAAATGATATTTTTAACTCTAAATATTAAAATAGCCATTAGCGTGTTTATGCCATCTAGCATAATCTTTACGTACCACCATGAGAATCGATCAATTTTATAGTTCGATAAAATGACTTCACCTATATTAAGTAGATGGCGCTATTAAAATTTTATATAGGTACTGAAAGACAAAGATATATTCTTTAAAAACCTAAATACATATATTAATTTAATTTATTAAATTAAAATTTGGGCTTCACATTAAAAAAAGATTGTAACAATTAGTAGCTATAAAAAATAATAAATATGAGATATCTAGGTATCTCATATTTTATGCTGAAGTTCAAAATGATATTTTTAACTCATATGGTAATATTGTATTTAATACGTATTGAGTTATTAAACCTTTAAATACGCCTAGAATAATTAAACTTTAATACTAAAGAGTCTGTACCTATTGAAGTATGAAGAAATGTTTATTGAACTAAAATTTCATTTTTAAAGATTTTATCTTTTCCTCGCCGATTAGCATTTTAACACACTTATATTCATCACAAGAAACACTATTATCCTCCCATTTTCACTAAAAATCTTTGAAATAGCATAAAATTTTAACAGACACAACAAAAATAAACATAAACATTGAAATGTGAAGTGAACTTTGCAAATGTATTACCATTATACGGACCATACCCCCACTCGCTAACGCACTCCTAACCAACTTCAGTGCAAAGCACGGCTCTTGGTTCCATATTAATTGCTATATAAACATTTCGTAGTTATATTTCATTATAGAACATTTTGCCATAGGTTAGAAAAGGAGCGAACATCTTCTCGAAAGCCCGGTAAAAAGCCAACGCGTGTGAGAGAGAGACGACAAAATCAACTCCTTGCGTTCAATAATTTTGGAAGTCCAGTGTATTTCGAATTGAAAGCAAACTGCCAAGTGTTGACATTACATATTATATGCTACGAGGTCATGCCCTGCAGAGCGCGCAGGAAATTTGAAATAGTCTGAAACCGTTTACGAGTTATCTTATTAGTTGATATTATTGATTGAGCAGTTTTATAGCAAGCCCGGCTTCTGGGCTTTTATGGAGGCTTCGCCACTGATGTTTATATAATAATTGTATAAAATTGCTTAAACACATGAAAAATCACCTTAAGTCTTTAAGTCTCATTTCTGGGTAAAATCGTTTTCTCCAGTTTCAAGCACAAACTATCAAACTTTACCTGCCCCCCCCCCCCCCCAATCGCCACAGCGAATGTCCTCTCAAAAGCCCATGGCTTGATCCAGCAATGTAAGATTGTGCAGATTTCTTTTATTTTTATTTTTTGCTCTTTAGTAGATATTTATTTATAGTCGACTGTTTGACAAAATGATTTTGCTGTTCATAATTATTTGACTGATTTATATAATTATTTGTTTGCAGATTTACGTACATATTTATGGTGTTATGTGTACCTACTTTTTAAATCTGGGTTCAAAGCTTTGGTAAAAAATTTTGATAACAATAATTTAACAATGATTTAACACTATAAAATTTTAATACTTTAATTTTTATTGTTGAATACTTATTGAATAATAAAATAAAAAGTACAAAATGTAAATACATGGCTTCTTGAGGAAACAAGCTAGTATTATTTACACTTGTTTTTTTAGCGAAAATTGACCAATGACACTGCTCAGTATTTTGAAAAAAGGGAGTTTATAATAAATTTTTGTGTGTTTCTTATACTATTATACGAACAAAATAAGAAACTAAAGGTCACAGCTCATTAGTGCACCTGGCACCCGACCCTCACCGCCTCGCCTCGAGCGGTTTATATTCTTCGTATAGATTTGTATGGGCCTGCGCTTACTACATCAACTCTGTACCATCACCAGATCACCTCGCTCGCAAGGTGTCCATGCGAGGACTGTGAGTGGACCACTCGATGATAGCTCGCTGATGGCATGCTTGCTTTGCGTGAAGCGTGAGCTGCAAACGCGTGGTTCACGCGAGCGCGATGCGGCGCTCTCCACCAACCCTTCATTTCGAACCTTTCTTTTGAATGTGTCGGATGCATTGTTGTTTGTTTTTAAAATGAACAAAGAAAAATTTATAGAAGTTCGGAAATATAATTTGGTGTATGATTAAAGTGTCACACGTTGATCACGCGAGGTTCACTCGTTGACGACACGAGGCCCACTCGATGACCACGCAAGGGTCACTGGTGACAACGCGGCGTCCACCCGTGCTCCACCTATCGACTACGAGTGGACGCCTGTGACGAGGCGGTGAGGGTCGGGTGCCGGGTGGCTCTAATGAGCTGTGACCCTAAGGCTAAACTAAAAACCATAAAATTGACAAAACATTATCTTTATCTTCATTGTGATGTTAGCGCTGTTAGCCAATGCGGCTCTTAGCCGACCACCTATTTTTCAATAAAGAAAAATACAGAGATAAAGAAAAATAGGTCTAACTAGAATCAACTTACTCTTGCAACCGTATTCTCCAACAGTTTTCTTTTTTTACAGTACAATCTGACGTATAGATTTAAAGCTGTCTTTGGGATCGATGTCTGATGATTTTCTTCCATTATTTAAAAGCCAAAACCCAAAGAATAATGAATTATGAAAAATATAATTTGTGAATTGATTTATACGTTGTTGTTGTTCACAGTCATAGATAGGCCCAGAGACTCTGTGACAGAGTACATTTGTATTAACTGAATTTTTTTACTTTACGGCTCTGGGTTCTAGCCTTTCTGAGTCTAAATTAACTGAAACTGAGTCATAGGCCATAGATAAATAAATATGTAGCAAGCTTGAGACTTATATACACGAAGGTTAGAGAACAGGAGAACGATCACTATGTACTAAAGCATAGCCCGCCTGTCCTTGAAAATTGTAGAATGTATAGCGGCGCTGACGTCAGTGAGTAGTAACTGCGAAGTTAGCTGTTTATGAGTACAAGTAGATGAAGTTAGTTGAATAATGTACAAACTTTCATTTCATATTTAATGAGAAATTTTCATGCTCCGTAATTTTGCAATTTTTGATCACATAAAAAAACGTTAAAAAATAGAGAAATATTTTATTGTGCGTGGATGTACAAGTGGTTTAGCATCTGATCGGAAAATAGACTCAAAATTACTTTTATTCATCAACCTCGAACGATCGCAGCGCCTCACTTATGGTGTCCATATTTCTAGGCACTTTTTCTCTACGGTGATCGTTCTCTTGTTCTCCATGATTATATATATATATATATATATATATATATATATATATATATATATATATATATATATATATATATATATATATATATGGAGTTTTTTATTAACTGGCTTTACGGCTCTGGGCCTATAATTTATTTCGGAATCTTCATTTTATATTCTTTTTCTTCACAATATGCTAATGCGTCACATTGAGAAGCCCTTGGGAGATTTTGACGGCAGCTCAACCTAGCGGACAGTTTATGACAAAGTCACTCAAGTTCATAAGGCGCCCAAGCGATCAAAATAACGTGATGTTTATATCGACATCAAATCACTTGTTTCGTCGTTTTCTCTAATATTTCAAACGCGCGGACTCTTAATTCACAAAATTGCATCACTTTTACGAATCAAAATCCACTTCAAACCATTATTGAAGCGACAAATCAGGAGTGACAATCCGTCTACGGCAAAGTTCCCGCCAAAACTCCACCCAATATATGGAGTGTAGAGTATGAAGCATGGAGTAGAGGTAAGGAGGACAACCTCCCATTAGGAGAATACGCAGACCATTGACAGAGAAACCTATAGACAAATAGACGCCTTCTTTCGCATTCGCACACGAAAAAGATAGATTTATTCATACGTCTTGCATAGAAATGAGACAGAGCTGTGTGATTGTTTGTCCCTATCTCCGTGCCGGTTTTTTGTTTGGGAAACTACACTTTGCTAAACAAATTTGACAGTTCGTAGCGATCTAAGGAGCGATACAAGTTGGTTTAAGTAAGGAAAAAGTGTTTTGTGAGCTTAAGATTGGTGAATATTGTTCAGTTCAGATCTTATAACAATTGAAATATGTATCTAAATACGTTTGTCATAAAGGTTATTGTATAACTTAAAACTACGTTATCGTCCTTGCTTACTCGAGGCCACGCTAATCATTAGTCTACTGGTTTCTCTGTCTACGACGCAGACAGTCTCTGTCTACGGGATTTTTTTATTAACTGGCTTTACGGCTCTGGGTTTCTAGCCCTTCTGAGCCTATCACTTATTTCAGAATCTTCATTTTTATATTTTATCTTCACAATAAATGCCGATGCGTCACATTGCGAAGCCCTTGGGAGAATTTGACATTTTGAAAATCTCACGCCCGTCATTCATAAAGTAAAGGTAGGCAGAGACTGTGGACTTATATTTAGCACGATTCTAATATATCTCTCTCGCTTTCCTTACATCTATGTTCCTAGGTGTTCCTAAGCGTGCATGCTTTTTGACTTATCGTAGAGTACTCTTAATTTGGCCCATTATCAATGTATTGCCAATTTTTAACTTCCTTCGAGGGTGTTCCTTATTGACATTGCTACTCACTTCTGCAGCATAAATTTGCATTTCTAATTCAATCTTTCTCCGTGTCCAGATCACCAAAGTATGCCTTTTTAAATACTGGTCACACCATAAGTATGATCATCAAACCACTTTTTCCTTATCACACAATTTCTCACCCTATCATTCAGTCCCAATGTTTCTGCCGAAAGCTACCTGACCTGCCTGTGCTCATCAATAACGCATTCCTTGAATTTTTAAATAGAGTCAAATATTGAATAAAATACAGAAGTGTTTAATACTTGGTTAAGCGGCAGTCGCATTGCTGTCTCCACACCTTCGATTGGCATTCTTCATACGTTTCCCGCTCCCGCTGAGGCGTTGACACCTAACATACTGTTACGAGCTTGAGGTTCGTGAAAATAAAAATTGCCGATAAAATTACCTAAATTCTTTAATTTATTTACACAAATTAAAACTTAAAACACTAATAATTAAACACACTAATTCACTTTATTCCGCTCCGAAGCTTCGCTTGTCTCGCCAAATCCAATACTGACCCGATCGCATCTTGCAGCGCCTATTTATATAAATTAGCAATGAAGCATCCGGAATATTCAAGTAAATGCGCGCAAAGCGACGAGTGTAGATTTTCTAGAAACTTAGTTCTTCGGATGGCGCTGTCGGTTGAAAGATTTGTGATGTCATTTTCTGCAAAGCTCCCCTCGCTCTCGTTCCTGACACTAGATGGCGCTAGTTGACTTATTCACGCAACACTGCCCCCTCCTAAGACATGCTCGTCCCGAGCATTATCGGTCCCATAATAACGCACCAAGTAGCGATGTCAACCGATTACAATTTTTAGCACCGGTATAAACCGATTAGTAATTTAAAAAAAACCGGTTTTTTTAGGTTTTTGTTAGGTTTTTAGGATCCATATGACAATGAAAAAATTGAGTTTCTTTAATACTTATTAAACTTTATTCAATAAAAAAAACACTTATTTTTATTTTTAGTTAAATAATTAAATCATAATTTTGGTGGATAAAACAAAGTTGATCTACTGCATCACCTAGCAAGCAACCTGTTCCTTCGCAATGATAAGAAATAGCCGGAAGTAGAAAACATTCGTTTCTAAGGTGCAGAAGTCACTGGCACTGACAGATATTTTAAATCCATGTTATTAAGCGGCGCCAAATGTTTGTTTGTTTTTAGTAAGTACCAGCAACTTCTGTATGTTTGTCTTCTCGCTCAGGCAATCGATAGAATCAGGCGTTACTTTGCGGAAATCCATTATAATAAAAAATAAAAATATAAATTTCTTCGCAACCTTCCGGTAAATAAAATAAAATGATGTGTCTTCAATCCAGGTAAGACACATCATTGTATTTATTTAGCGGAAGGTTGCAAAGATATTTATATTTATATTTTTATTTTTATTCTCGCTCAGGGTCAATCTCGGTTTCCATATACGTGTGCAGTATGTTTACTGCAGAAGCAGTCGCATATGAAACACCACTCTCAGTCCGTTTGTTATGAAGATTCATGATTTGAGAAGATGTTCTTCATGATTTCGGTCAAATTTTCAGAAGTATGCGAATTAGTAACTTCCGATGTTGTCAAAACGACTAACTTTTCAGATAACATTCATGAAAAAATGTACCGTACATTTCATTTCAGGGTGCATTTGACCATATAGATCTGTGGTTAGTGCGACGTATTCTGCATTTTTTAAGAAACTCTCGAGCTGCGTCTCACCTTTGCGTATAAAGCGGGTATCAATTCATATCGATTATTTTTTTCTCTTAAAGGCAGTACATAGTTAGGATTAAAGGCTTCTACAAACCTTTTGAAGCCTTTATCTTCTGCTACGGAGAATGGCTAGAAATTGGTGGAAATTGGTAGCATCAATGTAAGATATTCATCCATTTTCTTTTTGTTACTCCCCATCGACATTTTCAACCCTCTTTGAATTAAGGTTTTCCGTGGATGCTCTTGGTCAGTATTATTTGACGTGAGCGGGATAGATTGCTCATTGTCATTGATGGCATGCTTCTCAGGATTGACTGGCACTGTTGCTTGTGGATGACTTCTCTCGAGATGAGCCAACATATTAAGCGTCCCTCCGCCAACCCTGATAATTTTTCGATATAACTGACATTTAGCCGAATCATTATTCAATTTTTCAAAATGATTTCTTGTAAGAGAATTTCCTTTTACTTTTGGAATCCTGCAAACAAACAAAAATCGATCAAATTAGTAGGTTACTTTATAGACCACAGGTAAAATTGAAATGAAACTGCTTTATTATTTAAACAAAACATAATAATGCTAATTACCTTTTGTAGTTCTTGTTATAAACAAGGTACAAACAATTATTTGAGGCAGTTAAATACGACACAAACTTTAACTGATTCGGACTATCTTTATGCTTTGCAAAAAATATTGCAGAATTGTACAATCGTCTCTGATCGGTAAATCCCCTATGGCTATCGGGCGACATTTTCGGGATTCTCCAACTACTGCTACTCCTAAGGATTCTGATACACGTTGTAAAGTTATAAGGCTGCCAACATGCAAAATAAATCGGTTATTTAACTAGAACCGGTACATACCGGTTTTATCAAAAACCGGTTTTTATCAGGTTTTCTTAAAACCGGTTGACATCACTAGCGCCAAGCGATCCACATGGACGATCTTAGGAGTCCCTCTTGCACCTTTCTGTATCCGGTAGGTCACATCGTTGATCCTGGTTACAATCCGGTACGGGCCGTCCCATTTAGCTTGAAGCTTAGGAGATTTCCCTTTGCTCCGGACTGGATTGTGCAACCACACTAATGAACCTTCGTTGAACCCTTTATTGTTCATTTTGCGGTCGTACCGGGTTTTCATTTTCTCAGACATTTGCTGGCCCGATTGTCTGACGTGCTCATAAATGTCATTCATTTTGTTCCGCAAGTCATTTGCATAATCGGTTATACTGCGTGGAGCATCAGGTGGTATCCCGGTGATCAGGTCCGCAGGCAGCCGTAATTCTCTCCCAAAGTTTGCGAAAGCTGGTGTCACTGATGTACTTTCGTGAACAGCGCTTCGATATGACAACAAAAACGGTTGTATGTGCTTGTCCCAATCTCGTTGCCGATTGTCTACAACTTTTGCTAGGTACCTCTTCAATGTCTGATTAAATCGTTCCACCATTCCATCAGATTGCGGGTGATAAGAAGTCGTTCTTGTTTTATGAGTACCCATAACTCGGCAAGTTTCCTGGAATATTTGAGACTCAAAATTCCTTCCTTGATCGCTGTGAATCTCTAAAGGTACTCCAAAACGACAGAAGACTTCATGAACTAGTTTATCTGCAACTGTTGAAGCTTCTTGATTTGGAATGGCAAAAACTTCTGGCCACTTTGTGAAGTAATCCATCACAACCATGAAATACTTGTTACCGCTTTCACTCTCCGGAAACGGCCCCGCCACGTCAATGGCTATTCTCTCCCATGGTGCACCAACATTGTACAACTTCAATGCACTTCTATTACGAGTCTGAGGTCCCTTTACAGCCGCACAACTTGTACATTTGCGACACCAGTCCTCGACATCGTTTCGACAGTGGACCCAATAAAACCGTTCTCGGGTCTTCAGTAGAGTTCGTTTAACTCCCAGATGGCCTCCGGAACAATAATTATGGTACAGCTGTAGAACATCCGGTACTTTAGCTTTAGGGACAACCATTTGCAAATGACAGCTGTCTCTCCTAACATTTTCCCATTAACGGCACAGAACTCCATCCTGAAGCAGCAAGCTGTCCCACTGGGCCCAATAGCTTTTAGTGGTCGAACTGATTGCTGAGACGTCGCTCCACTTAGGCTTGGGAGCACTGGCCTTTATCCATTCCAGAATCGGCTTGATGTCCGGATCTTCCTGCTGTGCATGTTGGAAGCTGTCCTTCCATTCATTGCTGAGGTAGTCCGTCCTGAGCATCCTCACGGATACCTCTTCCTTACTCTCTTGCCTAGTACAATGGTTGCAATCTTCAGGACAAGGTCTTCTTGACAATGCATCTGCGTTGCCGTGAGATTTTCCGCTGCGATGTTCGATCTCAAAGTCGTATTCCTGCAGTAGTTCAATCCACCTCGCAACTTGTCCTTCTGGATTTTTAAACTGCAATAGCCATTTTAGTGCAGCATGGTCAGTTCGTAAGTGAAATTTTCGTCCCAGAAGATATTTGCTAAAATGCTGCAACGACTTTACCACAGCGAGCAATTCGCATCTTGTGACACAATAGTTCCTTTCCGGTTTTGACAACGACTTGCTGAAGTACGCTATCACGACCTCTTGGTCACCATTCCGTTGAGACAACACACCGCCAAGTCCTATATCACTTGCGTCTGTGTTAACTACAAATTCTTTGCTTGCATCAGGGTATCCCAAAATAGGTGTTTTGCAAAGACGGTCCTTGAGCTCGTGGAATGCGATATTGCAACTTTCATCCCAGCAGAAATGTCGCTTCTCCTCGGTTAGCTTGTGCAGAGGTTGGGCTATATCTGCAAAGTTCTTCACAAATCGCCGGTAATAGGAGCACAAACCCATGCCGTGTAGTGGCGGTTAAGAATATCCACTACCCCATATCTTCCCGTGGGTGTCGTAAAAGGCGACAGAGGGAAACAGGCAGGAGATGGACAGCAGCATCTTCCTGATAACAGCAACGGCCCCCAGTCCCCGGCGGCCCCGCTATTCCTGGCTACGGTGGCGACCATGGTAACGGCGGGGCAGGGGGTGCTAAGAATCTCCGGTGGAGGTTCGGTTGCCACCTACGACGACTCTACCTGGCAACATTTAACGCACGCACACTGAGGACTGACGAGAAGACCCTGGAGCTGGAAGAAGAGATAGACAAGTTGCGCTGGAGTATTATAGGGTTATCCGAGGTCCGAAGAGAGGGGGAGGACACGGTGATTCTCGAATCCGGCAACTTGTTCTATCACCGGGAGGGCGACCATCTGTCCCAAGGAGGTGTCGGATTTATCGTCCACAAGTCTCTCGCCAACAACGTTGTAAAGATTGGGAGTGTGTCGGCGAGGGTCGCGTACCTGATACTCAGAATCACCAAACGGTATTCGCTGAAGGTCATACAGGTTTACGCACCAACCTCGGCACATCCCGATGAGGAGGTGGAGGAAATGTATGAGGATATTTCCAAAGCCATGCATTCCTCCAAAACCCACTACACGGTGTTGATGGGAGACTTCAACGCAAAACTAGGCACAAGAGAAAGCGGTGAGCTGAAGTTAGGGAAATTTGGAGTAGGGCAACGGAACCGAAGGGGCCAGCAGCTGGCCGACTTTACAGAGAAAGAGGGACTCTTTATGATGAACTCTTTCTTCCAGAAGCGGCCCCACAGGAAGTAGACCTGGTCGAGCCCCGACGGTTCGACAAAAAATGAGATTGACTTCATTATGACGACCAGACGCCAACTGTTCAGTGATGTCTCAGTGATCGCAAGGGTGAAAACTGGCAGCGATCACCAAATGGTTAGAGGCACACTGAATCTAAACGTGAAGTTGGAGAGGTCTCGTCTAATGAAGTCAACGCTCCGTCCCCCTTGTACTCTAATCCAGAATCACGAAACATTTCAGCTCGAGTTACGTAACTGCTTTCAGTGCCTACAAGATTGCAATGCAGTGGACGATATGAATGACAAGCTCGTGGAAACTGTCCATGCGGTCGGAGCTAAGTTCTGCAAGACCGACCGCAGAAGAACACAAAAGCTCTCCGATCACACTCTTAATCTCATGGCTGTTAAACGGGACATGAGGTTGCAATCGTCAACAGATTTGACAACATACAGGCAACTGAACAGACAGATCTCCAAATGCATGCGGCGAGACTTACGCAAATTTAATACTGCTCCTATTTAAGAAGCGATTGAGCGGAACCAGGGCTCCAAAGTTTTTGCCAGAGATCTGTCTGCTAGTAAGAGCCAACTGTCAAAGCTGAAGACTGAGTGTGGCAGCATTGTTTCCGGGACACCTAAGATTTTGAGTGAGATTGAGAGGTTCTATGGGCAGCTGTACACATCATCGTTGGAGCCACACGCAAGTGTGAGTAACGATCCAAGAGCAAGTCTTATCCGACACTATTCCGATGATATTCCAGACGTCAGTCTAAGCGAGATTAGAATGGCTCCCCAGCACCTTAAAAACGGCAGGGCCCCAGGCGAGGATGGAATTACAGCGGAGCTTCTGAAAACGGGTGGAACACCGGTACTTGAAGTCCTTCAGAAGCTCTTCAATTCCGTCCTCCATGGTGGCACTACTCCAGAGGCGTGGAGCAGAAGTGCGGTGGTCTTGTTCTTTAAGAAAGGCGACAACGCTCTCTTGAAGAACTACAGACCGATTTCCCTTCTGAGCCGCGTCTACGTGCTGTTTTCGAGAGTCATTACGAATCGTCTCGCACGCAGACTCGACGACGTCCAGCCTCCCGAACAAGCCGGTTTCCGAAAAGGCTTCAGTACCATAGACCACATACATACCCTGCGGCAGATTGTACAGAAGACTGAAGAGTACAATTTGCCACTTTGCCTGGCGTATGTGGACTATGAGAAAGCCTTTGATTCCGTCGAAATTTGGGCGGTGCTGCAGTCCCTTCAGCGGTGCCAAGTTGACTGTCGGTATATCGAAGTGCTGAAGTGTTTGTACAGTAGGGCTACGATGGCTATCCGAGTACAGAACCAGAGCTCGAAACCTATCCAACTGCAGAGAGGTGTAAGACAGGGTGACGTTATATCCCCGAAACTCTTCACCGCTGCTTTGGAAGACGTTTTCAAGCTACTGGACTGGAAAGGATACGGTATTAACATCAATGGCGAGTACATCACTCACCTTCGATTTGCCGACGATATAGTCCTTATGGCAGAATCGCTGGAGGACTTAAGCACTTTGCTCAATGACCTCAATAGTGCCTCCCAACGGATAGGTCTTAAGATGAACATGGACAAAACAAAGATCATGTTTAATGTCCATGTCACACCTATGCCGGTAGTTGTTGGGAGCACTATGCTCGAAGTTGTTGACGAGTACGTTTACCTGGGACAAATAGTCCGACTAGGTAAGTCCAACTTCGACGGAGAGGTCAATCGACGGATTCAACTCGGCTGGGCAGCGTTCGGGAAATAACGACATATCTTCTCGTCAGGTATGCCTCAATCTCTAAAAACTAGATTGTACAACCAGTGCGTGTTGCCAGTGATGACTTACGGATCTGAGACGTGGTCCTTCACTGCTGGCCGTATGAGGACGCTCAAGGTCGCTCAGCGAGCTATGGAGAGGGCTATGCTCGGAGTTTCTCTGCGTGATAGACTCAGAAATGAGGATATCCGCAGTAAAACCAGAGTGACCGACATAGCCCAACGGATTAGTAAGCTGAAGTGGCAATGGGCCGGCCATATAGCTCGAAGAACCGATAACCGATGGGGAAGAAAGGTTCTCGAGTGGCAGCCTCGTACCGGTAGGCGTAGTGTAGGGCGACCCCCCACTAGATGGAGTGACGACCTGGTAAGATATGCAGGAAGTCGATGGATGCAGGTGTCTCAGGACCGTGCTTTGTGGCATTACTTGGGGGAGGCCTATGTTCAGCAGTGGACTTGTGAAGGGCTGTAATGATGATGATGAGGAGCACAAACCCAAAAATGCTCTAACCTGCGGCTTGTCTTTTGGAACCGGCCAATCCTTGACAGCGGCGATTTTCTCTGGATCTGTGCGGATACCTTCTTCCGATACTACAAACCCCAAAAAGTTGCTGGAGCATTGCACAACCCAAACGGCATTACTTTAAATTGCCACAGACCCTTTCCCGTCGAGAACGCAGTTTTCTCCTTGTCCTTAGGGTCAATTTCAACTTGCCAGTAGCCACTTTTTAGATCCAGCGTGCTAAACCACTTTACTCCTGTAAGCATGTCCAGCGTGTCATCAATTCTTGGCAAGGGATAGCTGTCCTTCTTCGTAACGTCGTTCAGACGGCGGTAGTCAACACAAAACCGCATGCTGCCATCCTTCTTCTTCACCAGCACCAGTGGTGAACACCATGGACTAGAGGAAGGTTCAATAACACCATCCTTCACCATTCCTTCAATCATGGTTTCCACTTCCTTTTCACGTGCTACCGGCAATATTCTTGGCCGCTGACGGATAGGCAATTCTTCTCCTGTGTTTATTTTGTGTTGAACTAAGCCAGTCTTTCCTATGTCAGCATCGTTTGATGAGAATACATCGGCGTACTTGAGTAACAACTTCTTCGCCTTGACCAATTCGTTCGGGGAGAGAACACTGCGACAGTCTTCCAAAAGTGTGGTCACTCTCGTTTCTGCATCCTTGCTGGGGGTCCCACTCGATATATATTGGCACCGACGTAACCAATCCACTTCCTCACAAGTACCAATCAGTGTGCCTTTTTCTATATTCTGTTCCCGGTCACAAAGGTTCAGCACACGTACTCCTGAGATGTCAGTGGTTCTGACCAAGGTTCAAGCCACTTTCCATGGAAGGTCATTGTTTACCCTTTCCACAAGTACACAACGGTGAGCTTGCCCAGCGTTTCGAGGAAGACTAACCGGAACAATCGTTTCCGATCTCGGCGGAAGAACAATCTTCTTAATGCTGTACACGTTCCCTGGTAACGCACCTTCCATAAAAAGTTCCTCCTGTCCACATTTCAAAACACCTTGCTTAACGTCGATCTCACAACAATTATTCCTCATAAAGTCTAGGCCTAGGATGCAGTCGTCCATTATATCAGCCACGATGACATTATGCAGGTAGATCACGTTGCCTAGCTTCAACTCCATCTCCTTCTCTCCACGGACGGGTATACGCTGACCGGTGGCTGTTACCAAATTAATGCGTTCTCGGTTGTATGCGGAGTCCCCAAGGAACTGACTTATAAGTTGGGAACTAACAACCGTACGAGAGGCTCCAGTGTCTATGGTCAGTTTACACGGCATTCCGTTGACCTCGCCCTTGATGATTAGACTTAGATTAGATTAGACTGTTCCCATCATGGGTTTGTGAGATCGAGATCCTTGGGGCTCTTTTAACATCAGCCAGCACCCGCCCCGCAGTTCTGGCTTTTACTCGTTTCCCTGCTGCTGCTGGGCGGTGCTGTTGGCCGCACTACCCTCCTGAGATCGTTCACCTTCCCGTTCGCTTAGGGCAGGCAGCTGGATCGAAGATGGCCCTTTTCCCCACAGCCATAGCACCTTGGGCTGTATCCTTTGTTGCGGTCGCGAACTGTAGCTGCTGCAACCTCCCTGACGCGATGGGAACGATGATCCTGCCGCACGGCTTCCACTTCCAGTGCATGGGCCAAGGCGTCCTTAAGCGTCTCGTGGTGCCCGAGCCTCACAGCAGCTCTGAATTCCAGGTCGCGGATGCCGTCGATGAATGTCTGCACCAGGTTCCCTTCAATGAGCGCAGGTACAGACCGGTATGCTTTTCGCACCAGCTTCTCCACCTCTAGAGCCCAATGCTGCAGGTTTTCGTTGACGCGCTGCACGCGATATTTAAGCTGCGCACGAAAGACGTGTTCCAGGTGAGCGTCGCCATATCTCGCCTCCAATGCCTCAAGGAGTTACTCATAAGTCACTTCCTCACCGAGAGCTTCCAGAACTGTTAAGGCCAGGTCGCGCAGGCCTAGTGTGAGAGCAGTCATGGCCTGACTTTTATTCCAGCCGTTCGCCTTCATAACAGCCTCGAACTGGATTTTGTAGGCTGACCAGGAAGAGCTACCGTCGAACGGTGGCACCTTGAACCCACGTAGCGAAGGTGTTGTAGCTACTACGGGAGCTGTAGCTCCATCTCCAAGTTTGAGTTCGTCCACTGATTTCTTCATGTCAGCCATTACGTTGTCAACCCGATTGCTTACTTGGTCGATTCGGGTTTCAGCTTTCTCGATTCGGGTTTCAGCTTTCGCGATTTGGGTTTCAGCTTCTGATAGGCGGTTGTCATGCTGAGCAACCCTATCCTTCACCTCCTTGATCTCATTCCCGAAGGTAGCGTGAAGATCCTTCATGAGGAGCATCTGCACTTCCAATCGACGGACCTGTTCCTCTTGTCCGCTCTGCAGCTGCTCCTTCAACTGACGGACCTGTTCCTCCTGTCGGCGAGCCTGCTCCTGCAGCATCACCATCAGAGCACCTAAGTCAGGTGCTGCAGATGTAGGAGCTACTGACGGGCCTACAGCTGGCGGCTGGCCCTCCGACGTCTGCGGCGTTGCACCACCAAATCTCCTTTGGTCCGTCTCCTGCTGGCGTTGACTTCGGGTACGGACACCCTCCGTTTCCTCCTTAGGTAAAATCGGCATGATTTTATCCCACTTCTGACACCAATTGTTACGAGCTTGAGGTTCGTGACAATAAAAATTGCCGATAAAATTACCTAAATTAACACTTTAATTTATTTATACAAATTAAAACTTAAAACACTAATAATTAAACACACTAATTCACTTTATTCCGCTCCGAAGCTTCGCTTGTCTCGCCAAATCCAATACTGCCCCGATCGCATCTTGCAGCGCCTATTTATATAAATTAGCAATGAAGCATCCGGAATATTCAAGTAAATGCGCGCAAAGCGATGAGTGTTCGAGTGTAGATTTTCTAGAAACTTAGTTCTTCGGATGGCGCTGTCGGTTGAAAGATTTGTGATGTCATTTTCTGCAAAGCTCCCCTCGCTCTCGTTCCTGACACTAGATGGCGCTAGTTGACTTATTCACGCAACAATACTTTGTAACGATCGCATTACTGCAGTATTAATTTTACTCTCGTGCTTCTGAATATATTCTACATTTAGGTAGGTACTGAAATAACGTGGCAAATTGCCATACGTGCCTTTTTCACATTCTGACCTCCCACAATAGAGTGAAGAGTCTCAGTCTTTGTTCTAGATTCACACTTCGTTCTTTATCCTTGCCATCCTTGATACACACTTCCTAAATACACAGGCTAATCCACTTGCTCTACTAACTCTCCTTTTCCTATTTTACAAAAACTATCACTTTCGTCTTACTTGCGTTTACTTTCATTTATACATTCATCAATGTTAAAAAGACATCATACTACCATCTCGTCATATAAAGTCATTATTTGCAACTCATCCGTCACAATTATATGTCTTAATCGTCGGCATACTAAATGCATCTGGTGGTTACTCGCCCATTCTTAACCCATGAGTTTCTGGCTCATTTACTCGAGATGTTACCTTTCAAAACACGCTTTCAAAACATTTCTTCCATTCCATCTCTTTAAGTACAGAGCTTCCGTCCTTTATTGATTTTCTTTTCTACTTCTTCATTCACTCTCATAATTCGATGTTTTAAAACTGCCTTTTTTTCAGTCATCTTTCCAATCATACTTTTTATCAATATATTTACAAGCTTGTAATGAGCATATTTGTATTTGATATAATTTATATTGAGGGTAGTGAAAGTATAAATAAACACTAGAATTTTTTACATTTATTATGATATGTGCCCTCAATATTACGAAGTAAGTAACTCCATTTTTCTGTATTTTTTTCTTAATGTTGACACGGGATCTTTAAACAAAATGGGATCGAGTCGAAGAATGGACCGCATGAGAGGCATATATCCCCATGCTGCAGCAAACGTATTCAAGCAGGACTGTCGCTGGACGAAGTGTTCTGGGTCAGTCCATGATGATCTAAATGCATAAATTACATGATTAAGATACGATTCGTCGACAAATATATTTGCAATTTTGAGAAGGACAAAATTTTGATAAGTAAGATAATAAAAGATAAAGGATATGATGGTTTACCTGTAGCGATGATGCGCGGGTTTATAGCGGCGGCGCTGCGCCAGCTTGAGAGGCGGGCGACGCGTGTAGTGTGCGACGAGACAGTTGAGGAGGATGTCCTCACAGTTGCGCGCGCGGCGCACGGCCAGGCGTAGCGCGGGCGCGGCGGCACCGTACAGCGCCAGCGCCGCGCGATGCACTAGCGCCGCGCCCGGCAGCACCATCGAGTACGCGCCCCCCCACTTGCTGCTGTAGCCCCAAGCGCCCTGTCCAGTAGCAGCATCATGTTATATCTACACGACTACTCGACGAGCCCTCCCGTCAGGTATTGAAAAGGTAATCATAATCTTTATTGCAATCAAAACCTAACCTAACCTAAGATGTGATGGTTTAAAAAAAGATCGCATTTGAACCCGGTTTAGGAGTAGCCTGATACCCACTCGGTTCATACATTAATTATTATATTTTATTGCGGAACCTAGATGTAAAATTTCAAGAATTTTTTTTTTTGATGGGCCTAAGGGAAAATCCGTTTTTAGTGGGCGCCTAAACTGCGAAATAAGTAACTATACTAAATTTGAAGTAAATCTAGGAGTATATTTCTAGAGATCTCTTGATGAGTCAGTCTACATATATATATATATATATATATATATATATATATATATATATATATATATATATGTATATATGTATATATATGTATATATGTATATATACTGGACTATGGGCTGTAACTTTACTTTTCTTTATTAGCCCTTCAATTCCCATGCAATTCAATTCAATTAATAATCCCAATGTCAAATAATATACGAGGGTGGATTGAAAAGTACTCGGCCTAACCAAGAAAATAAACACATACTAAATCAGTTATATTTTTATTTTTCTACATAATCACCATCAAGTTCAATACACTTTTGCCACCTTCCCTTCCAAGCATTTAGACCGTTGAAAAAAAATGGTTCTTCCTTAGAGTCAAAATATGCGTCTACAGCTGCTTTGACCTCGTCGTTTGTCGAAAATCTTTGACCTCCCAAGTGCTTTTTTAGGTTAGGGAACAGAAAGAAGTCTGATGGTGCCAGATCAGGTGAATACGGCGGATGCGATAACAGTTCAAAGCCACAGTTGTGAATTTCAGCCATTGACTGTACTGACGTGTGAACACGGGCGTTATCTTGATGAAACAGGACTTTTCTTCTGAGCATTCCTCGACGTTTTTCTTTTATTTCCTCTCGTAAACGACGTAGTAAGGTGCAGTAGTAATCAGAGTTTATAGTCTGACCCCTTTCAAGATAATCAATCATAATCACACCTTTCGAGTCCCAGAATACTGAAGCCATCACCTTATTTGCCGACAAAATCGACTTAGCCTTTTTAGGGGGTGGTGAACCAGGTCTTCTCCACTGTTTTGATTGTTGTTTTGTTTCCGGTGTACAGTAATGAACCCATGTTTCGTCCATAGTAACAAAACGATTCAAAATATCATCTGCATCGGCTTCAAATAACTCCAAACAGTCGCGTGAAATAGTCTTCCTTTTTCCTTTCCTTTTTTGTTCAACTGAAAGCAGTCGCGGAACCCACCTCGCAGACACCTTGTGGAAACCCAACTCGTTGACAATGATGTTTTGAGTTCGTTCATAAGAGATGCCTATAATCTCGGCTATCTCTCTAATTTTTAATCTGCGGTCTCCCATAATTAAATCAAGTACTTTTTTAATATTTTCGTCAGTAGTTGACGTCGAAGGCCTTCCAGAGCGGGGTTCATCTTTCACACTCTCTCTACCACGCTTAAATTCTGCTATCCATTTTTTGACGGATGAATATGACAGAGCACAATCGCCTAATGTACTGACCATGTCATCATGGATGGCTTTTGATGATAGCCCCTTCTTATGGAGGTACTTAATGACGGCACGCTGCTCGATTTGCTCCATTCGCGGAAATTATGTCCGATTACTTTGTTAATAAATTTATAAAATCACAACTAATTATCGCACACGTTTCGAACTTCACACAATGAACTAGTCTGAACTGAACTAAATAATGTGGGTAGATTTGATTTTTAGAATTGAATGGATCTGTGTTAGGCCGAGTACTTTTCAATCCACCCTCGTAATATTAATAGTCAAATAATAATAAATGTGAAGTAAAATAATAATAGTAGTAGGTAATTGACGACCCCATCGCCCGCTGACGTAACGGTTATGTCACAAAACTGCTACGTCAGCGCAGTCAGTCAGCACCTTGCCAAGAGGTGTTATTGCCGTGCCTCGGCAAAAATTGAAGGTGCAAAGACCCGCTTGTGCACATGGCCTCACCATGAAACAGCGACGGGTCTGGGCGTCTCACGTTAAATGACGCCCATTAAAAAGTATGAAGGTATTTTATAAAACGCGCAAAGGGCCGCTGCGAGGTCGCCAGTGCGCGTCTGGAGCTGGCGCTGGACACTACAGCATGCGAACCGCCAGCCAAGCGTGAGGTGCTGCACGACCACCCAGCAGCCCCTCGCATCCATCATCCCCACCAGCTGGATTGTTGTCGGCAGGGTCTTCGCGGGCCCAGCAATCGGCACTCACCACTGATGGAGTACGCCGCATGCGTTGGACAATGCATGTAATAAAGCCAAGAGGGGGAGCCAGGGGACCCATAGCAGAGGGTAACCTAGTTTGGGCTCCTGTCTCCCACAGCTACTCAAAAACTCTAACTATTTATGAAACTATTGTAACTATGTAAAAAGTGGGAGAAATGTTTATTATTATTATTAATGCAGATGAATAGCAACGCATTGCGGGCGTATTTTAGGGCTAAAGGGCGAGAAATTGGAGGTTTTGCCTATCGGGCTAGGATGCAGACTTTTTGCTGAACTGGAGCCATCTATAACCGTCAGCGAGCAAAACCTGACAGACCGAGTTCGATATATCTTGCGCTAAAATATATTTGATGTCGAACTCGAACGGCTACAAACAATGAACGGCGACAAAGTAGCGCTATACCAGCCTGGAGAATAATAATTGAAGAACGTATCACAAAGGCTGGGGCCTCATCGGCAGACTGAAGCATATCAGCCTGCCGATGAGGGCCAGGAAATAACAGGCCAAGGATTGTGCGCACCGTCAAGATGACGTTTGCCGGGACAAATGTTAGTTTGTCCCAGCCGGATATAATGCAAAAACCACCACCTGTTCCAAGGAGGCGTCGGATTTATCGTCCACAAGTCTCTCCGTACACAACGTTGTAAAGATTGGAAGTGTGTCGGCGAGGGTCACGTACCTGATACTCAGAATCACCAAACGGTATTCGCTGAAGGTTATTCAGGTTAAAGCACCAACCTCGGCACATCCCGATAAGGAGGTGGAGGAATGTATGAGGATATTTCCAGAGCCACGCATTCCTCTAAAACCCACTACACGGTGTTGATGGGAGACTTCAACGCAAAACTAGGCGAAAGAGAAAGCGGTGAGCTGAAGTTAGGGAAATTTGGAGTAGGGCAACGGAACCGTATGGGCCAGCAGCTGGCCGACTTTAAGGAGAAAGAGGGACTCTTTATGATGAACTATTTCTTCCAGAAGGGGCCCCACAGGAAGTGGACCTAGTTGAGCCCCGACGGTTCGACAAAAAATGAGATTGACTTCATTATGACGACCAGACGCCAACTGTTCAGTAATGTCTCAGTGATCGCAAGGGTGAAAACTGGCAACTATCACCAAATGGTTAGAGGCACACGGAATCTAAACGTGAAGTTGGAGAGGTCTCGTCTAACGAAGTCAACGCTCCGTCCCCCTTGTACTCTAATCCAGAATCCCGAAACATTTCAGCTCGAGTTACGTAACTGCTTTCAGTGCCTACAAGATTGCAATGCAGTGGACGATATGAATGACAAGCTCGTGGAAACTGTCCATGCGGTCGGAGCTAAGTTCTGCAAGACCCGCCGCAGAAGAACACAAAAACTCTCCGATCACACTCTTAATCTCTGTTAGACGGGAGATGAGGTTGCAATCGTCAACAGATTTGAGAGCATACAGGCAACTGAACAGACAGATCTCCAAATGCATGCGGCGAGACTTGCGCAACTTTAATACTGCTCGTATTGAAGAAGCGTTGGAGCGGAGGTTTGTCTGCCAGTAAGATCCAACTGTAAAAGCTGAAGACTGAGAGTTGCAGCATCGTTTCCGGGACACCTGAGATTCTGAGTGAGATTGAGAAGTTCTATTGGCAGCTGTACACATCAACGTTGGAGCTACACGCAAGTGTGAGTAACGATCCAAGAGCAAGTCTTATCCGACACTATTCCGACGATATCCCGGACGTCAGTCTGAGCGAGATTAGAATGGCTCTCCAGCACCTTAAAAACGGCAGGGCCCCAGGCGAGGATGGAATTACAGCGGAGCTTCTGAAAGCGGGTGGAAAACCGGTACTTGAAGTCCTTCAGAGGCTCTTTAATTCCGTCCTCCATGGTGGCACTACTCCGGAGGCGTGGAGCAGAAGTGCAGTGGTCCTGTTCTTCAAGAAAAGTGACAACGCCCTCTTGAAGAACTACAGACCGATATCCCTTCTGAGCCGCGTCTACGTGCTGTTTTCGAGAGTCATTACGAATAGTCTCGCACGCAGACTCGACGACTTCCAGCCTCCCGAACCATTTCCGGAAAGCATTTAGTACCATAGACCACATACATACCCTTCGGCAAATTGTACAGAAGTCCAAAGAGTACAATCTGCCACTTTGCCTGGCGTATGTGGACTATGAGAAAGCCTTTGATTCCGTCGAAATTTGGGCGGTGCTGCAGTCCCTTCAGCGGTGCCAAGTTGACTGTCGGTATATCGAAGTGCTGAAGTGTTTGTACAGTAGGGCTACGATGGCTATCCGAGTACAGAACCAGAGCTCGAAACCTATCCAACTGCAGAGAGGTGTAAGACAGGGTGACGTTATATCCCCGAAACTCTTCACCGCTGCTTTGGAAGACGTTTTCAAGCTACTGGACTGGAAAGGATACGGTATTAACATCAATGGCGAGTACATCACTCACCTTCGATTTGCCGACGATATAGTCCTCAATGACCTCAATAGTGCCTCCCAACCGATAGGTCTTTAGATGAACATGGACAAAACAAAGATCATGTTTAATGTCCATGTCACACCTATGCCGGCAGTTGTTGGGAGCACTAAGCTCGAAGTTGTTGACGAGTACGTTTACTTGGGACAAATAGTCCGACTAGGTAAGTCCAACTTCAACCGAGAGGTCAATCGACGGATTCAACTCGGCTGGGCAGCGTTCGGGAAATTACGACGCATCTTCTCGTCAGGTATACCTCAAAACAGGAAAACTAAGTTCTACAACCAGTGCGTGTTGCCAGTGATGACCTACGGAACCGAGACGTGGTCCTTCACTGCTGGCCGTATGAGGACGCTCAAAGTCGCTCAGCGAGCTATGGAGAGGGCTATGCTCGGAGTTTCTCTGCGTGATAAGCTTAGAAATGAGGATATCCGCATTAGAACCAGAGTGACCGACATAGCCCAACGGATTAGTGAGCTGAAGTGGCAATGAGCCGGCCATATAGCTCGAAGAACCTACAATCTTTGGGGAAAAAAAGTTCTCGAGTGGCAGCCTCGTACCGGTAGGCGAAGTGTAGGGCGACCTCCCCTAGCCTCCCCCAAGGTATTGTGGCATACCTTGGGGGAGACTTATGTTCAGCAGTGGACTTGTGAAGGGCTGTAATGATGATGATTATGATAGAACCCAAACAGATGAGAAAACTGTAGAGATAGCCCATAATAGTCGTAATAATTTAAAAAAAATAAAATTAAATAGGCAGGCCGAAGAAGTTGTGGACACAGATTAAATAATATTTGTTTGATACAAATTACAATATTCTTTTTAATTATAGAAATAAATTTCAATAATTTTTAATGTCATCTGAAAGGTTATTAAACATTTTTACTGTCACACAGTGGATTAGAGCTATGTAACGCGATTATAGATTTCAGCAATATCAGCCGATTCTTATTTGGTCTAATTGAGTACTTGGAATTAGTTTCATATAATTTGGTGAATTGTTCCTAGTGTTTTTTTTACAAATTTGAATGTTTCCTAAATATATATAAACGTAAAGCTTTTTGAAGTGGAGCCTACAACTTTTTGGAATTTTTATATTTGCCAAGATTCTTATAATTTTTTTAGGATTATAAATAATTGTTGTGCATCAGTACTATTTCCATATATAGCCACAAAATGTGCATGCGTTATATGACGTCAGGGCGTTGGGAAGATCTCTTGGTTTTATTTCTCGTAATGCGTATGTGAACTAAGATGGCCTAATTTTTACTTTATTTATATGGGCTTTCCAGTTTATATGGCAGTGGATTTCCAGGCCTAGTAAGTTTACGTTATGAATAATTCCTATAGATGTATTATTATAGTTAAAAGCGATACTTAATAATGATTTAAAATTAATCTCTAGGTTGTGAATATGTGTCAGCGAATTTGTAACCTGGTTTAAGACATGGTTCAGTTTATTTTTATTTAAATTCTGATCTTTGACACCGTCATACCTTACGAGGGTTGTGTTCGCTATGGCTGCGGGGAAAAGGGCCATCTTCGATCCAGCTGCCGAAAGCGAACCCTAGAAAGGGATGTCGATCGATCTCGAGAGAGTAGTGCAGCTAACAGCACCGCCTGGCGGCGTCAGGATCATCGTTCCCCTCACGTTAGGGAGGTTGCAGCAGTTACGGTTCGCGACCACAATAAAGGATACAGCCCTAGGTGCTATGGCTGTGGGGAAACGGGCCATCTTCGATCCAGCTGCCCTAAGCACACCCTACAGCAGCAGGAATACGACTTTACTATCAGACACTGCAGCGGGAAATCTCACGGCAACGCAGATGCATTGTCAAGAAGACCTTGTCCTGAAGATTGCAACCATTGTAGTAGGCAAGAGAGTAAGGAAGTGGTATCCGTGAGGATGCTCAGGACAGACCACCTCAGCAACGGGTGGAAGGACAGCCTACGACATGCACAGCAGGAAGATCCGGACATCAAGCCGATTCTGGGATGGATGAAGGCCCGTGCTACCAAGCCCAAGTGGAGGGTCGTCTCAGCGATGAGTTCAACCACGAAAAGCTATTGGGCCCAATGGGACAGCTTGCTGCTTCAGGATGGAGTCCTTTGCCGTAAATGGGACAATGGTCGAGGAGACAGCTGTCGTTTGCAAATGGTTGTCCCTAAAGCTAAAGTGCCGAATGTTCTACAGCTGTGTCATAATGGTCGTTCAAGAGTCCATCAGGGAGTTAAACGAACTCTACTGAAGACCCGAGAACGGTTTTATTGGGTCCACTGTCGAAACGATGTCGAGGACTGGTGTCGCAAATGTACAAGTTGTGCGGCTGTAAATGGACCTCAGACTCGTAGTAGAGGTGCATTGAAGTTGTACAATGTTGGTGCACCATGGGAGAGAATAGCCATTGACGTGGCGGGGCCGTTACAGAAAGGCGCAAAGGGGACTCCTAAGATCGTCCATGTGGATCGCTTGGCGCGTTATTATGGGTCCGTAATGCTCGGGACGAGCATGTCTTAGGAGGGGGCAGTGTTGCGCGCCAAAGTAGACGGCACTAGCGCCATTTAGTGTCGAACCGAAGAACTAAACTTCTTGAAGTTGAAACTCGAACTCTCGGTACCTTGCGTGTATTTACTCGAATATTCTGGATGTTTTCGTGGAAGAGCCCTATATAAAGGCTCTGCAATACGCGATCGGGGAAGTATTGAATTTGGCGAGACAAGCGAAGCTTCGGAGCGGAATAAAGTGAATCAGTGTGATTAATTATTGGTGTTTTAAGTTTTAATTTGTGTAAAGAAAATTAAAGTGTTAATTTAGGTAATTCCATCGGCAATTTTTATTGTCACGAACCTCAAGCTCGTAACAATACGTTCGTCTCGGACTTTATGGAGTGACCTGAAGGTGTTGTACATCGGTGACTACTACGGGAACTGTTCGACGAGTAGAACTTGGTGTGCCGAGTTAGGGTTCGTTTTGTGAGTTTACGATGAGACCTTACCTTCGGACTTATGGAGTGACCTGAAGGAGTACTTTGGTGACTGCTACTGGCACTTCTCGACAAGTAGAACTAGGTGTATCGAGTTTGGGCTCCTTTAGTAAGTTATGATGAGACCTTACCTCTGAACTTGATGGAGTGACGTGAAGGTATACTTCGGTGAATGCAAACTCGGAACATCTTCTAACATTGCGATCAGTCTATAATTTGTAGTGTCTGTTTTTGTATCCCTTTTTATTTATAGGTCTCTATATATTTATCTATCTGAGAACGTTTCTTCCGTAAAAGATTGGTTGACTAAAAACTAAACGGAAAAGTTAATGAATCAAGAGATTTTATTTATTTTTATTATTTAATTTTTGATAATGTTACTAATTTCTTCTGGTTTAACTAACATAATGATTCAGTATTTAGTGTACTGGTATTTTAAAGGCTTGTGTTTGTTTAGACGTTATTGATGATGTTGAGGTTCCGATAATACCCATCAACAAATAGTGACCATGGAAAACTGAACGAAAGTATATAATTCCGGATTAAGTGCAATTGAATCCAGAAATGTTGTCTGGTTCTTTTAGCATTCATTTTTTGTTTTAAGTAGTCTACCTCCCACGGTTCACGCTTGCGGAAAAATAAATTATTGCAGTCTAATAAAATGATTTGTTCGCGGAGTTACGAACATCTGGATGGCGTACTTTTTAATGGTTCAAATCTTTGGTGTTTGATTACAATATTATTACAGAAAATAATTGTTATATCTAAAAATTTTGACGAAATTTTGTACTTATATAATGTTTTGAATTTTTTTAAACGCACTAAACAATATCAAAAGCTCAAGACAGCGACTAAAATGTCGTTTTAATAGTTACATTACAAAACTTCATTTCCAATTTAGGAAGTATTTACACAATTTTTTACGTGGTAGAGCCATGCTGCAGTTACATTAGTAGTATAGTTGTAGCACGAATGGGTCGGCTCGACCGGGGAAGGACCACGCTCTCACAGAATACCAGCGTGAAATAGTAGCTTAATGCTGCTGTATTTCGTATGGTGAGTGTAGAGAACCGGAGACCCTTTTTACTGGAAATGAGGCATTCCATCTCAGTCCTCGCGGGTGACAACGCATCTGCATTTTGATTTGTAATGGAAGAATAGATGTAGATGTCTATGGGCCGCAGCAACCACTTACCATCAGGTGGACTGTGTGCTCGTTTGTCACCCTATTCTATATAAAAAAAAGAGAATTTCTCCCGAGTGTAAGAATATTTTGCCCTGAAGTATAACTCATTTTTAAAAGAAAAATCATTAAATCCAGTTTACAATAGACGAATATTTCGCATAACAAACACACAAAAAAATTACAAAAAAGAACACAGTCGAATTGAGAACCTCTGCCTTTTTTAAGTCGGCTGAAAATGGATTTTTCATTGTATTTTTTTTCACATGTGTTCCTTTGCTATTATATGACTACCTTGATAAAGTGAATTGTGTGTATAGTGTGCGTGTTTGCTAAAGTTCTGAAAAAAAAATATATTGCAACACATGCCATGCAGCTAGTAGATAGTAAAATTAATCGAATATAATTTATACTTTTACCAAAAAGTTCAAATTAGCCGTTTAACTTCATGTTTTTTAAAGATCTAAGATCCATTTGGCTTATACAAGAAAATTGTAAAAACCACTAGACATAGAAGTAAATATTTTAATTCTGTAAACCCTTAACATAGGATAACCTTTTTATATTATACTAAAGGATAAAGGAATCATACCTTTGCTTCATCCCAATAATGACTTCTAGCTGGATAACCAACAATGCGTTCAGGGAAATGTTGCCATACTTGGAATGCAAAATCCAACTCTTCAGCAAGTAATGGTGCATCTCCATCCAATGAGAAAACAGCTGCAGTGGGAATGGCCCACAACGGCTGCCACCTTGCCGAAACACCTTCGCTGTTGAATTAAGAAGCTATTAAACAGAGCCTAATTTGTGAAATGTAAAATGAGTTAATTATGTAAAAGAATAATGATTTCTTATATTTACGCGATCATAAATTACGATTTCTTATATGACGACAAGCACCGACGCTGCGGATAGTCTGCAGTTCAAAACCGTCCCCGCCATTACATCAGTTTTGATAAACTGTCTAACAACATAACTTTATTCGCAAGAGAATATCGGTTCTTACTAAGGATTTTTCGCGAGGCAATGAAATTATAAACCATACAAATTTAAATAGAGACGATATCGCGTTGCTACCATCTGCTTGGGATCCTATAATTAACCCAAGAATACCACTGCAAGACTTTAAGATATTGTAAGCTCGTTCTACGTAGATCGGACCAAAAATTAATATTCTAAAGCAGAAGGTAGCTAAGTAAGTAGGTAGGTAGTACTATGACATCGGAATTTCAAAAGTAGATATGTGAATAACGGCTTAAAATGGACAAAAAGCTTATGTGCTTAATTTTATTTTCGTTTATTAATTAAACGTGAATTGTTGTAAAAAGTATAATAATGATTATTATTATTTGCTGTTTTAGCTTAATGACTTGTATTATATGTATATTCACTGAGAAAATGTCGGTACACCCGGAGGCGCACTTATCATATTGCTTTTATTTTATTTTTTACCGTGTTTATTAACCTCCTGAGTCCTGAACGTGGTGATAGGCAAATTTAAAAAAAAAAAACATTGTTTTAACTGCGTCTAGGGGGGATTTTTAGTACGAGAAAAATAGAAAAAAAATACATCGTTTTTCCACAAGGTTTTTCCTTATGTTCTCGTACGAGTACAAGCGGACTGTGTCATCACATGAGTACACTTTAAAATAAAACTACAATTAAATGAAAATCAACTTTATTTTCCTTATTTTTTTTAGTATTTAGTTTTGGCATCACAAATATTCTAAATAAACACAGAAAAACTTATTTTCAAACGAAAAACAAAACAAAAATCTCAGAAACTCTCTGATTAACAGGAAAGAACTAATGAAAATCAACATTTAAACAAAAATCTCAAAACGAGTTAAGTACTTTGCAACAAATACTAAGTTTTCAAAATATCAAAATAATCTTAACAATACTATTAGGAACATTGGTTTTTGGTTCTTCATACTTGAAATTTTGGTTTTAAATTTCAAGTATGAAATTGTAAATGACAGTTTCTTTGGACAGTTACACACAAATAAATATTACATTTAGAGCATTTAGTTCTACTTTTTTATCACAGTCCTTTTGTCGACATCTGCTTTGCTTATCTGTCATTATCGGTAGATGTTCAGCCTTTTGTGTACGACGAATTATAGATGGCACAGGTTGAATCAGAATACGACGTTTTTTATGTTTAGGGGCCAAGTCAGCCTCGAAATCAGACTCATTCTCCTCAGAATCCGAGCTTACAGTGTTGTGTTCTATGATTTGCTCCCCTAGCATCAGCTTAAAACTTCTCATCTGTAATATATTTTTACTAGGCGTGCCTTTTTTGTTTGCTTCTTGGCGATAAAGAAGCCAAGCATTGGTAACAGCTATATCAAAACAATGAAAAATGAACCTGATCGTCCATTTTTTGGTTCTTGCTCTGGAAGGGCAAACAGCGAGCATACGATCTACGAGATCAACGCCCCCCCATATTAGTATTGTAATGTTTTACTACTTCTGGCCTACTAACCGATTCGTAAGCCTTCTTTGTCTTTGACCATCTTGAGCAAAAATCTGTATTTTCAGCCGCATAGCACGTCGACAACATATGCACTGGTTTATTGTCAAACCATTTTGTTATTGCTAACTTCCCGTCCGTAGAGTATGTTGTAAAACAGCATCCACGTCCTTTTTCTTTCATATCACGATCTTTCATGAGCAGCACATTTTGAGGGATACGGTTTTTCATTATGGTTCCAGCACACAGTAAACCACGATCAAAAAGTGTTTCTGCCAATTTAAGGGAGGTGAAATATCTATCGAAGTATAAGACGTGTCTAGGAACTAAAGACTCAGTTAGTTGAAGAACAGAACACTCATTGACCGAATAAATGCTTCTCATAGTATCGGTAAAAGTCATGTCTCCTTGGTACACAAACATGTCGCATATTATTCCGTTTGGATTAGCTAAAACCAGAACCTTTAAACCTAATGGGTGCGGTTTATTTGGCACATATTGCCGTATTGAACAGCTCCCTGAAAATGGTATTATCATTTCGTCAATACATATATGTTGTGCTCTTTCTTGTTTTAAGCACCCTAGTAATATTCTATCGAAAAGAGGCCTCACTTTCCATAATTTATCTGAGCTTGTTTCTGAAGAGTATATTTCATCATCAAATACAATTTTTAAAGATGTTCGTATCTTGAAAAATATATCTCTAGTCATATTTTCAGCAACAATAGGAATTTTCCATTTTTTAGACCAGAACATACGTAGTTGAGGATAATTAAGGCAAGACATAACAAAAGTAATACCAAAAAATACTTTCAGTTCCTTAACAGTGAGACCCAGTGACCTCCCGTAATTTTTAATGTAAGTCCTGTTTGTTTGTACTGTGATATTTTGCAATAGCTGGTCATCGATAATAGTCGGCAAGAAAGTCTTCAGGACGCCAGTCATGTAGTCCCCGTGGTTTATAAGATGGCTGGTTAAGTTCAGGTATTATATGAGAAAAATTTGTGCCATTCCAGTCTTCTGGTGAGTAATAGTGACGAAAAGAAATACCTCGAACACGTACCCTTGATCCACGGTAACGAGTTGGCGGTCTGCCTCGGGGCCTTTGGCTTACTGATATCACACGTCTTGATGGACCTCTCGAACGCCCCCTAGATATACCCCTTCTTAGAGAATGCCCTCTTGATCTCACATTCGGAGGTCCTCTTATAAGTGTAGGAGTACATATTTCACGTGGAGGCATAGCTGGACTAAAAACCGCTGGCTCGTTTTCAAATTCTTGTTGAAAATGCCTTAAATCGTGGCTGCTTCCATTGTCACTTTCTGACTCAGACGACAATAGGCGGTGTTCTTGAATGAATACTTCTACTTCCTCTTCATCATCAGAAAGGCCATCTGAGTCATTGAAATTCAATTGCTGTTCAATTTCGCTTTCTTTCAAAGCTGTAAACAAAAATAAATATTGCAATAATTCACATAACCTCAAAATTAAAAAATTACTAAAGTTAAGACCGAGTGTACTTATACGAGTACTTTAGAAAAAAACCAGGATTTATCCATACTTTTTTTGTTAAATCCAAAAAATAACAACTCCATTCTTTCAAATGCATCTAGAACTGTATAAAAAAAGTGAAATAAAAATATATAATTATGATAAAATATTGATTAAACAGGATTAACTTACCACGTGCCATTTTTGTTACCGGCAAGACGAAGTTTTTGAGACACAGCAATTGATAATGGCCGCCTGACAGTTGTTTGTCACTTTAATCATAATGACAGAGTCATAATTGAGACAAAGAAACGCGCCATGTTTTGAAAATGCTGACGCGTTTCGTTCAACGAATTTTTATTTTCTATGTACTCATGTGAGGCCGCAGGGTCCTAAGAGGTTAAAGTAACGTTTTTCTATTCTACGAATAAAAAAGAATAATTTGTATTCGCTGGTTTTGCTCATTCAATACTGACTCGGTCGCGGTCCTTACCGGCCTTATATAGAGCCTCTTCTACTGAAACATCTAGAATGTTCGAGTACATACCTGCCCCCACTGACTAGGTGTAGAAAGTTCTAGTATAGAATTTTCTAGAAAGGTCTTAACTTTCCTAGTTCTGCTACTCGATACTAGCTAGCGCTAGTAGTAACTCGCCATGTACCAGACATTAAATATGGCGCGCAACAATAATAATATTATTAGGGATGGGCAAGGGAAAAAATAATCGATATTATAAAACAATATCGAACATTATCGCGTGATAAATAGATATATGGTCATATTTTGCATGATGTAGTACGATGAGAGCCAAAATTTTATTACAGGACGTTTTGACGACAAAAAAATCCAACAGCAAATAAAAGCTTTTGTTCTGTCTATTAAATTATAACATTTTAAAACATTACGAAATTGATACGAATTTGATAGTCTAAAATAAATATCTAGTTTCGATTTATCGCGATTGAAAATATCGACGATAAATATCGATGATTTTGAGAGAAAATATCGATATTTCGATATTGCGTTCAGTTCAATAAGATCAGTTAAATTAAATTAAGAGTAACTGTCAGAACCTAGTGGCTCTTGCCTAGCTCTTTAATAAACACTTAAGTACTTTTCTTAATTTGAAATAGTGCTAAGATGTAAAATTGGATATATATATATATATATATATATATATATATATATATATATATATATATATATATATATATTATGGTCATATTAAGCTGTCAGGCGGTGGCAGTCACCATCAGGTGAGTGACATGCTTGTAAGTTCCATCTTCCATCTTCTTTAAAAAAAGTAAATAGGTAGAGATAACTTGATTCTTACCCAGGATAATGTGTTGTTGCGTCTATAACTACAACTGGTAGAGGGTCGCGAACGTCTCCCACCATACGTGGCAGAGTCTTCAGTGTAGGTGCAGCTCGTTCACTATCCCATACTAACACTACCTATAATAATAGAACAATATTCAAAATTTGAGAGACCCTATCGAAGGTAAAGTCGAAGGATTCAAATGCCTCAGGAGCGTGCTTTGTCGCAATGTGTAGGTGGAATAAAATAAAATCTGCATGTCTATAGTAATTACAAAAAACTTCACAAAAATATGACTTTAAATTTTATGACTTTTATTTATTTGACTTGTAATTATTTTACATTCAGTATATGGGTTAAATGTGGAGACTGCAGAAATTAAAGTAATAGGGTATTTTACCAATTTTCAAAAATTCTTTTAAATGAATCATAGTGATAATGAACCACTATAATTTTTTAAACCGAATAGTGTCATAAAAATTACTTTTAATCTATCGTTTTAAATTTTCGCGTGAAAACGCTAGCCGCCATGTTGTTTAACTCGTGACGTCACAGTCGTCAATTCTGCCGATTTTGCAAAGGAATAAGATACTTTTTAATGTTTAATAATGAGTTATCATCTAAATCATTGTTGTTTTGTACCTGAATGCAAAAATACGAGCATAAGAACGCCGGGAAAGTTATGGATTCAAGTGCTAACTGATTTAAATATAAGAAATACTTGGCTAAAACTGGCAAGAAGATACATTCTAGACTACTAGAAGACTAATATGGCGGACACCGTTTTACAGATTTAAGGCACAGACGTAAAAAAGTTCTTAAAATTGAAATATAAAATTTATAATGGAATTTTACAGAGAGATCAATATATCTCGTTTACTTTTTACAAAATCTATCATAAATATATATTTTTTGATTTTATTTCACATGGTGTAAAATACCCTATTTTCGAACACGAGATCCGACGTTGCTCTAAAACAGAACACAGACAGCTCCTAATATCAATACTGATTTTGGACAGGATACGACTAACGAATGCACTCTGCATCTTTGATTTCGTAGCTTTCAAAGTGAAAACTTCGACGAAGAATTAACCAAGAGGAAGACTAGACATGAAGGTAAATAACAATGAATTAAAGTGATGTTGGAAGCCAAGCCTTATAAACAAACAAGAAATAAGTGTGATGGTTTGATGTTAGTTTACCTTCAATATTCACCTATTTGCAACTAATTTATATTTAAATATAAAAAATACAACACATGTTATTTGGCGGCATATATGGGCAAGAGGTAGATAGCTACGCAGATGGATTCCTAGCCAGAAAAGAAGTCCACTTAGGTCTAATTAGTAATTATTCAGGGATTAGTCCACTGAGGTCTATTCCGCTTCCCCTCTTTGTGACAGCCATTTTCTTTTTTTCTTAAGTTATTCTCTACGTGTGTACCAAAAAAATTATATCTCTCAAAGTTTTGGTCTCACTGAGATAAAAATAGGTTCGTTCGGAGGGCAACAATATTGTCTATCGTTTACATTACGAAAAAATGGGTCCACATACGCGTAACTTAAAAAAAATATATTTAAGTCCAAATAAATATTAAAAAATTATGCAAATCGGCAAATTACTGCAAAAACAACCCTGATTACCCTTTTTATTTATTTTTCTAGATCGACAAATTTTGAGTTAAGCTACTAAAAACATTAAGTTTACAGCTGTATGCCTATTACATTAAGACTTATTGTTATTTGAACATAGCGTATGGGCAAGCACAAAGGGCATTAATTTGTCGAAACCCTAAACAAGAAAGCATTAAAACAGTTAAGTTACTTATTAGTTTTTATTTAATTGTTTTACAAAATAGACCTTTAATTAAAATATCTAAAGCAGTTGCTCAAAATGGCGGCCTCCAGCTTGTACACAAGCTAAAGCTCTATGTGCCACCTGAGTTGATAAGCGCCTAATCATTTGTAAATCAGATCTTATTTCTTCGGCGACTAACATTATTTTTGTGATTAGTTCTTCCCTGGTGTTTGGAACTGTGGCGAACATCCTTTGTTTCATACGATCACGCAAAAAATAATCTAAGGGTGTCAGTCAAATCGGGTGAGCGAGGTGACCACACTACTGGACCACCGCGAATGGTTGTTATTTAAATAGTCTCCACTGCTCGAGAAAAAAGCGCAGGTACACCATCAAGCTGGACCCATATACATGGTACGACAAAGGTTGCTACATAAGGCTATCCGCAAACTGTGTTTCTGGGTACTCCAGGAATCTAATGCCATTTAATGTAGGAGGTAATTTCAACGGCCCTATCAAACGATCGGTCATTATACCTGCCCACACGTTCACAAAAAATTTGTGTTGAAACGAACATGGGCGCACCGCTTGTGGGTTTACCGAGCACCAGAGATGATCATTTCTGTGATTTGTAATGCCAGCTCTTGTGAATTTAGCTTCGTCAGTCCACGATCCAGATCCACGAACAAAATAATATGTTGTAGTTTTATATAGAAGCGAGGGCAAACGAGCATACGGTTCACCTGATGTTAAGTGACTACCGCAGCCCATGACCAACCGCAACACCAAGGGAATTGCAGGTGCTTTGTCGGCCCTTTAGAAAGGAGTAATCTCTTTTCTTGAAGGTCCCCAGGTCGTATTGGTCCGGAAAAATCACCGGTGGTAAATTATTCCACAGAGAGGTCGTACGCGGAAGAAAACTCCTGGTGAAACGTACACAGGTGGAACCCCAAGCATCCGGACGTGGATGGTATCGGGAGGTTTGCCGCGTAGTGCGATCATCAAATTTGGCGGCTGGGATTAATTCGAACAATTCCTGAGAGCACTCCCGTGATAAATGCGATAAAATACGCAAAGAGATGCAACATCTCTTCGCAGCGCCAGTGAATCGAGCCGATTGGAAAGCAGTCGGTCGTTGTGTGGCCGTGGAAGGAAAAGGGGAGATCTCCCGCCGGGCAAGGTGTTTTGCCCGGGGAGCAGCCAACGCTCCGTGTGATAGTTCGGAGATGTTCTATATATGCTGTTTATGATTCGGAATGTTGATAGCGTGATTTAAGCTTCGGTGTGTTTCGCTTGCGGCGCGACGACAGCGCCGCCACATCACCCCCCTGCTCAGACCGGAGGTCGATAGTGCAGTCCGATTGCCGGTGTGTCCTTTTAATGCCGGTGGGGAATGCACGCTGTGTGCGTAAGGGCAAGTGACACCGGTGCGAATAATATGCCGATGTGTAAGGCCTCTGCCTCGAATCTTGCGGGCAGCGGAGCGACGGCGACGGCGCCGCGGTAGCGGGGCGGGCACCGCAGACCCGTTCACGAAACTAGCGGGCAGATCGCGCGACACTATAGCGGCGTAGTGATGTGTTCATAGTTGTGTTGTCGAGATGTTTGTTTTTATTTGCGAACGAAATGTCTGAACAACGGCGACAACATCTTTTTGATTCAAATTTATTTCTAACGCTCGATTTACTGTGGGCAAAAGAAGAAGTGAATCCCTACTACTTATAGGGCAAGGAAAAGAAAAGGCGAGTTTTATCGAAATTACGAAGAACAGAGACAATGTCCCGACAAATTCTACGACTACACCAGAAGGAGCGTAGAAACTTTTGACTATATTCTTGAAGCTATCAAGGGCGATTTAGAGTCTGTATTCAGTTCGTTTTTAATTTCTTCCCATAACTGGTTAATTACTCATCTATTTTTATGGTTCACATCTTTGCTGTTCCATATCGGTGTTCTCTCAAAATATGTTGAAATAATTTGCTCTTGCACGTCCGAGGACATTTCGAAACGTCACAAAAATTAATTACACAACACTGGAATGTAGACGCGCGCGCGGTCACCGCTTGACTGGAGTACACCGCTCGTTGCCCGCCCCCGCGCCGCTGCCAGTCAGTCCATTTGATTTTACGCATAAGATCCTGCCGCTCCCGCGCCGCCGCCGCTGCCCGCAAGATTCGAGGCAGAGGCCTAATGCATGCCGTACTACGCACTGGCAAGTGATGCCGGTGAGAACGATGTGCCGGAGCAAGTGCCAGAAGTCTGCCTTATAAATCTGCGGTGAGTCGAGATGAAGACAAGTTGGACTGGCTTGCATGAACTGAAGACTGCAGAAGATGATTCTCAGTAGTGAATGGTAGGGGTTCTTGAGGATAATGACGAAGGCTTGAAGTTGTAGTTTCCGAAGGTGTTTGGTTGCGTGTTCAAATCACGTCGGACGGTCACCACTGTGGCCGTGGAAGAAAAAGGGGAGATCTCCCGCCGGGCAAGGTGTTCTGCCCGGGGAGCAGCCAACGCTCCGTGTGATAGTTCGGAGATGTTCTATATATGCTGTTTATGATTCGGAATTTTGATAGCGTGATTTAAGCTTCGGTGTGTTTCGCTTGCGGCGCGACGACAGCGCCGCCACAGACGATTCGAGCCGCTCTACGCTGGATGCGGTCGAGTGGAAGGAGCTGGTCCTGGGAAGCCCCAGCCTAGAGATAGAAACAGTATGCCATGTGCGGCCGAACCTGCGCCTTGTAAAGTTGCAGGCGGTGTGCCGGCATGAAATACTGTTCCGCTCTGCTGAGCACGCCAAGCTTTTAGATACCAATTTGGCCTTCTCTTCCAAGTGACCACGAAACTACACGTCACTCGATATATCGACACCCAGGATTCCGATACTGGCTGAGTCAAGAGGGAGAATGCCTTGAAACTGAGGAGATACGACAAAGGGGTTCTTTTTAGGGGTTAACGCGCAAACTTGTGTCTTCTGAGGGTTAAACTGGACTAGATTTGGTTGCCCCCAATCCCAGACTTTGTTCCACGAAGACTCGACTTCAGACACAAGTTTTTCCCGGTACTCGGAGACGTTTTCTCGTGAAATATTGGCAGGCCGGTGTACAGATCATCACCAGTGCTGTCACCTGCATAGCAATAAATGTTGCAGGTTTGCAACATATCATTGATATGCAGAAGAAACAGCGTTGGTGATAACACGTAGCCTTGTGGAACACCAGCATTAATAGGCTTGTAATTGGAGTTTGCATCGTCTACAACGACCTTGATGCTCCGACCTGCAAGAAAGCTGGTGATCCAATTGCACAAATTTTTCGGGAAGCCCATAAGAAGCTCCCTTCAAAAGAAGCGCTTTGTGTCAAACCCGATAGAAGGCCTTCGCATTGTCCAAACTAACGGCCAATACCTCCCCTTTAGACTCTACTGCCGCCGCCCATCTGAGTCAGGTAGACCAGAAGATCACCAGCTGATCGACCACGACGGAAACCGTATTAGCGATCACTAATCAGCAAGTGATTCTCAAGGTACCTCATGCTGGCAGTTTACAATGGATTCCATTGTTTTAGTGATGGCGATGGGCCTGTAGTTGGACGGGTCTGAGCGGTCACCTTTTTTAGGAATCGGGTGAACGAAAGCCGTCTAAAAAAGACGCGTTCAGACCGGTGCCAACTCTGGAGCACAAGTCCTCAGCACAATTGGGAGGACACCGTCAGGCCCACTCGACTTGTGGATGTCCAGGGAGAGGAGTGCTCTGCGAACCGAGCGCTGTGTAAACCGCACCTCCGGCATGGAGCACTCACACTACGGGATGGTCGGCGGCGTACTCCCCCCGTCATCGAGAGTCGAGTTGGACGCAAAGAAGGAGTAATAAAGAAATTAATTAATTTGCAACCTTCCGCTAACTAAATACAATGATGTGTCTTCCCTGGATTGAAGAGCACCTCCCGCCCTCCCTCAATTGCATACACAAATACCGTCACCACTAATCCCAACACCACTACTCCCGGCACCACTACTCCAAACACCACTACTCCAGGAAAGACACACCATCGACGATAATACGACACGTGTTTCGCCTCTACACGAGGCATCCTCAGGTGATGTAGATTCTACGGCGGCTGACCGCTAAGTCCCAGCCAGCCCCAGTCCCCGGCGGCCCCGCTATTCCTGGCTACGGTGGCCACCATGGTAACGGCGGGTGGGTGCTAAGAGTCTCCGGTGGAGACACGTGTCGTATTATCATCGATGGTGTGTCTTTCTTGTAGTGGTGCCGGGAGTAGTGGTGTTGGGAGTAGTGGTGCTGGGACTAGTGGTGATGGGATTTGTGCATGCAATTGAGGGAGGGCGGGAGGTGCTCTTCAATCCAGGTAAGACACATCATTGTATTTAGTTAGCGGAAGGTTGCAAATTAATTAATTTCTTTATTATAATGGATTTCCGTAAAGTAACGCCTGATTCTATCAATTAGCAAAGAAAGAGCCTAGCAGATCAGCTTTCTCCTCTGCAGCATGGGCCAGTGAGTTATCCTCCCTGTGCAGAGATGGCTGACAGAAATTCCCCTGGACAGCTTTGACGAGAGACCAGAATGCACGGGTTCCAGAAGGAAGGCGAACTCGTTTCACGCCAATTCTGCCTATGTGCTCTGACTTTGCCTTAGCAATGACTCTTTTTTAGGACCTGGAGGCGGAATTATACTTCTTTTTTAGAGCGCTGGTGTTTACATCCCGTATGTTAATGCGTCAGCCTAGGCTTGATAGATAGATAGAAAATTCTTTATTGCACTCAAACAAAACAATTTGGTACAAAGGCGAACTTAATGCCGGAAAGGCATTCTCTGCCAGCTAACCTTTTGTAGTGTGGTGAGAGCTATGGGTAGAGCCGCGAGAGAAAGAAAAATTAACTTATTTACTTTATTAAATTAACTTATTTTTTACTTAGGCTTGGTAGCACTCCTGCGCTTATAGCATGATGCTATTTTACAGGAGCGACCAAACCATGGCTGAGATTTGCCTCCGATGGGCACCACAGAGGAAGGAATAAAAAGTTGCATACCCTGAAGTACCACGTCAGCGACAGAATCAGCAACAACGTTGGAGTCGTCCGGCGAGAAGCAAACCCGCCCCCAAGGGTACCACTACTCTATTCCAATCGGCTGACCTATAGTGACACAACACGGCGGCAGCCTGCAGAATGCAACCGCGATTTCAGCGTGAGTGGCACTACACTCCGGACAAGACAATGGTCAGAGGAGCCTAAAGGGGCGTTGACGGAAATAAAAGAGAAAAAAAAAAGGAAGGTGAGTGATGTACTCGCCATTCAGATACGAAACATCAGCCGGAGAGGACACCTGCGTCTCGGTCAGAATGAAAAGAGCCGGCCTCGCCGTCTCGAAATGGTAGTGGACGGCGTTTAGGTTAGAATGAAGTCCCCTGATATTGCAGAAATCCACGGTTAGCGTGGCAGGGGTCGCCTTGGTCTTGTTGCTCATTTTGCCCCGAGCAGTTGCTGTCTTGAGCGGAATTTTGCCCCCCCCCCCCCCAGAATACGCGGGGCAGCCTGAGCACCCACGCTCAGGAGTGGAGTAACTTGGTCTTAGATGCTCAGCGAGGGATTCTCCAGGGGTGCGGGTCCTGGGGTGAACTTTACTTAATTCCGCTAGCATGTTAAGAGGGGAAGGGGGGTGGGGGATTGGGCCTCCGCCCACCTACAACCACCAGACAAAACGCGGAAGTTGAGCTTCCACCTCACGCCGGTATTCTGTGAGGTCGTGGTACCACCCCGGTTTGAGCCGGTCCATACGTGCAACAGCAAAGCTGCCGCGTGGCTCTACCACTGTTTATTCTTATCTGTTACAAGGATGTCTTGGACTCGTCGGAAATGAAACAGGTGTAATCCCTCTCTTGTCAAAATTCTCCATACATTCCACTTAGACAGATGTAGTTGCACTGCAATCCTTCAAACGCTTAGTCTGGGATCACTGGTTATTAGCCTAAGCACTTCTTCATCTTCGGGCGATACTGAACGAGCGCGATCATTAACAGCCCTTTGAATGCTCCTTTCCGCTAATCTTGAGTGCACGTCGACAAAAGTTTAGGCAATATGTGGCGCTAAATATTGACTTAATATTAGTATATTGATTTTCCGTATTTGTATCACACTCCTAATGATATACAGTAATACAGCATGTAAACAGTACGGACAATAAGTCAATTGTCAAACTGTGATTTTTTGAGGTGTGTGAACAGTGTTCCAGTTCCGTTTCCATCTCAGTTACTAATGCTAGTAGCTTTCAGTATTTTTAGCCTGCTCTTGAATGAATGCATCACTGCATCAATCGCAGGCAGTGACACTAAACAAAGGCCTTTTGTGTTTGCGCATAGGCTATGTTCAAACAACAATAGTTCTTAAAGTAATAAACATACAGCTGTAAACTTAATGTTTGTCGATCTAGTAAAAAAATAAAAAGGGTAATCAGGGTTGTTTTTGCAGAAATTTACAAAAATGTGCTGATTTTAATTGTTTTTTTTTTATATTTATATGGACTTTAATATATTTTTTTAAAGTTACAAGTATATAAACCCTCTTTTTTCGTAATGTAAAACGATAGACAATATTGTTGCTCTTCAAATGAGCCTATTTTTATCTCAGTGAGACCAAAACCATGAGGGATATAATTGTTTTTGTACAAAGAAAGAAGAAAATGGCGTTCACATAGAGGTGAAGGGGATTAGACCTTTGTGTATTGTATTTGTGTATTAAAATAGTTGTGATATACTATCATCATCATCATTGCAGCCTTTCACAAGTCCACTGCTGAGCATAGGTCTCCCCATGTCACAAAGCACAGTCCTGAGCCACCATCACCACGTCCATCGACTTCCTGCATGTCTTACCAGGTCGTCACTCCATCTAGTGTTGTGTCACCCTACACTATGTCTGCCGGTTATATAAGTACCTAGAATATCGCTAGACCATGACTCACATGTATATATGCCACAGTTTGACACAGGCCTACTTTCATTATATCTAGAGTGTATGCACAAGATTAAATTGAAGTTACTATCCCTTTAACACAACAGAGTTTTCTATATACGTCCCACTGCTGGGCACAGGCCTCCCCTCATTTCTTAGAGGGTTTTAGGGCAAGGAAGTGTCCGCCGCGCTGCCCCAATGCGTGTTGGCGAACTTCACAAGTCTTCGAAATATTTTTTTTATTATTCCTCAGACATGCAGGTTTCCTCACGATGTTTTCCTTCACCGCCGATCACGTGGTATATCAGCACTTAAAATTGCAATTAACAATTTCATTGGTGCGGGCGGGGATCGAACCCGGGTTTCTCGCGTTCTATTTACAGTGACCAACCATCAAAACCATCTGAGCTACCACAGCTCTTCATGTAGTAGCCATAATAATAATCAACTATGAGAATAATCGGTACATAAAAATATATCCTTATACAGAATGGTTCCACATATATGCAATAAATGAAACCACAAGTAATACTAGTCCGTAGAAGTGTAGAAAAATTAAATATTAAATTAAAACCCGTAAAATAAAATAGTGAAATTTTCAAACAAAATAAATATTAAAATAAATTCAGTAAAAGTGAACACTCTGTTTAGACAACGTACCTTGACCCCTTGGAAGAGTGACAACGTTGCACGCGGGTGGCACGCCGACAAAAGACACCGCTGTCGATATGTCGCAATACCAATAGTTTGCACTGCGTGGCAACATCGCTTTTTAATGTTCAAGGATTCATTCAAGTTCATTGAATCATTGACTTAGTGACCCAATTCTATAGAGTGTTCAAATTTGCTTAAAATTAAAACTCTACTTTTTGACTTAATTACTGGACCGATTACGTTCATTTTTTGTATATCGTCAGCAAAGGCGATAACAAGTATATGGTTTCATTTATTGCATATATGTGGGACCCATTCTGTATAATATTTTGGCAACAGGTTGCAAGGCATTTCATCTTAGTCCATAGGAGTGGCAAAATATATAAAACCTTTACGCACAAACGCACATAAGTTTTGCTTCATATTATCATGTAGAAAGTCTACTCTACTTTTATTCTAATAATTCAACTAAATTACCTTTTCACAAAATTCACTGCTTGCAATATTAGCTAGCAGTTTATGTAAGGCAGGAGATGTTGCTTGGACATACAATAATGCTGTAAATGTTTCCCCAAGTGTAGGAGGTGGAGCAGTGGATGGCACAGATGGCACTGGAAGGGGGATTGGTGGAGGCGATGGCGCTGGTGGGGCTACTGGAGCAATTGCCGCTACAGGGAAATGCGCTCTGGAATCTCCATAAGTAGCCAGGGTCCCTAGCGCTCCTGGTGAAGCATTCCAAATGAGCGCATCACGTTTCCTTGATGATCGATGGGCTAATATGCGCTCAAATAAAAGCTGCAAGAAATCACTTAATCAGAATAATATTGTGTTTGTCAAAGAAGAAAATGAAATTTAAAAAATTTTACCTCAATTGTAGTAAAAACTATTTTCTCAATAGAAGAAAAGTACTGCTCCCATAGTAATTGCGTTTGTTGTCTTAAAGCAAGTATACGCTCAGGAGGAACTGAGCGTACAAGTTCTGGTACCTATATTTAATATATAGAAAATGAAATACAATGAGAAAAATAACATGAGAAAGTAATAGTAAAACTTTGTTAATTATTCCAATGTACACCTGCAGTAAAAGGCGCTCATCAGCCCAAATCACAGCTCGTCGCCAATCAATGCGTTCATCAAAAGGTAGCCTCCATCCATTACTCAAAAGAACAGGAACACATCCAGCAGCTAGTGCCTCAAGAAACCGATATGAGCCCAGACGTCTACCACGAGCTACCAAGCAAAATGTGGAGTTTGATAGTAACTGCTCATAGTCAAATCTAAAACATTTAAATTTTATTCAATGGTGAAGACCAATTTCACATATGATCTGCAGATTATCACCTAGCCAATACCTTCAATAATATTTTATTTATGGAAATCAAAAATGTTTGAGTAATCAATATAATAGAAATCCTATATTGTATTAATACAGTTTATGTTTGTGGAATTTTTTACAACTAGTGAAAAATATGATAATTTTTAAAAACTTTATTTCTTAAAATTGAATTCAAACTAATATTAGAGTTAATGGTAGTTAGACGATACTTAGGATTTTATTGATGAAGTGGTTCAACATTACCACATGTGTTGTGTTGATGTATAGTGATTTATGATTAAGAACTTTACCCAATATTATTCTTACTTGTCATATTCTTTATTATCTTCATCACATCTTTCATCTCTTAAGTCTTTCCAAGATTTTCCATGCCTACATGTTGTCACTAATATCAAGTTATTTCCATCATGTAAATGCCACAGTGAGTTTCTAGTTTCACTACCAATACCATGCACATAGCGTTTCCCTTTAAAAGCTAATAAATGTTTCTTTGGTGCTGGAAATGGATTAGCTGTAGCAGCAGGTGCTGCTCCACCTCGTTCAGGATGTTCTTTGTGAAACAATGGCAAAGAAATATCAAAACCATCACGAAAAATTGTTTCAGAAGCACTAGCCCTAGCTAATATAGCTTCACCAGAGTCAAAACCTAAAGCATTTTCTGCATAATCAGGCCAAGTACCGGCATACAAATTAAAAACAAGATGATTACGACCATTTTTCCAATGTGGCAATCGCGACAAACGTTGAGCCACATCAGGAATATGTTCGGACGATAAAGGATCAGCATCCAATGTATCTACTGCTGGTAAAAACAAACACGCCTCATTTGGATCTCTTGTGGCATATTTAGATTCTCTTATAACAGACAGTACTTTTCTATAAGTAGCACTTACTGGACCATCAGTTGGATAAACATATACTTTAGGATCCTCACCACATTTTGAAAAATCAAAACAGGTTTCCATACGACATGATTTGATAATCGACTGCGGACTTCTTTTTTGCCGTGAAGGTACCTCATATAATTCGTCAAGCGTTGCAAACGACGGTAATTGTTCGCGACGACTATTTTGCACAAATTTAGATTTCAAGAGAAATCCATTAGAATAAATGTAAACAGTTATTATACTACATGACAACAAAAGGAGAATATAACGCTTCTTGGCTTGCATTACGCTTAAATAGTGTTAGCTCATCTAGCGTATTTCCATTTTGTTCAACTTTCGGCGAAAGAGTGCACTTTCATCACCAGGAAAGTAATTCCAGGTATATATAATGTACTCTGTGAAAGTAATATATCGTACATAGAGAGCCCACTCGTGGAATTTATTGAAAACCGCAAATGTCAATTGATGTGATAAATAGCGCCATCTATTATCGCCATCCATAAACTTAACATCTATAGCTATAGCTGGCTATAGGTACTATATAGGCAATAGTAGCTTTTCCTTCATCCTTACTTATTTACTTATATTCAAGTTGATAAAGTTTTACTTGATTTTATTTTTCTCTAATAAAATCTTAGTAAAACTTTATCAAATTAAAAACAAGCCAATTAGTAAAGAGGCATCAATTTCAAAAGGTTATTAGTAAGATAAACAAAAAAACAACTTTTATTTTACAATATTATTTATTTATTTACTTTATTAAATCTCTATTATTAAATCATTAAAAAGACTTTTGACCAAAATAGAAGTGAAGCCGGGCCTTAATAAATGCATATTTATGAAAATTAAAAATACCGTCAAGGAGCTATGTACAGAAGACCGCTTATGCAGCTTAATTTTCGATGAAATGTCAATATCCCCTCAAATCCATTATAACGCTGCTAAAGACCAGATTAGAGGGTTCACATTTGATGGCAAGAAAATTGCTGACCATGTGTTGGTCTTCATGGTGAAGGGGTTAAAAAAGAAATTTAAGCAACCCATTGCGTATTATTTCACCAACTCAGTGAATAAACCTCAATTAAAAGAAATATTACAAAAAGTTATTAAGTATGTATATAGTACTGGATTAAAGGTCATATGTACTGTCTGTGATCAAAGTACAGTCAATGTAAGTGTAATAAATGACTTGGTAGAAGATACAAGAAAAAAATATTTAAGAGAAGAAAAGGAATTTAGGCATGAAATCATTGAAATAGGAAAAACAAAAGTAATCCCTCTATTTGATGTTCCACATTTACTAAAAGGAGTCCGAAACAATTTACTCACGAAAGATTTAAAATACTATGATTTTGAAGAAAAGTGCGAAAAAATCATCAAATGGGATTACTATAAGCAAACTTATGAAGCTGATAAGTCGTATGGAGAGGTGAGGTGCTTACTAAAAGTCACAGATGAGCACATCTATGTCGATAAAATTAGAAAAATGAAAGTGAAAACAGCAGCCCAAATTTTCAGCCACACGGTAGCTGCGACTGCAGGACATCTGGTGGCAAGAGGAGACATTCCGGTAGAATGCCAAAATGTGGTAAAATTTACAAAATTAATAGACAATCTTTTTGATTCTTTAAATTCTAACACATTTCATGTGCCTGATGGCAAAATATATAAAGGATGTGTTAGACGATCTAGTCCACACCATGGTTTGTGGAGAAATGCCATAAAAGTTTTGAAAACTGTAACATTTATTAAAAAAATTAAGGACAAAAATAACAAAATCCGTTTGATTGAAACGAAAGCTATACCATCTATAAAAAACTTCATACGTACAATTAAAGGAATACAACAATTATGGATATTGCTGTCCCAAACATATTCGTTTGATGCTATGCTAACACGTAATTTCAACCAGGACCCACTAGAGAATTTCTTTGGGAATATCAGAAGTTATGGGGCGAGAAATACTGCACCGGACACGGCTGCGTTTGAAGGGGCCTTTAAGTCTCTTTTAATTAATAATTTTAACTCGCCCCATTCTCTGCATGCAAACTGCGAAAAAGACGACGATAGCTGCTTGCAGAATCTAGATTTTTTTGTAAGAGAAAATATCGCGTCAACTTCTGATATTCCTAGTCCCATTTATGAGGAAACACCACAATTTTCTGAAAGCATAGAAGACGAAATTGTAGTGCCTTTCATCAATTTAAATACCAGTATAAATGATGCTGGTCAGGGCAATTATGTGTGTGGGTGGGTCCTAGGGAAATGCATAAAAAATGTTTCAAAAAGCTGCAAAGTATGTAAAAAAGATATGTATGGCAGACCTGAAAGCAAATCCAATGATTACATACGGGCAAAAGAATATAAAAAAGGTAAACATTCTTTAATATACCCATCTGAAGGAATGGAAAAATGTTTTGTCCAAATTCAAAATTTAGTGACAGACATACTAAAAAAAGATGTTCCAAAAATGGGCTTAAAAAGTAAAATAAAAATGTTTACCGACATATTTGTTGACTTTCCATTTAGTTGTGAAAAACATCAAAAAATATTACGAAATTATTTCGAAAACACAATTATTCATGTGCTTATATATAGTTGGTGCCGTTCAATAAACCGGATTTTGTCTGGTAAAATCAAATACCATGGTGAGGATGAAACTAAAGCAGCAGCCCAAACATATATAACAAAATATTAATAAGAAAATTACATCAATATGGATTGCGGGGGACAGTTTTAGATCTTTTTGAGTCATATCTTACACACAGGACGCAGATTACTGAAATAAGGAGAATATGTCCTATAAAGTTGACAGAAAAGGTTTATCGATCGACACCCCGAGCTGTGTACTACGGCGTTCCACAAGGAAGCGTTTTGGGTCCACTCCTGTTTCTTTTGTACATTAATGACCTTCCATCGGTGATACAACAATCTATGGTCCTTTTTGCGGATGATTGTACGGTCGTTTATGAAGGCAATAATACCCAAAGCTATGAAATTGAGATTAACAATTCCATTGGTCTTATAATTGATTGGCATGGAAAATAAATAATATACAAAGCTTCAAAAAATCATTAAAAACATTATTAATTACTAAATCTTACTATTCTATTAATGAATACCTTAATGACATAGAAATTAAATGATTGTTTTGGTATACATAATATTATAATATTTATAATTGATTTGACATACCACATATTATACATTTGACATGATATTATGATAACCCGATGACCTCAGACAAAATATTTATTTTGTATGAGCCGATGACATCGACATTTTTGATTTCTTTATATATATATATATATATATATATATATATATATATATATATATATATATATATATATATATATATATATATAGTTTACTTACGTGACATTAGCTTCAGATGCAGTATTTATTGCTGACTCGTGTATTTAATAATAGTAATAATAATTTGAAAAGATGACATTTTTATTTACTTCACCTTTTTCTTTTTTCTTTTTTCTTCAATATAGACGTAAAGGCGCCATTAAGAAATGTGTTATGTGTCATGGGTATCATTGCAAGATGCTTTTCACTTATAATATATAACATTTTTGTGAATATTTAATACCACCTACAAATATGATTACTGTATTTTTATAATTTGCAATCAATTTTAAAAGTATTCCATTTTGCTGTTATTGGTAATAACGTGAAGAAATATATTTGTACACCACACTGTGGTAGAATACACGGTACCTACTGTAAATTTTTATAACACCTAACTTACTGTATTCACAAATAAATAAATGAATTTGAAATGAATTTGAATTTGAAATGAGCCCAAGCTTATAAAAATAAACACAAGGTAAATAAATAAATAATATTGTAAAATAAAAGTTGTTTTTTTGTTTATCCAATAACCTTTTGAAATTGATGCCTCTTTACTAATTGGCTTGTTTTTAATTTGATAAAGTTTTACTAAGATTTTGTTAGAGAAAAATAAAATCAAGTAAAACTTTATCAAATTAAAAACAAGCCAATTAGTAAAGAGGCATCAATTTCAAAAGGTTATTGGATAAACAAAAAAACAACTTTTATTTTACAATATTATTTATTTATTTACCTTGTGTTTATTTTTATAAGCTTGGGCTGCTGCTTTAGTTTCATCCTCACCATGGTATTTGATTTTACCAGACAAAATCCGGTTTATTGAACGGCACCAACTATATATAAGCACATGAATAATTGTGTTTTCGAAATAATTTCGTAATATTTTTTGATGTTTTTCACAACTAAATGGAAAGTCAACAAATATGTCGGTAAACATTTTTATTTTACTTTTTAAGCCCATTTTTGGAACATCTTTTTTTAGTATGTCTGTCACTAAATTTTGAATTTGGACAAAACATTTTTCCATTCCTTCAGATGGGTATATTAAAGAATGTTTACCTTTTTTATATTCTTTTGCCCGTATGTAATCATTGGATTTGCTTTCAGGTCTGCCATACATATCTTTTTTACATACTTTGCAGCTTTTTGAAACATTTTTTATGCATTTCCCTAGGACCCACCCACACACATAATTGCCCTGACCAGCATCATTTATACTGGTATTTAAATTGATGAAAGGCACTACAATTTCGTCTTCTATGCTTTCAGAAAATTGTGGTGTTTCCTCATAAATGGGACTAGGAATATCAGAAGTTGACGCGATATTTTCTCTTACAAAAAAATCTAGATTCTGCAAGCAGCTATCGTCGTCTTTTTCGCAGTTTGCATGCAGAGAATGGGGCGAGTTAAAATTATTAATTAAAAGAGACTTAAAGGCCCCTTCAAACGCAGCCGTGTCCGGTGCAGTATTTCTCGCCCCATAACTTCTGATATTCCCAAAGAAATTCTCTAGTGGGTCCTGGTTGAAATTACGTGTTAGCATAGCATCAAACGAATATGTTTGGGACAGCAATATCCATAATTGTTGTATTCCTTTAATTGTACGTATGAAGTTTTTTATAGATGGTATAGCTTTCGTTTCAATCAAACGGATTTTGTTATTTTTGTCCTTAATTTTTTTAATAAATGTTACAGTTTTCAAAACTTTTATGGCATTTCTCCACAAACCATGGTGTGGACTAGATCGTCTAACACATCCTTTATATATTTTGCCATCAGGCACATGAAATGTGTTAGAATTTAAAGAATCAAAAAGATTGTCTATTAATTTTGTAAATTTTACCACATTTTGGCATTCTACCGGAATGTCTCCTCTTGCCACCAGATGTCCTGCAGTCGCAGCTACCGTGTGGCTGAAAATTTGGGCTGCTGTTTTCACTTTCATTTTTCTAACTTTATCGACATAGATGTGCTCATCTGTGACTTTTAGTAGGCACCTCACCTCTCCATACGACTTATCAGCTTCATAAGTTTGCTTATAGTAATCCCATTTGATGATTTTTTCGCACTTTTCTTCAAAATCATAGTATTTTAAATCTTTCGTGAGTAAATTGTTTCGGACTCCTTTTAGTAAATGTGGAACATCAAATAGAGGGATTACTTTTGTTTTTCCTATTTCAATGATTTCATGCCTAAATTCCTTTTCTTCTCTTAAATATTTTTTTCTTGTATCTTCTACCAAGTCATTTATTACACTTACATTGACTGTACTTTGATCACAGACAGTACATATGACCTTTAATCCAGTACTATATACATACTTAATAACTTTTTGTAATATTTCTTTTAATTGAGGTTTATTCACTGAGTTGGTGAAATAATACGCAATGGGTTGCTTAAATTTCTTTTTTAACCCCTTCACCATGAAGACCAACACATGGTCAGCAATTTTCTTGCCATCAAATGTGAACCCTCTAAGCTGGTCTTTAGCAGCGTTATAATGGATTTGAGGGGATATTGACATTTCATCGAAAATTAAGCTGCATAAGCGGTCTTCTGTACATAGCTCCTTGACGGTATTTTTAATTTTCATAAATATGCATTTATTAAGGCCCGGCTTCACTTCTATTTTGGTCAAAAGTCTTTTTAATGATTTAGTTGAAGGCAATGTGAAATATTTTGCCAAAAGAGGGTAGCTTCTTGGACTCTTTTTATATAAAGAAAGCGAGAGCACTTTTTCTTCGAGCGAAAATCTGCGACCAGGAGGCCTCTTGCTCGTCTGGGTGTACTGCATTTTTGTGAAAATTTTTGCTGCTACGGTCATTTTGTTCGTCAGTTTTTTAAATAAAATATCTGCTGACATTTTTTCAGCATTGGCTATTCTGGATTGAAAGGTTTTGTTTTTCTTTTGTGATCTGATCAAGTTTGATTGCAAAACTTTAATTTTTCTTCTTGTTGTTTTAAGCTGGTTCAACCAGAATGACGGCCACTCCTGCTGGTGATAATTATCTGTAAAAAATTTGATTTGCATAATTTTTGGATACATGAATATGTGAACCCATTTTTTTAATAGGATAGGGAGACAAACGAGCACACAGTCCACCTGATGGTAAGTGGTTGTTGTGGCCAATAGACATCTACATCTATCCTCAACTACGAATCAAAATGCAGACACATTGTTAGCTGTGAGGACTAAGATGTAATGTCTCATTACCAGTAAATAGGGTATCCGGTTCTCAACGCTCACCACACGAAATACAGCAGCAGTCAGTTACTATTTTACGCTGGTATTCTGTGAGAGTATGGTCCTTCCCCGGTCGAGCTGAGCCATTCACGCTACAACTATACTCTAATATAACTGCAACATGACTCTACCACGTAAAGTAAATTTTTTGGCAATGGAAACAATAGACAATATTGTTGCCTTCCGAAGGAGCCTATTTTTATCTCAGAAAGACTAAAAGTTTGAGAGATATGATATTTTTTGTACACACGTAGATAATATGTCAAGAAAAAACAATATGGCTGTCACATAGAGGGGAAGAGGATTAGACCTGTGTGTAGTGTATGTGTGTATTAAAAAATGTTGTAATATACGTATTAAGTAATAAGACAATAGAAGTCGCATAGACGCGTGACCTTGTCGCTGCTATGATGTGTTGACGAACATCATTCACCATTTTGTGATTAAGTTGCGCGGGGAACGTCGTCCGTGAATTTATGTTATTATAAATTTATAATGGTGAACTGCAGCATAATCAGTTGTAAAAACTCATCAAGGATGTGTAATTCAACTAATAAAGGCATAACATTTCATCAGTAAGTTGATAGTTTACTAATTTTCATTGTTTTAACTAATTTAGATCTAGACGAATACCTTACTATGATATTTACCTTTGTAAACTCTCACTTATTAGTTTTCGTATTGTACAATTAACATTGCTGCTTTTTTTTGCATTGACAAACTCACCAAGCAATGTAATGTGAAACATTAGATATCATTGTGCATTGTGCGTATGTTTATAATACGGTAAGATGTGGCGACATCGGTTATGGAAGTAATCGAGCGCTAATTCATTTCTATTGTCTTATTATTACTATTTCTGTGCACTGTATGTATTTATTTATATGTCATTAGGATTTACAAAATTATGGCCAATTACTATCCATTTGATTTTTAGTCGGGATTGGGTTCGGATGTTTTTTAGGAAAACACCATAGTGCTTTTCTTAAAAGTGCACTCTGTTTCCTAATCCCCTAAATATCTAAAAAAACTTACTATTGTTTTTATGAATCGCCTTCTTCTGCAGTCGGCAATAATTGTGTTCTGAATTGATTCTGGCAGAGTTTTCTGTAATAAGAAAGAAAAATTCATGAGAAATATTGATTTTGTTAGTGTGTTATTTTTAGATTTAATTTAGTCCAACTTTATGTATATAAATTTACCAACAACATGAATGTAATAAATATTTGGAATTAATATGTCAGTACCTGTCGTTGTCAATTTTAATGTAGCAAGGCTGCTTTCTTCATTCACAGGTTCAGGTACAAGTAAAACTTTCTCTGAAGTACCAACTTCATCAGATTTGCCTGAAACATAAGAGATATGTTTTAAGTCTAATGCTGAGCACAGATACATAGGAAGATGGTGTCATAAAACACCATGCAGATCGGCTCGAGATTTTATAGTCATGTAGCGCCGCACCAAGCTGTTCAATGTTGTCGTTTTATTTATCATTGAAAATGTAATTTAGACTAGATTCTATTTAGTCTAAATTACATTTTCAATGATGATGAATTTAACTGTATTGAGCCCAATAACTATAACATTTAGAGTATATTTTATTAGGTTAGGCCCAAAATTTTAAAATGATACAATTGTATTTAATTTGTTATAACAAGTAACTATATAACTGATGGGCGATAAGGACATTTTGAAGATGCTGATGGCACCTAGACGACTATTCCCTTAAAAAAAAAAACTATTTCGCTTTTCTTTAATTGCTGCCTACGATAATAATTGCAATCAATATGTAAGTACCTGTTAGTGTTGATTTTAATGTAGCAAGGCTGTTTTCTTTATTCCCAGGTACAGGTATTAGTAAAACTTTCTCTGAAGTACCATCATCGTTAGACTTGCCTGAAAAATAAGAGATATGTTTTAAATCTAATGCTGAGCACAGATACATAGGGAGATGGGGTTATAAATCACCATGCAGGTCTGCTCGGCATTTTACAGTCGTGTAGCGCGCACAAAGCTCTAACACCAAGCTTTTCAATGTTGTCGTTTTACTTATCATTGAAGTTGTAATTTAGACTAGAATCTAAATGGTCAATAACTGTATTGAGCCCAATAACTATAACATTTAGAGTATATTTTATTAGGTTAGGCCCAAAATTAATTATGATACAGTTGCTTAAATTTACGCGAACACTACACATTGAATAAAACTATTATTTATGGATTTTATCGCGTTTAATTACTTAAATTTATTTTTATTATTATCCCGACGTTTCGGGTGCTTTACAGCGCCCATGGTCACGGGGGGGACTGAGATGTTTGACGTCCCAATGTCATAGTTAGTCCGGCTACCTTCAGTTTTTGAATATTAATTTTTGGTTAGATTTACGCAAAACGAGCTTATCATATCATGAAGTCTTGCAGTGGTATGTTTAGGTTTGGGTTTAATTTTGTTAATTATAGGATCCCAAGCAGATGGTAGCACCCAACCATCTTCTCTATTGAAATTTGGATGTTTTTTAATTTCAATAGCCTCGCGTATCATCCTTGGTAGGAATCGGTGTTCTTTTGCGAGAACTTGTGGTTTATCAAATCTAATGTAATGGTGGGGACGATCTTGAACATGTTCACAGACTGCAGACTTCCCGGAGCTTCCAAATTTCAATAGAGAAGATGGTTGGGTGCTACCATCTGCTTGGGATCCTATAATCAACAAAATTAAACCCAAATCCAAGCATACCACTGCAAGACTTCATGATACTATAAGCTCGTTTTGCGTAAATCGGACCAAAAATTAATATTAAAAAACTGAAGGTAGCCGGACTAACTATGACATTGGGACGTCAAACATCTCAGTCCCCCCCGTGACCATGGGCGCTGTAAAGCACCCGAAACGTCGGGATAATAATAAAAATAAATTTAAGTAATTAAACGCGATAAAATCCGTAAATAATAGTTTTATTCAATGATACAGTTGCATTTAATTTGTCATAACAAGTAATTATATAATTGATTGACGATAATGACCTTTTGAAGACGCTGATGGCATCTAGACTACTAATCCTTTGTTTTTATTTTGCTTTTCTTTAATTGCTACCTATGATAATTGGAATCAATATGTAAGTACCTGTTAGTGTCGGTTTTAATGCAGCAAGGCTGCTTTCTTCATTCACAGGTTCAGGTACAAGTAAAACTTTCTCTGAAGTAACAACTTCATCAGACTTGCCTAAAAAATAAGAGAAAAATGTTATTTATTTAAAAAATTGATAAAAACTTATAATGTTAAAGAATTTTTAATTAGAAGTGGGATAAAAACATATAAACATCTAATTTTTCCACCACACAGAATAACCACCATAAATATGTTTTCTTATCATTATAAAATAAATATAATACAAGTTGAAAAATTACTAATAAGCATAAAAATAAAACAATACTGGCAATAGAGCCTCCATACTAATTAATATAGGGTTTAATATGGGACAACGCATGGTACTGTATTTGCACTTGTTAAAAACATGGGCAAAAAGATTTCCCATCATTTAGGCCATTTTTCTTGCCTAATATTATAAGTATTTCAGTTAAATATGCAATATTAGCAAAATGCTAACTTCAACTCAAGCCCAGTACCACTATTGTATAATAATTAATATGTAATAAGTTAAAATGCTCTTATTTGTATTATATGTAAATCTTACCAGGAAGATGAAGTGATGGCACAGCTAGAAAATTCAACCGGTTATTACGGTTTCTATCCCTGTCTGTAAAATGGATATCACAGATGACCTTCTTTCTATACAGTTCATAATCAGCAGGACTATCTAACTTCCCTCCAGCTATATGAACCCAAGCCTTGAAACGGTCAGGATTCTTTTCTGGATGTGGAAATTGATGATAGGAAGTCTCTGAAAAAAAAAGAAAGATCACTTTTAATATTTTTCTTGAAAAGTTTAAAGATCTAAAATAATTTTCCTGAATAATGATGCATAACAATTTTTGCTAATAGAGCCAATGATCCTACTAATATTTAAAAAAAAAAACAGACAAGTGCAAGTCAGACTCTTACAAAAAGGGTTCAATACCACCATATAATATTTGTAAATAGCTTTTCTAAACATGCAAAATAAAGTTTGATTAAGGCATTTAGTTTTTAAAAATACTCTTGCTCAAGCATGTGGATTTAAGTGTGCCAGTACTTATCTTTAATATACCTAAAACTGTGCTATGGCTTAGGACTTACAACTAATCTATAGTTTGTAACAAAGTGAAATGCTACACTTAGAAAGGCAATGATAACACCTACTCCTTAGGTTTTAAAGTTATTGGTTCAAATTGCCTTTAATATTTTACATAAATGATCATTTTATTTTAACCCTTAAGTGCATATTGTATCAAAAATGATACGATGAGATTATCGATTCATAATTTTGTTAAACTACGTACATACAACTACGCTGTATGTTAAATATGACCTTTGCCTAATCATCTTTTAGAATGTTTAAGTAATCGATGACAATTTCCTAAATAATTTGGCGGTAACTATGAAAACTTTTTTCCTGTCTGTCATAACCTTTTTCGTGGAATTATAACTTTTTATTGATTTATTTTTTAGTGATTTTAACACAAAAGCTGACCCGAAAAAATATTAAAAATACAGGTAAGAGTATTGTTTCACTGTTAAAAACATATTTCAAGTGAATTTTACTGGAGTTTATTAAAAAAAATGATAATTTCAGTTGTATCAAAAATGATACATTATGCAGTTAGTAGGTCCCGTTTGTACATTTTCGCTATTATAGTAGGCTTGTATGTTATGTGATTGTTATATGTTTTCCCTCACTTTTGGAGCATGGAAAAAAGAAAAATAAAAGATAATGAGATTGAAGACCTTTTAGCAATATTGGAAGGTGGACTTTTATCGGAGGAGAAAGCAGAGTCTGATGATTATGAATTAGATTATCACCCAAATATTGATGAAATTCGTGCTGCTTTAGTAAATCACGGGGAAGAACAAATGGGTTCCGGTGATTTCCGTAAGCCTCAAATCCGGGACGAAGGTATACCACCTCTTGTAAATGACGAAAATTATTTGCGAAATGACGATAATCCTCCCTTAGTGAGTGAAGGTAGTGGTTCCGCACAAAATATTCCCAACAGGTGTCATATTACGATTGAAACTGCTAGACTCAAATGGATGAAACGTTCCTCAGAGTTTTGGGAAGAAAGCATTCGTTTTCAGAACGAGACAAAATATTCTCCCTAAGTTATAGAGCTCGCTGTAAATATAACAGAACGCGAGTAACCCGGGTTCGATCCCCGCCGGCACCAATGAAATTGTTAGTTGCAATTTTAAGTGCTGATTTACCACGTGCTTGGCGGTGAAGGAAAACATCGTGAGGAAACCTGCATGTCTGAGGAATAAGAAAAAAAATATTTCGAAGACATGTGAAGTTCGTCAACACGCATTTGGGCAGCGCGGCGGACACTTCCTTGCCCTAAAAACCCTCTCAGAAATGAGGGGAGGCCTGAGCCCAGCAGTGGGACGTATATAGGCTGCAACTTTTATAAAGAGTATGACTTTATATAGATATAAACAAAATTTGAACTATATTAAATTTTAATGACAACTCCAAACATCTGCCTATAGACAACCCCAACCACGATAAACTACACAAGCTGCGACCTGTGGTAGAACATCTGAATGAGAGTTTCCAGATCATATAGATCAAAGGCTTTCCATAGATGAACACACAAAAATGTGTGCAACGAAAATGGGTCACTTCCTAAAACAATACCTCCCAAATAAACCTCACAAATAGGGGGTTCAAACCTTATATGCTATGTTCTCTTGTAGGGTATGCATACAAAATTATAATTTATACAGGAAAAAATAATGAACCTATGATGGAAAACGAACCATATCTGGGAGTGGTTGGGAACACTGTTGTAAAATTGTTGAAGATTATCCCACGCAAAGTAAACCACATTTTTTACTTTCACAATCGGTTAGGTAAGAAAGTTACTTAACTTACCATACAAAAAATGACGTTAATGCATAATGTATCAAAAATGATACAAACTTTTTTTATCAAAATTACTTTTAAAAAATAAAAATATTTTTTTTTCTTTATTTTTCCCAAATTTAAGACCTAAACATCTAAATTATATGTTTAAATGAGTTAAAACAAAAAGTTCATGCACTTAAGGGTTAATCTTGTTTGTAAGAGGGTGACACTGAAAGTTTTTAGAACTGGCCACTTGTAAACACTATATAATAAAAAAGTAAGTTCAAATTTTGAAAATTGAACTATTTGCCAATATTATTGTGTATGTATTTTATTAATTTGTCATTTGTTTATGATTTATAGATTCATACCTCATTATTTGACAGAGGCCCAAAAACTCCATCGTGTTGATTATTGTCGTAAAATGGTTTAAGGATTTAACTGAGGTTACACAAATGCTGTGTTTGACATACTTACGGGTGACGAAAGCTGGATTTATTGTTATGATCCTGAAACTAAGAGACAGTCTGCTGTCTTGGTTTTTCCTTCCAATTGTTTGCTACTTGTCTTGGAAAATGTTCGGGAGAAATAACCTCACAGTAGGATCTTCCTTCACAACGAAAATGCCTCGTCTCACACCGCCAAGCAAACAATCGACTACTTGGCAACATCAGACGTGGAATTACTGGGTCACCCTCCCTATAGCACCGACCTCGCACCTTGCGATGTTTATTTTTTTTCGAAAACAAAAGAAAAACTTTGAGGAAAATGTTTAATGGACACCGAGGAAGCAATGGCTGCATTTCAAAATGTCGTCGAAGAGACCGCTAAGGGCAAGTAAGCAAAGCGCTTTTCTCGGTGATTCCATTGGATGCAGGAATGTATTGATGTAAATAGACACTATTTTGGAAAGATATAATAAAACTAATAACTTGCTAGTTTGTTCAGTTTTTGATTTTCTAAGAACTTTCAGTATCACCTTTTACGTTGCCCTATTGATATTTCAACTAATCTCACAGATTAAAAATAAAGATTATGTAAGTGTACTTAGTTAAGAAATCACCTGATTGCAAAAATTGCTTTGTAATACATGAGTATACAAGTTCTTTATTACAGAATTGTAATTCCATGGCTACTCCAATCCTCATTGATTTTGTTATTTATGCCATTTTATATTGCTATAACTATTTTGTAATGTTGCTATCACATTATTCTTTGATGTAGCTATTAATGAAAAATATTATACACTTTGCTTGTATAATTACCTTGAAATGCTTTAATTAAAGTACCTAGTGCATGTAATGCAGTGTTATAATTTTTACTAATATGTTGGTTGCAATAGAATACTTTTGTAAATTAGATATATCATGTATTGAACTAAATGTGAGTGCACTTAAGACTGGTTTGTAAGTAAAGGCTATACTCATACTTATTTCTGTCAAACATTTCTAATGGCTTATGGCCATCAACCGGGAGAGGGAAAGGTATAATTTTAATAAGTACCTACGAATATAAACACAGATAAATGCAGTGGTCCATCTATAATGTAAATCTTATCCTGTTTATCTATCATTTAGGACAAGATTGTAAGCCACGGTGGTTCAGATGGTTAGCGCTCACTGTAAACTTCACATTATGCAAGCAAATCAGGTTGGGTCCCTGCTGGCACCAATGAAATTGATAGTTGCAATTTTAAGTGTTGATACCACATGAAAACATCCTGAGGAAAGCTGCATATATGAGAAATAAGAAAAAAAATATTTCGGAGAAACGAGAAATTCGCTAACCTGCAACGGGGTAACACGGCGAACACTTCCTTGCCCTAAAACCATCTAAGAAACGGGGGTACCTGTGCCCAGCAGTGGGACGTATATAGGCTGTAACTTTATGTAAGTTGTAAGTTGAAGTTGACAAGGCACTGTGGAATTCTATGGAGGCAAGATGGCAGAGATATAATGATGATTATACTTACTGTTTGAACATCCCAATGCACACCGTTTAGGCATGATAAAAACAAATCACAAGCGTCTATATCGCAAAGAAACAGCACAAACGAAGCGTCCGGGTCGCAAAAAAACGATTGCACTAGAATGACGGAGGAACAGCTCAACTCACACTATTACTTCGGAAAATTCTTACACTTCACTACGGAGGATAGGACTCAACTCAACGTGGATCGGCGGATTAATTTCACGAAGAAAAGCACAAAGATGGGACGAAAACTACAAACACGCGCAAACGCAAGGAGCAGTCGCCATATTTGTGATGAGTGATGACGTGACTATTTGACATTTGACAATCAATAAGAAATCGTTCACAGTGCTGCTATCGTAATTATTACGCAGCTTGTAATCTACACAAATATTTACATATAATTATACTAAGTGTTAAATAAAATGATACGTAACGGAATTAATATTTTTTACATTATTTTTCAGTCATAAATTATATTTGCGTCGATCGTAACGCCATCTGCGGTGACATAAAGTAACTCGTTGTTTTGGATGGCGATAACAGATGTCGCATTTCGAAAAAATGACGTCAAATCTGTTAATATATGGAACTGTCCTACCCCTGTTCATCACCAAAAAGTATTTATATCATTGAACATTCATCACATTTTCATTTACAGAAACGAATCCAAATTATATCCACAGAGTACATTATATATACCTGGAAATTATATCCAAGCACAGACTTCTCTAGTATATACGCAGTAATCTATGCACAGACTACTAAGAGGATATAATCCAAGGTAGGAATGTTCATCGAACATCGATGATCATCGATGTTGGAAATTAAAACATCGATGTTACCATATCTTAAACATCGAAACATCGATGTTGCCACATATCAAACATCGATGTCAATGAACCAATAATCGATTAATAAGAACTTGTGAACAACGCGAACCCGCGAAATCAATATCAACCATATATTTCATTTCCTATTAATACTTTAAAATTTTCATTAATTAAGGATTCCTAAATGCATCGATCACCTAAAAAAATATCATTATGTTGTGTCAAACACCCTGTTAAGGGTGTAACTACTTTCGCTTTGGTATTGTGGTGTCGTTGTCGGTTGTCGCCTAATAACTATTTTACGTAAATTGATATTCAAATTGATTGTTTTTTCCTTGCTGTCTATTATCACATAATTTTGAAACAATATATATCTACACAATTTAATTATATTTAGCTGTTTTTATGAGCTTGGGATAATAAGTTTATTGTTTGCTTGAAGTTTATGAAAATAAATCACTGGACGGTCGTGAGCGTAGACAATTTCACTGCATAGTGTGAAAGTATTCTAACTCAGATACATTAATGTTTTGGGTTGTAAATGCTATGTATTTTGTTTTATCGACATTTAATGTAAGTTTAGATTCTTTTAGCCATTTAGTTATTAAATCGAACCCATTTTGTGCGAAGTTAAATACCTCAGACCATGTATCTGCCCGGAAAAAAGAGCCGTGTCATCCGCAAAGGCAATGATCCTCCCATTGTGAATTTTTAGATTACATAGTGTATTAATATATGTAAGAAATAGCATGGGACCAAGCACACTGCCCTGTGGTATACCATATGCTATGTGAAGGTCATCACTGTAGCAACCACCAATCCTTACCCTCTGATATCGATCCGTTAAGTAGTCAGAGAAAAGTTTCAGCTGTGTATTTCTTATTCCAAGATCTTCTAGCCTATTCAATTTAGCTATAATAAATAATAACTTTAAGATTTTTACCAACCGGAGATTCTTATAGCAGTTTGCAATATTTTTTTCGAGTATCGAAGCAGAGTATATCAAGTATAATTTCAGAAGTTTGTGAGGGTATTGTTGAGGCTTTTAGGTGATTATTATGTAAAGGCAAAATAAAAAAAAATATTTGTTTAAATTCAAAGATCAATGCATATTTTAATTACCTAGGTGAATTGAAAAGTACTCGGCCTAACACAGATCCATTCAATTCTAAAAATCAAATCTACTCACATTATTTAGTTCAGTTCAGACTAGTTCATTGTGTGAAGTTCGAAACGTGTGCGATAATTAGTTGTGATTTAATAAATTTATTAACAAAGTAATCGGACATAATTTCCGCGAATGGAGCAAATCGAGCAGCGTGCCGTCATTAAGTACCTCCTTAAGAAGGGGCTATCATCAAAAACCATCCATGATGACATGGTCAGTACATTAGGCGATTGTGCTCTGTCATATTCATCCGTCAAAAAATGGATAGCAGAATTTAAGCGTGGTAGAGAGAGTGTGAAAGATGAACCCCGCTCTGGAATACCTTCGACGTCAACTACTGACGAAAATATTAAAAAAATACTTGATTTAATAATGGGAGACCGCAGATTAAAAATTAGAGAGATAGCCGAGATTATAGGCATCTCTTATGAACGAACTCAAAACATCATTGTCAACGAGTTGGGTTTCCACAAGGTGTCTGCGAGGTGGGTTCCGCGACTGCTTTCAGTTGAATAAAAAAGGACGCGATTGACTATTTCACGCGACTGTTTGGAGTTATTTGAAGCCAATGCAGGTGATTTTTTGAATCGTTTTGTTACTATGGACGAAACATGGGTTCATTACTGTACACCGGAAACAAAACAACAATCAAGACAGTGGAGAAGACCTGGTTCACCACACCCTAAAAAGGCTAAGTCGATTTTGTCGGCTAATAAGGTGATGGCTTCATTATTCTGGGACTCGAAAGGTGTGATTATGATTGATTATCTTGAAAGGGGTCAGACTATAAACTCTGATTACTACTGCACCTTACTACGTCGTTTACGAGAGAAAATAAAAGAAAAACGTCAAGGAATGCTCAGAAGAAAAGTCCTGTATCATCAAGATAACGCCCGTGTTCACACGTCAGTACAGTCAATGGCTGAAATTCACAACTGTGGCTTTGAACTGTTACCGCATCCGCCGTATTCACCTGATCTGGCACCATCAGACTTCTTTCTGTTCCCTAACCTAAAAAAGCACTTGGGAGGTCAAAGATTTTCGACAAACGACGAGGTCAAAGCAGCTGTAGACGCATATTTTGACTCTAAGGAAGAATCATTTTTTTCGACGGTCTAAATGCTTGGAAGGGGAGGTGGCAAAAGTGTATTGAACTTGATGGTGATTGTGTAGAAAAATAAAGAAGATATAACTCATTTAGTATCTGTTTATTTTCTTGGCTAGGCCGAGTACTTTTCAATCTACCCTCGTACAATTCAGTGATATCTTTCAAATCTATTATATTATATTATTAAAGTAACTTTTCAGTGAAACTAAAACAAACACTATCGTATCGCCTCGTGAGCCAAAATACCACCGTACACACCAAACGAACAGCGAACACAGAGGCACCTTTGAGCACGTCCAGTTTACCGAAAACGTATGGCTCGCGGTCGAGCAGCGCTCGGCCGAGGCAGCATGCGCTCGAGGCAACCCAAGGCACGTCCACACCAGCCGAGGCATTTGGCTCGCGAGGCTGCCGCGCGAACCCGTGCGCTAGGTGTGTACGTAGGACAGGTTTTTTAAGGTATACGATTGTGTGCACAAATACAAACGCACTTTACTTACTAACTCTGATAGTCCTGGGATGGTAATTCAAAACGAGCTATATTTAAAAACTAAATCCATTTCCTGATTATTGTAACTGCTTACATTCTATTTGTTTAATAAAAATGTGATTTTATTTAAATTATTTTTTCAGATTTAAGCAATGAAGACCTGGCTCATATACCAATTCAAAAGCTTCATATGTTGAAATATATTTGTGGCAAATATTACAAATCCGAGGATTTAAATCCATTCCATCAGTATCTTAAATATGCTAATAATTTGTTAATTGTTTGCGATGGGAGTACTACGGCTCATAAAAGGGGTTTCAAAGTCCTAAATTGATCTGTACATTTATATTAGGAATAATAATAGTCAAATGGGAAGAGTTACTGTATTGTTAGCAAGCGATTTTTTGTAGAGATTTACCAGTAGTGCCCGGAGGAACGCAAGCGGAAGAAGTTAAGCCGTCTGCGTGAAGCGGTCTCATTTGTGTAATTCAATGTTCTGCATTCAATCTTAAGGGAGATATTACTGCCGGACAGTTCTCAGACCTCGTCCTACCCTAGGGCTGGCAGATGGTCGGGATTCGTCTGGATTCTCCCGACATTTTAAATGATCTCCAGAATCCCGACAAAACTCCAAATCTCCAGACAAATAGCTTCTTTTCACATAAAAGCTGCTTTTGATTTAATAAAAGCTGAATCAATAATTAGACCAAACTTTGAAGTAAATAAAAAATAAAAGATATAAGAAAAGAGCCTATTCCTTTTTAAAAGGCTGGCAACGCATCTGCAATTCCCCTGGTGTTGCAGTTGTTCACGGGTGGCGGTAATCACTTAGGTACCATCAGGTGAGCCTACTAATAAGTAATAAGTAAGAGCCTAAAAATATACTGGGCGATGCTCGAAGTTGCTCAGCGAGCTATGAAGAGGGTTATGCTCAGGGTTTTTGCGCGCGATAAACTTAGAAATGAGGATATCCGCAGTAAAACCAGAGTAACCGACATCGCCCAACTGGTTAGTTAGCTGAAGTGACAATGGACCGGCCATATATCTCGAAGAACCGATAACCGGGGAAGAAAGGTTCTCGAGTGGCAGCCTAGTACCGACAGGTGAAGTGTAGGACGTCCCCTACTAAATGAAGTTACAACCTGGTAAGACATGCAGGAAGTTGATGGATGCGGGTGGCTCAGGACCGTGCTTGTGGCATTCCTTTTGGGAGGCCTTTGTTAAGCAGGGGACTTGTGAACGGCTTTAATGATGATGAATGATAATGGCTTTATATTAATATGATGTATAAATAGAATGGACGTTACGGGTATTTCCATATCCATCCATCCATCCAGGTATCCATCCATAGAGTCTATTCTATTTATTTAGGTAAAGGTAGGGTATAGAATTTTTATCGATATATTTTGTCACACCGTCTTATCCCTATTGTTAGTTCCGTAGATGTCCACTTCCGCTGTCAGCGCCAAAATGGCGCAAATCAAATCGCCTCATCTTGTCACGGCGTACCAGTCCAGCGTACTCGAGGACAGAGAAACCTATAGACAAATTGACGCCTTCTTTCGCATTCGCATACGAAAAAGACAGATTTATGCATACGTCTTGCATAGAAATGAGACAGAGCGGTGTGATTGTTTGTCCCTTTCTCCGTGCCGGTTTTTTTGTTTAGCAAACTACACTTTGCTAAACAACTTTGACAGTTCGTAGCGATCTAAGGAGTTTACAAGTCGGTTTTAGTGAGAAAAAAGTAGAATTTATATTCACAATATTAAATTATACAACAAAGTTCTGATTATAAAAGTCATTTATTTTTATTTCTTTAATCCATTGAGAGGAGGTGAAGAAAACTGAGAATACAGAAGTTTTGTGAGTTTTTGAATAGAAAAACTGTCATTTTTTACTAGTTTGGGTACATTCAACTAATTTTAAATAATTTTATTGTTCTTATGAAAACAGAAAAAGATCGATCTCGATTTTCTTGGGTGAAATATCGATTCGCTAGATCGATTCAGTACTATATATCGCTTTATACATCGATCTTTTTGGCACAAGAAATCTATTCTTCTATTAATCGATCTGAGATCGCCATGCCTACTATAGTTTGTGCCAAATCCATTGAGAAAAACGGACAATGACCTCAGATATGAGCCGAGTGTCAAAAGGCGTAACTTACAAAATCTCAATTTAGATGTGATAACAATATTTAAATATTGATATTATTCACACTTTAGGTCAGCGCATAGGTTTTGTTTTTTGTTTCTTAAATAATATTGTCTGTGGTCCCTATAGACATGTGTGTTATATTTTATATTTCATTTTATGGTAAGTAACGCAGCTATTCATTTAATAACAGTTTCATATTAAAAAAATATTTGAAGCAATATGATCACCGTATTGAGCTTTTGCCAATTCATCCCTTTAAAATAAACAAAACGCGCGTTACGTCAGTTCGTTCTAAAAGAAACGTGATAATGGCAGCCAGAGATGTGTCTCCTTTTTTGGGCCAGCCCGCATGCACCGAATTAAAATAAAGTTCTTATATAATATTGAAAATAAAGTTTTATCTTTTGAATAAGTACGTACTAATTCCGTGTCGTTATCACTCGAATCTTTATATGTGTTATAAATTAATGCTTTTTGTTGTTAAGTGAATAAAGTACTTTATAACAACATATGATTTTTATTCTACAGCGATCTTTTACATAACTTTTTAATAATAGTTAATAAATATATATATATATATATATATATATATATATATATATATATATATATATATATATATATATATATATATATATATATATATATATATATATATATATAATATATATATATATATATTATATCGATCATTATAAAAGTTGTTAAAAATCATTATAAATAAAAAAAGTACTACTTATAAAAAGTGCCTATATATTGAATGTTTGTAGCCCCTGGTTAAACGACCGAAAGGTATAGACAGTATTATTAAAGAGTACCTTTGTATATACCAAGGAACATACTACCCTCTAGAGAAAGTTATGAAAAGTTACTATGCATATTATGCAGTATGTTGTATGCGTAGACAGAGAATGCTAGCATCGTAGACAGTAGGTTAGAGAACAGGAGGACACATCATCGATGTTCGATGTTTATCATACTGAAAACATCGATGTTGGCCATTATCGATGTTATAGCACGTGTACCTATTTAGTAGGTTAAAATTAGATGAACAAAAATTTAGTTGTGTTGTTTATTGTTTATTATTAACGAAATTAAAGAAATTAATAAAACATTTAGTGTGAGACAGTAATTTGAAAAAGGGAAAAACTTAACAAATATTTAGTTCATTTGTAATATTTTTGCCGATAATGATGAATATTATTATTTTGATAATTAAATGTTCCTATACAATTATAAGTCTGGTATTAAAATATTTAATATTCTCATTTACGATTTAGACGTAGGTTTTATATTAACTAACTATCGCGAAATAAAAAGATGAGTATAGAGGGAAAATTAACAAATTTCACAAAAGCAAAATAATGGACTTTTCCGTCACCGTTGTTCACACAATTTTTAATCAAGCTGGGCTGCTTGATTAAAAGCAGTAAGTATCCACAGCCATTTATAAAATGCACTGTACAATAACATTACACACAAATATAATTATATATAATTTAATATTGTGAATATAAATTCTACTTTTTTCTCACTAAAACCGACTTGTAAACTCCTTAGATCGCTACGAACTGTCAAAGTTGTTTAGCAAAGTGTAGTTTGCTAAACAAAAAAACCGGCACGGACAAAGGGACAAACAATCACACCGCTCTGTCTCATTTCTATGCAAGACGTATGTATAAATCTGTCTTTTTCGTGTGCGAATGCGAAAGAAGGCGTCAATTTGTCTATAGGTTTCTCTGTCCACGAGTACGCTGGACTGGTGCGCCGCGACAAGATGAGGCGATTTGATTTGCGCCATTTTGGCGCTGACAGTGGAAGTGGACATCTACGGAACTAACAATAGGGGTAAGACAGTGTGACAAAATATATCGATAAAAATTCTATACCCTACCTTTACCTAAATAAATAGAATAGACTTTATGGATACCTGGATGGATGGATGGATATGGAAATACCCGTAACGTCAATTCTATTTATACATCATATTAATATAAAGCCATTATCATTCATCATCATTAAAGCCGTTCACAAGTCCCCTGCTTAACAAAGGCCTCCCAAAAGGAATGCCACAAGCACGGTCCTGAGCCACCTGCATCCATCAACTTCATGCATGTCTTACCAGGTTGTAACTTCATTTAGTAAGGGACGTCCTACACTTCACCTGTCGGTACTAGGCTGCCACTCGAGAACCTTTCTTCCCCGGTTATCGGTTCTTCGAGATATATGGCCGGTCCATTGTCACTTCAGCTAACTAACCAGTTGGGCGATGTCGGTTACTCTGGTTTTACTGCGGATATCCTCATTTCTAAGTTTATCGCGCGCAAAAACCCTGAGCATAACCCTCTTCATAGCTCGCTGAGCAACTTCGAGCATCGCCCAGTATATTTTTATAGGAGTGGGGGCCAACGACCATACGGCTCACCTGATGGTACCTAAGTGATTACCGCCGCCCGTGAACAACTGCAACACCAGGGGAATTGCAGATGCGTTGCCAGCCTTTTAAAAAGGAATAGGCTCTTTTCTTATATCTTTTATTTTTTATTTACTTCAAAGTTTGGTCTAATTATTGATTTTTATACGTGGTAGAGCCATGCTGCAGTTATATTAGTGGTATAGTTGTAGCACGAATGGGTCGGCTCGACCGGGGAAGGACCACGCTCTCACAGAATACCAGCGTGAAATAGTAGCTTAATGCTGCTATATTTCGTATGGTGAGTGTAGAGAACCGGAGACCCTTTTTACTGGAAACGAGGCATTCCATCTTAGTCCTCACGGGTGACAACGCATCTGCATTTTGATTTGTAATCGAGGATAGATGTAGATGTCTATGGGCCACAGCAACCACTTACCATCAGGTGGACTGTGTGCTCGTTTGTCACCCTATCCTATAAAATAAAAAAATAAAATAAAAAATTCAGCTTTTATTAAATCAAAAGCAGCTTTTATGTGAAAAGAAGCTATTTGTCTGGAGATTTGGAGTTTTGTCGGGATTCTGGAGATCATTTAAAATGTCGGGAGAATCCAGACGAATCCCGACCATCTGCCAGCCCTAGGGTAGGACGAGGTCTGAGAACTGTCCGGCAGTAATATCTCCCTTAAGATTGAATGCAGAACACTGAATTACACAAATGAGACCGCTTCACGCAGACGGCTTAACTTCTTCCGCTTGGGTTCCTCTGGGCACTACTGGTAAATCTCTACAAAAAATCGCTTGCTAACAATACAGTAACTCTTCCCATTTGACTATTATTATTCCTAATATAAATGTACAGATCTATTTAGGACTTTGAAACCCATTTTATGAGCCGTAGTACTCCCATCGCAAACAATTAATTTGCCGTATTATAGCTAAAGTTTGTAAATGAATCTATAGAAAAAAAACCGGTAAATATTTATAACCACAAATAACTTCGAGATTAATTATATAATCGAATTCTTACCAAAATGTGACTATTGACAAATTTGTATATTATCTTTTGCTACATGTAAAGGAAATCTAATTACATACATACACATAATTATTAATTTTAAATTATTAGCATATTTAAGATACTGATGGAATGGATTTAAATCCTCGGATTTGTAATATTTGCTACAAATATATTTCAACATATGAAGCTTTTGAATTGGTATATGAGCCAGGTCTTCATTGCTTAAATCTGAAAAAATAATTTAAATAAAATCACATTTTTATTAAACAAATAGAATGTAAGCAGTTACAATAATCAGGAAATGGATTTAGTTTTTAAATATAGCTCGTTTTGAATTACCATCCCAGGACTATCAGAGTTAGTAAGTAAAGTGCGTTTGTATTTGTGCACACAATCGTATACCATAAAAAACCTGTCCTACGTACACACCTAGCGCACGGGTTCGCGCGGCAGCCTCGCGAGCCAAATGCCTCGGCTGGTGTGGACGTGCCTCGGGTTGCCTCGCGCGCACGTTGCCTCGGCCGAGCGCTGCTCGACCCCGAGCCATACGTTGTCGGTAAACTGGACGTGCTCAAAGGTGCCTCTGTGTTCGCTGTTCGTTTGGTGTGTACGGTGGTGTTTTGGCTCACGAGGCGATACGATAGTGTTTGTTTTAGTTTCACTGAAAAGTTACTTTAATAATATAATATAATAGATTTGAAAGATATCACTGAATTGTAATTAAAATATGCATTGATCTTTGAATTTAAACAAATATTTTTAAATTTATTTTGCCTTTACATAATAATTACCTAAAAGCCTCAACAATAGCCTCACAAACTTCTGAAATTATACTTGATATACGCAGAGTATATCAAGTATAATTAGTTAGGCATTAATTAGGCAGATACATGGTCTGAGGTATTTATCTTCGCACAAAATGGGTTCGATTTAATAACTAAATGGCTAAAAGAATCTAAACTTACATTAAATGTCGATAAAACAAAATACATAGCATTTACAACCCAAAACATCAATGTATCTGAGTTAGAATACTTTCACATTACAGCTCACTGCTGCTCCCAAATTGAAAGCCCTTGCTCCTGTCCTACCCTGTCTAGAACGAATTACATAAAATATCTTGGCGTAATAATAGATAACACTCTAAGCTTTCACCTTCATATTGGCCTCTTAAGTACAAGGATACGTAAGTTAATTTATATTTTTAAAAATCTACGTCTTGTTGCGGATTTTAATGTAAGAAAAATGGTATATTTTGCACTGTGCCAATCATTGATGACAAATTGCATTACCAACTGGGAAGGAGCACCTAAAACGACCATATTGCAATTAGAAAGGGCTCAGAGGGCACTATTAAAAGTTAGCAATTCTCTTCCATTCCGTTGTCCTACAACTGACCTTTATCAACATTGTAACATCCTAAAAATACATCACAATACACACACACACACACACACACACACACACACACACACACACACACACACACACACACACACACGCACACACGTGCACACGTGCACATACACACTATTACACATATAGAAATAACTTTAAAAAAACATATAGAATCTTTACTTGTTGAAATATTTCTTATTCCTGTATTTCTCTTGTAGTATTTTTGAAAATGTAATACGTGCTATCCGTTACGGTGAGGGCCTGGTGAACATCTCTAGTATGGACACCAGTGTCTCACAAAGGTCAAAATTATCTACGACCGTATTATTTAAGAAATAATGTGAAATTATATACCTTTGTGAAGAGAAAAAATAAAATGATTTATTATTATTGGGTTATTAATAGAGTAATCACATCTGGTTGGGCTGGATAAATATATGAAGGAAAAATAAATATACTTAAATATATATTTAATATACTAACATAAATAAATAAATAATACATAAATAAATAAAAGCCCAATCAGATGGAAGCCCTCGGCAGGGGAAACCAAACGGCCGAGAGTTAGGGAGAAAGGGAAAGAAACCGGCGGACGATGCGGGCGGTATCGAGGTGCACTGCCTTCTGCATTTGAGCGCGGAGCGGTCCGTCACGAAGTCCCAGTCGCCTCAGATGGCCCGAGGGGCTGGCTGGGATTAACCCGTTTGCAGACACGACTACAGGAATAATTTCGGTCGGCAGACCACCCCACATGTCGGTCACCTCGTGAGCCAGGTCCAGATATTTTGATTGCTTGTCTGTTTCGGCTTTTACGAGGTTCTCGTCATACGGAATGGTAATGTCGACCAAAAATATCCTTGACTGTGCCCGATCCATCAGCACATTATCAGGCTTATTCGCAAGAATAGTCCTGTCCGTGATTATGGCCCGGTCCCAGTAGAGCCTGGCGCGGTCATCTTCGAGCACGGCTTCCGGCAGGTACTTGTAATACGTCACTTTCCGGTCCAGAGATCGTATTTCAGAGCGAGCTTCTGGTGTAGAATTCTGGCTACTAGGTTGTGTCTGTGCAAGTACTCAGAGTTAGAAAGCGCCGAACAACCGGAGATGACATGCCTAAGTGACTCATCGGGATGGCGACAAGCTCGACAAATGTCGATGGTGCCATCCTTTAGGATGTATCTCCGATAGTTGTTAGTCTTAATAACCTGATCCTGTATTGCACAGACAAAACCCTCGGTTTCCCCGAAGAGGTCACCGAAACGTAGCCAGTTGAGGGAGGCGACTGTATCTACGAAGGGCTCATGTAGAGCCCTGTAGTACATCCCGTGGAGCTCCTTCTCTTTCCATACGGTCTCCCGGTCGGAAATGCTAAGCACTGCTGGGTCCTGCCATTGCTCGTTGGCTAAGGATAGAGGGGTAAGCCCTTTATCACCAGAAATGACGTCATTATAGAATAGATCATCCGATCTCGCCAGGAAGTAATCACGGATGCTGCACACTTCCCGATTATGCATGGTGAGCGCGCTCAGAAAACCACGCCCACCATGCTTTCAGGGCAAGTACAGCTTCATTACCGACGATCTCGGATGATGCAAAAATGATTTATTATTATTACTATTATTAAATATCATTGAGTTACAGTGATTGCCTTTCTATATTTTGTGTTGCACTTTTCAATTTTATCAGACAACAATGAGCAAAAATTTTCAAATTATTGTAGGGACATTCGTGAAAAATTTTGTACAATCTGATCATATGTTAAATCTTTAAGTAATTTATTTCCATATTGGTTGCGACGCTCATAAATTTTTCTAATCCAGATGCGTCGAGGTCTTTTCTTAAAACCTGGCCGTTATCGTTTTTTTGTACAATAAGCAACTAAGAAAGTAGCTGCAGCTGCAATTGCACCACTGTCCATTTCGGACGCTCGAGGACTTATGATGGCCCGGCCTGCCTCGCGAGGCGTGCCTCGGAGTTCCGGACGAAACTACTGAGGCTGCCTCGCGAGCTTTTTTTTTTCTTCAGTAGTCTGTGAAGTATATACATACCGTAGACAGAGAAACCTATAGACTATTGATTAGAGTGGCCTCGAGTGAGAAAGGACGATAACGTAGTTTTAGGTTATACAATAAAGCCTCATTTACATTAAGCCCCTGCCACTGCTCCTCGCGCTGCCGGTAATACTTCGCTAAATACTGCCGTAGCAGGATCGCGGGAAGTGTGTATTTACATTCTGCCCTACCACTCACATCACTTTCGGCTGTCGACTATGGCAGACGTCGAAATAATTACAGCGTCCGCGCTGTGTCTTCTTGCAATACAAAATTATGTTAATAATTTAAAAAGATATCAAGTTCAAAAGAAGATAGATAGATAGATAGAAAATTTATTTGCTTAAAAACATGTTACATAAGATGATCAATGACGTGGAACTGACATGTTTTGCCATAATTGGCATGCAAAAATTATATGAAATACAGCTAATTACACAAACCCAATGTTACATTTTAAAATTATTGCGTTGCTTAAAAGTTAGGTACAAACATTATTTTTGAATTCAAATATGTACAATTAAATAATTATACAGATCCACTCTATTTGAATTCTTATACAGTAAATTGTTCATAAATTTCTATTTGAATTATTACATAAATAATATTAAATATTATATGAGATTAGTTAAGCTATTATTATTTTAATAATTACACTACAGTATAAATTAATTCATAATTTTAATTACAATAAAATTATAATTTAAAAATCTCATGCTATTATGCAAATATTGCCATTTAACTTATTTTACATTTTAATAAATAGGTAAATAATGAATATGAGTTACTAATCGTTTTTAGAAATAAAATGTCAATGTTCATTATTTCCTTAAACTAAATTTTATATTAATATAATAAATTTGACGAATTTATAATTAATTACGTACATAGGTACTATGTTATCTCAAAAAGAAAATTCGTATTCGTAGAAGATGATGAACTGTGGCTTTTATCGTTGAAATCCCATATAGTTTTTTCTGATTCCAGCAGTTCTTAAAACTTTATTGTACGAGTCGTATTTTCATTATTCCACTCGAAAGGCATTTTGGTAGATCGTACTTATTTAATAACAAGACGGCACGCACGTCCGTTCATCTAGGCGCTTGGCGCGAAGTGAGCGTTGGAGCTGAATGTGAACACTCACTGCCGCTCGCGCAGCCCTTCCTTTGACTTCCGCGCAGAAAACTGACATTTGAGCGATCGTCGGGCAGTGGCAGCGGCAGCGGCAGTGTCAGCGCGAGTAGCCCGTTTACATACTGCCCTGCCCACTGCCCTGCTCACTTCCCTGCCCAACAGGGTTGAATGTAAATGGGGCAATAAAGATTATGCCCCATTTACATTCAGCCCTGTCGGTTTTTCGCGCGGAAGTCAAAGGACGGGCTGCACGAGCGGCAGTGAGTGTTCACATTCAGCTCCATCGCTCACTTCGCGCCAAGCGCCTGGATGAACGGACGTGCGTGCCGTCCTGTTATTAAATAAGTACGATCTACCAAAATGCCTTTCGAGTGGAATATTGAAAATACAATAAAATTTTAGAACTGCTGGAATCAGAAAAAAGTATATGGGATTTCAACGATAAAAACCAAAATTCATCATCTTCTACGAATACGAATTTTCTTTTTGAGATAACATAGTACCTATGTACATACTTAATTATAAATTCGTCAAATTTATTATATTGATATAAAATTTAGTTTAAGGAATTAATGAACATTGACATTTTATTTGTAAAAACGATTTGTAACTCATATTGATTATTTATTTATTAAAATGTAAAATAAGTTAAATGGTAATATTTGTATAATAGCCTGAGATTTTGAAATTATAATTTTATTGTAATTAAAATTATGAATTAATTTATACTGTAGTGTAATTATTAAAATAATAATAGCTTAACTATTCTCATATAATATTTAATATTATTTATGTAACAATAATGTAATATTACAATAATATAATATTCAATTAATAATTTATGAACAATTTACTATATAAGAATTCAAAAAGAGTGGATCTGTATAAGTATTTAATTGTACATAATATTTGAATTCAAAAAGAATGTTTGTACCTAACTTTTCAGCAATGCAATAATTTCAAAATGTAACATTGGGTTTGTGTAATTAGCTGTATTTCATATCATTTTTGCATGCCAATTATGGCAACACATGTCAGTTCCACGTCATTGATCATCTTATGTACCATGTTTTTAAGCAAATAAATTTTCTATTTGTGTATTGGTGTGAACTTTTTTATTTAAAAATATACAAATCTGTGTAGATCATGGCTGTAGAGACTGTATAACAAGGGGCTCAAGACTGATCCTTGTGGTAGTCCCTTCCAGATAAATTTAGCTGGTTGAAATATTCCCTCAGAACGAACTAATATGCGTATATGTAGAAGTAGGTTTGATACGAAATTTGGTATTCTCTCAGGAATATTCAGTTCAATTTTTTGCCTGAGCAGTGGGAGAACGACATTATCATATACCGCACAAACATCAATGAAAACGCCTACCAGAAAATTGTTATTGGAGAAGGCAAGTCTTATATCGGATCCTAAGATGCTAAGGCTATCTATTGTGCTAAAACCTTTTCTAGAACCAAATTGCCTATATTTTCAAGAATCTACTCAAATCGATTTTTAACGAGATGTTCCACGATTTTGGACAAGGTTGATGAAATACTAATAGGGCGATAGCTTAATGCTGAATAAGGGTCTTTACCAGGTTTTCAGAAGGTTAGACCTGCTTCTGCAGACCTTTTCTCTCCAAACGGATATCAGGTTTCCGTTAACGCCCCATTCGGTTCTTCAGATCATTGTCTGATTCGGAATGTAGACAGTCACGCTCTCTTCGTGGTTGCGTTCTGCACGCTGCCACCATGTTTTTCACTAAAGGTTGGCGGATTGCGACGGAATACGGTCTTTCTTTGCATCCTACCTGTTGGGATATGTTTGTTTCTCGCCGGATGATCCCAACGCAGTTGCTGACTCTGTCACTGATGTGGTGCTACAGGGAATGGAACGTGTTATTCCATCATCTGTGATACCCATCGGAGACAGATCTCAACTTTGGTTTGATTACTCCTGAAAGACTGTATTACGCAGTAAGCAGGAGTGTTATCAGGCCTGGGTTGACGATTCGACGGCTCGTTTTGTAAACACCAGCAAGCTTAAAAAGAAGTATAACTTCGCCTCTATACTAGAATTATTTTGTCCGTGCAGTTTGGATCATAAATCATGGGAGTATTTCGCTCTCTTTCCCAGTCACGGGCCTTAGGAGCGAGCATAGTGACGCGCATTATTATTGTCGATAAGCATTATCGATAGTGTATTTAGTTTTGTCGTTATGCAGGTTAGTGATAAAAATGAAAAAAAAAGTTAGATAAAACAACGTTTTTATTAAAATAAGAATAATAATGGTTTAAAATAAAATTTTAATTAGGTATCTATGTTTTAAAAAAAACTATAAGTAGGTACGAATGTTTGGAATGTAACAAGTTATATTAAAAGTAAATATAAATATAAAAAATTATATCTAAAATTAAATCTAAAACTATTTATATTAAAATTCTACATCATTCTAAATCATCAGAGTCATCGTCATCCACATGAATTACGATATCTTCTGCCAGATGAGATTTCTTCAAGTCTTCCTCTTTAAGTTATTCTGCACGCTTCACAAAATATTATCAGTTATTTTTCGTAACGTTTGAAATTGCTTCATGCATAAACACTTCGACGTCTACAATTTTAAAAGTGCTGATTTTGGTGGCAACTTTATTTTTTGCTTGAGCTCATACCAACTCAATTGGGTTCTATTGGCAATGGTAAAGTGGTAAGCGAATCACTTCGTCTCCTCACTCCAAAGCTAACTGATACAATTTGTATTTTTTATTCTGTTCATTTCCGTTGCACCTGTAAATATAATGTTGTTTGTATATTCAAGTAAATACCTAAAATAAAACAAATGTATTGCAAACTTTAAATAATAAAATCTGAAATAAAAAAGTAAAAAAGTAAAGTTACAGCCTATATACGTCCTACTGCTGAGCACAGGCCTCCTCTCATTTCTGAGAGGCTTTTCGGGCAAGGAAGTGTCCACCGCGCTGCCCCAATGCGTGTTGGCGAACTTCACATGTCTTCGAAATATTTTTTTTCTTATTTCTCTGACATGCAATTTGAAACAAATAAATACATTAAAAAACGAAAACAGTAGAATTCTTGATCTTGTTTTATGCAACTCACCTGATTGTTCAGTTAATATCTCTGATGATCCACTCTTAAAAGCCGTTCCTCACCATCCTCCGCTGGACATTTTTTATGAAACAACTCAATCCAAGTATATGCCCACCAACCAGAAAACAAAACGAAACTTTTACAGAGCAAACTATGACCAAATTAATACTGCTATATCAGAGACTGATTGGGTTTCTGAACTCAGTTCTTCTTGTATAGACACTGTAGTAGACAAATTTTATAACAAAATTATGCATGTTATTGAATCTTATGTACCACTTATCAAAGTTAAAACCAATAGATTCCCTAAGTGGTTCTCTAATAGCTTAATTTATACACTTAGGCGTAAATCCAAAATGTGGGCACGATGGAAAACGTACAATTCGTTACGTGACTATCAAGAGTTCTCCCTATTAAGAAAACGTGCTAAACGTCTCTTAACTAAATGTTACAATAAATATATAGAGAACGTTGAGTCTTCAATAAAGGATAATATAAAATACTTTTGGAAATATACTTCAGATATAAAGGAAACAAATACGGGATATCCTCAAGTAATGAAGCTGGGAACCAAAACTTCAGACGACCCAAAAATAATATCTGAAATGTTTTCACATCATTTTAAATCCGTATTTGAACCGTTGTCAGACAATGCATATACATTAACTCAACACTTAGAGGATAATTTTACTGGAATAAACTTACATGACATACGTTTCACACAGTTGGAAGTTTGCACTGCTTTAAAAAATATTGATCCAAACAAAGGCGCTGGACCTGACAAAATAAAGCCAGTGTTTTTAAAACACACTTCTAATACAATTTGCATGCCGCTCAATATAATTTTTAACAAATGTTTGGAAACTGGAACATTTCCAACTCAATGGAAACAAGCATACATTACACCTATTCACAAATCAGGTTCTAAGAACAACGTAGAAAATTACCGTCCAATATCAATTCTTTCGGCTATTCCTAAAATTTTTGAGAAACTTATTCATGATCATATATATTCAATTTTGAAAAATACATTATTAGAGGAACAACACGGCTTTGTTAATGGCAGGTCTACACTGACAAATCTTCTTGTTTTTACTAACTTTATTTTTAATAGTTTAGACTATAAATCTCAGATTGAAACTGTATACACCGATTTCGAAAAAGCATTCGACAAAGTTGATCACGTGTTACTTTTAAAAAAAATCTCCTACAATGGTATCAAAGGTAATCTTCTACGTTGGTTTGCTTCTTACTTACAAAACCGCATACAGTCGGTAGTGCTTAATGGCTACATTTCCTTACCCGTTGTAGTAACATCTGGCGTACCACAGGGATCAATACTGGGGCCACTCCTCTTTATCCTATTTATTAACGACATTTCAACTTGCTTTGACCACTGTAAATTCTTATTATACGCTGATGACTTAAAATTATACTCTGCCGTAACTAAACCTGACGACATAAAATTAATACAAAACGATTTGGATAGACTTGAAAACTATTGTAAAATTAATAAATTATTCTTGGCTTATAATAAATGCAAACACATAACATATACTAGGAACAAAAATGTAGTACACGCGGACTTTTACTTAGGTGGTCACAAAATTGTATCAGAATTTAGTATACGTGATCTTGGAGTATATTTAGATACCAAACTCACACTAGATAGGCACATCGAGGAAATATTGAATAAATCTTACCGAATCCTAGGCTTCGTTACACGTATAACAAAATCATTTAAACACAAAGATACTCTTACCTGCCTTTATCAGTCATTAGTTAGATCTCATCTAGAATATGTATCCCCCGTTTGGAATCCTTTCTACTCAGTTTACGAAGATAAAATAGAAAAGGTCCAAAAGAAATTCTTACGTATTGTTAACTATCGAATGCATTCACCTCGCGTCTCCTATGAAAATCTCTTAACAAAATATCAAATGCTGTCATTAAAAGACCGACGCACCTTAATCGACGCCACTACTTTTAGGAATATCTGTGTTGGTGAGATTAAGTGTTCACAGTTGTTATCCGAGGTACGGTTTCGAATACCACCCAAAAACACACGATCAAAAAATTTATTTCATATAACAAAAACCAGGACCAACATTGGTAAAAGAGCACCAGTGCACAGAATGTGTGTCCTCCATAATAAAATGCTTAACGACATCGATATGTTCTCTATCTCCCGTTCAGCTTTTAAAACTAAATTAAAAAGTACTTTAGTAGCAATTATGAATTAGATATATAAGTATATTTAGTATTTATTTTTGTACATGTTAGATGATTGTTTACAGATGATTGTTTTCTTTTTATTTAAGTACAGACTTGTTACCCTGCTTGTTGTGCAGACGATACCAATTACGACCTGCTTCATAATATAAATATTATGTATGTTCTTAGTGAGACAGTTTATAGGAAACAATTGTAATTACCATTGTCTTATTTTACTTGTATATTTTTCTTTCATATCTTTTGTTTCTGTTTTGTCTCCAATAAAGTAAATAATAAATAATAATGCAGGTTTCCTCACGATGTTTTCCTTCACCGCCGGGCACGTGCTTTTAGGAGCCGTGGTAGCTCAGTAAATCTGAAATACCTTTTGTAATATTTCCGGCTTGAGCTCACTATCACTAAACTCAATCCCGTGTTGGTGGAGCCACTCCTGAATTTCACTCTTTTTTGTTAGCTAATGTCAGTGCTCGATTTATTTGCTGGGAGTAGTAGGGCGCGTTTTCCATTATGATGACTGATGGTTCTTCAAGACTCTGCAGCAGCTTTGTAAACCAGTCTTTGAAGCCTTTGGCATTCATTTCTGAATGGTAGTCCTTGTTCTGAGAATTTACAGCATGGAATACCCATCTGACTTCGGGTAAAAACCATATTTGGCGCAGGCTGCATGACAAACTGAAACAACATAATTAAATGAACATCATATTTTGTATTAAATTATTGATAAGTCGTATTACTTACATAAAAAATGAGAGAATATTTACTAATTAGTCTGTCCCCCCCCCCCTTCCCGTTTTTGTGTTTAAGACGCCTTGTCCATTCTTCGTCGTTTGCGGCTGGAATTTGGTTCACCCAAGTCTCATCTAAAAAAAATCTTGGTCGAGTGTCTTCACTATCTCTCAGGGTCTTGAGTTTTCTCAGGAATTGTAGCCGCGCACAAACGATGTCAGTACTTTCCATTAATTGTTTGCGACCATCTGGAGCTTGTGTGTATATTTTAAATAAATTCTGCCGTTTTGGTACAAAACAAAGGAGTAAGAAGCCATAGTGTCACTAAAGAAATTCAGAGAGCGATTGCGCAAAAACAAATTTCTCTTTGATATACGTTCTAAATTATCATTGCACTAATTTGCACGTATTAGGTGGGGGTAATAATGGAAAACAAATGACTCATAACATAATGTTGCGCGCCTAAGTTGACATCAGATACCTGGCAATAGCGCCATCTAGTGTCGGGGACCAGAGCGAGGAGGGCTTCTTAGAAAATGTCGATCTTGACTTTCGACCAACAGCGCCATCTAGTATCGAACAGAAGAATTAAGCTTTCTAGAAGCCCCACACTCGAACTTTCTGCGTCTGGTCGGTCGGCGCCCGTATCTACCGGAATATTCTGGATGTTTCGGTGTAAAAAGTGTATTAAAGGCGCTGCAAGACGCGATCAGGGCAGTATTGAATTTGGCGAGACAAGCGAAGCTTCGGAGCGAAATAAAGTGAATCAGTGTGGTTAACTTAATTAGTGTTTTAAGTTTTAATTGGTGTTAGGTAATAAAAGTGTAAATTTTGGTAATTTAATCGGCAGTTTTTATTGTCACGAACCTCAAGCTCGTAACAATAACAATGTCAGACCAGCCTTTGTATACCGCACCACCGCCGTGTACCTGCCTTTGATGTTTCATTTGTTGTTATCGATAGTGGCAGGCTGAGGCCGAGCTATGATTTATGACCCCAACTGAACGGACAAAATAATTTTACTATAGGTTCTTCAAAAGAGTTATTGCCAAAGCAAAGAATGAGTACATTAGCAGAATTAGTGAGAAATTAGTTTACCTTCTTTCGGAAACCCGTGCAAGGCTGTCCAAGGGAATTTCTGCAAGCCATCACTACCATTTCTGCACAGGGAGGAAGACTCACTGGCCCACGCCGCAAAAGGGAAAGCCAACCTTGTATACTCTCTTTTTGCGTCTAACTCAACTCTCGATGACGGGGGAATATACCGCCGACCAGTGCCACCGAGTGCTAATTTTATTTCTTGTATGTGTGTATGTGTTATTTCATGTGTGTGTTTATTTATTGTAGATACGTGGATACACTGAAAATTTTGCGTAACATAGAAATAAAACAATATTTAAAGTAATACTTTTATTTTTTACTTTTCAAAGTATTATCTGTTACTTTTTAAATAATTTTTCATCCGTTAAAATCATTTTTAAAAACATAAGGACCATTGGCCTCTTCTGGCTGTAAGTGTCAAACCTCTCTTCAAATTTTCGATTTTTGGGAAAATAAAGAAATCGCATGGTGTGTGGTCTGGATTATACTTTTACTTAGGGCGGGATGGGTTTCCACATTATCAGAAGCCAAAAATGTCATTATCAAGTTCGCGATGTGCGCCAAAGAATTGTCATGGTGCAATAGGGTGCGGACTTGTATCACCAAATCTCGTCTCGAAGGTATTTCTATCGTATCCTGTTTTGGGAAAAGCTCATTGTTTAATTTATGGGAATGTTTTGTTGTAACTTGTTTGCTAAACTTAGTTAATATTTTATAATATTACAAACCAAAATAGAATATTGCTTTATTTCATACAACACTGATTACCCGTGAAGAGTAAGATGGAACGCAACGCTGAGCATTCAATGGAATGTATATATAAAAAGGATATCATTCTCCAGAGTCACACGAGACATGAGTCCATAGTGCCGTCCTAACGCATTTGTTCTCTTTAGTTTAAATTTTAGAATTATGGTTCATAAAAGATAGCTTGATCTCTGCGACAGCTGTCAGTAAAAATCACGCCTATGAAGTCCTGAATTTCTTAGTAGTACAGACAGTACCTGTCAATCTCATACTTTATGGGAATGCCGACTTAATTAGTGCATAGCGTAATTTAGTTTATTTATTATATTTATTAAGCAAATTAAATTATAAATGTATGCAAACGTTATATTATAGTTCTTTTTAATTATTTTTTAATTAAAATAAGACCATTATGTTCTTTCCTGCCGCCCGGTTCCAAGCTTCAGGACGCCGATAGTTTAGGTAACTTCTTTTTACAAGGTGAAAATAATGGTAATTAAAAAAAAAAACAAAAAAAAAAGCCCTGCTTTATAGTTAGTTCAGATAGTATGTAAAGTTTCATGATTTTATTTAAAGTATTTTATGAATAACAGCGGTTTATTGTTCAGGTTAGAGGTAACTTTGGATTTTTTTTTCTATCGAGAAAATTTTATGGAATCATGTTTTCGTCTAAAATTGTACTTAACATTAATCCTCAACTTTACCATATAATTATTTCAAAATTAATGCTGCAATATTTTCGGTATAACGGAGGATCGGAGGAGCCATTTGATGTTATATTTCCACTTAAGCTATCGCATGGAAACTATCTCATACTTTTGAATGTTAATGATCTCAGATTTTAAGTTAGACTAAGGCTTTTCGAATAGTGAAAAACACTTTAAAATTCTGCCTCGTAGTACTCTCGTAGATTAATTCTCCTTCTTTAATCAATTATTTTCCGTTATAACTGTCATCATCATCATTACAGCCCTTCACAAGTCCACTGCCGAACATAGGCCTCTCCCAAGTAATGCCACAATGCACGGTCCTGAGCCACATGCATCCGTCGACTTCCTGCATGTCTTACCAGGTCTGCACTCCATCTAGTGGGGGGTCACGCCTACCGGTACGAGGCTGCCACTCGAGAACCTTTCTTCCCCATTGGTTATCGGTTCTTCGAGCTATATGGCCAGCCCATTGCCACTTCAGCTTACTAATCCGTTGGGCTATGTCGGTCACTCTGGTTTTACTGTGGATATCCTCATTTCTGAGTCTATCACGCAGAGAAACTCCGAGCATAGCCCTCTTCATAACTCGCTGAGCGACCTTGAGCGTCCTCATACGGCCAGCAGCGAAGGACCACGTCTCATATCCGTAAGTCATCACTGGCAACACGCACTGGTTATACATTTTAGTTTTCAGAGATTGAGGTATACCTGACGAGAAGATGTGTCGTAATTTCCCGAACGCTGCCCAGCCTAGTTGAATCCGTCGATTGACCTCTCGGTCGAAGTTGGACTTAGTTATAACTGTACACTTGTGGAACTCTTTCTCTCTACATATTCGCCGCGCTTAATTTTTTTTCCTGAAAAAAATCTACTCAAGGCTTATTACTTGAAACTCTTTTATTTCCCATTGTAGGTACTTCGTGTCATCATCTTGTGTTTATTTTAACTTTACCGTTTAATTTATGCAACCTTCATCTTAGCCATTCGTTGTGAACAATTCGTTGTGTAATCCTTCTGTTGTTTTTAAGAAATCGCTTCCAGAGAGATACACCTTTTTTGTGACAATATGTATTGTGATGAATATATTGATAAACTGAAAACCACATCAAAATGGCTTACAATTTTAAAATAGCTTTTATCCCCTATTTTACTATTCAATAATTCTTTAGTGTGTTACTAAGTTTCTAATCGTAACCTCATAAAAGTGTTGTCAGACATATAATTAAAAAAGCGGCCAAGAGCGTGTCGGGCCACGCTCAGAGTAGGGTTCCGTAGTTTCCCGTCCGTCACAGTAAGTGTTCCCACTTATGAGTTTGTACAAAAACTTTTGTTTCCATCCAAGTTCAAAATAATTTTCCTAGAAAGTCCTTATAAAGTTCTACTTTCCTGATTTTTTTCATATTTTCTAAACCTATGGTTCAAAAGTTAGAGAGGGGGGGGACACATAGTTTTTTACTTTTGGAGCGATTACTTCCGAAATTATTGACATTATCAAAAAATGATTTTAGTAAACCCCTATTCATTTTTAAATACCTTGCCAACAATATATCACACGTTAGAGTTGAAATTGAAAAAAATCACTTCCCACTTTACATATAGGTGGGCTACCCTAATAAAACATTTTTTTCCAATTTTTATTTTACCACTTTGTCGGCGTGATTGATACATATATTGGTACCAAATTTCAGCTTTCTAGTGCTAGCAGTCACAGAGATTAAGCGAGGACGGACAGACGGACAGACAGACATGGCGAAACTATAAGGGTTCCTAGTTGATTACGGAACCCTAAAAATGGCGATATTCAACGGATTAGTAGTACGCTGGAGTGACAATACAAATACATCAATGGCGAGTACATCACTCACCTTTGATTTGTAGACGAGGCCTTATTGCATAATCTCTGGAGGACCTAAGCATTATACTCAATGACCTCAATTGTGTCTCCCAATGGATAGGTCTTAAGATGAACATGGACAAAACAAAGATCATGTGTAATGTCCATATCACATCTATGCCAGTAGTTGTTGGAAGCACTAAGCTCGAAGTTGTTGTAGAGTATGTTTACCTAGGAAAAATAGTCCGACTGGGTAAGTCCAACTTTAATATGATTAAACTCGGCTGGGCAGTGTTCGAGGAATTACGACATACATATCTTTTTGTCAGGTATACCTCAAAACCTGAAAACGAGATTGTACAACCAGTGCGTGTTGCCAGTGATGATTTATGGATCTGAGACGTGGTCCTTCACTGCTGGTCGTATGGGGACGTTCAAGGTAGCTAGCGAACTATGGAGATGGCTATGCTCGGGGTTTCTCTACGTGATAAACTTAAGAATGAGAATATCCGCAGTAGAACCAGAGTGACCGACATAGCCCAACGGATTAGTAAGCTGAAATGGCAATGGGCCGGCTCTATAGCTCGAAGAACCGACTACCAATGGGGAAGAAAGTTTCTCGAATGGCAGTCCCGTAGCGGTAGGCGAAGTGTAGGGCGAACCCCCCACTAGATGGCATGACGACCTGGTAAGACATGGAGGAAGTCGATGGATGCAGATGGCTCAGTACCGTTCTCCTGCTTTGTGGCATTCTTTGGGGGAGGCCTACGTTCAGCAGTGGAATTGTAAAATAGGAATTTTTTCGTTTTTTCGAGCCATATTTTAAGGGTTTGGATGTAGTCAAAAGTTCGAAAATACGTATTATCCATAACTACCATAATTTTGTTATATATATGATAATAAGTGTATCGTCACCGCCATGCAAATTTGAGAGGCATTTCACCCTCGCAAACCTTATCATATTAATAATACGAGGCTTAGATTAAATAAAACGTACGAGTATTTCATCAATTTAATCCATCAGTTTTCAAATTGATTTTTCTCCACACAAATTTGAACAACGTGTGACCCCCCTTGCTAAGGAAATTGGGAGGAGATTGGTTTGAACAAACTCATAATACGTGTTTATTTATTTTATTTCAGAATACTTATAGTAAGTCTCGAGACAATCGCTCTGTAAAGTAAAAGTTTCATAAAAACTGTAACATGCCCCTTTTAAGGGTTGAACTTTCCACAATTCTTTATTAGTGGATGCCTGAATAAAAATAGCCTAAATGAAAAATGCCTAATGAAAATAGCCTAAAAATATTAATTTTTTCCGTAGGTGGAGCATCTAGTAGGAGGAGATCTTTTCTTAATTCCAACGAGGTACCATCGAGTTTGTCCATATAGTTAGTGACCTGCTCAGTGCTCAGTTCAGTGTTTTTTAGTTAAAATATTAAGAAGTTATATATGTATAGGTATAAATTATGTAAAAAAGAGCCTTGTGAAATATTTCGAGACGATGGCATAAAATCCGACGGTATGACATTGGTCCCTTGGGAGAGAGGTAAAACCCTAGTGTGGGATGCTACTTGCGTAGATACTTTGGCAGCCTCTCATCATAAGGGGACCTCGTTTAGACCCGGGGCGGCATCAAAGGCAGCTGAACTAAGTAAGTGGCGCAAATATGAGTCTCTGAGAGATGACTACTAATTGTTCCATTTAATGTAGAGACTACCGGTCCGTGGGGTCCACGTGCGGCGAAGTTCCTAAAGGAACTTTAACTGCGACTGGTCGTAGTTGCTGGTGATAAGAGAACTGGTTACTTTCTCGCTCAAAGGCTAAGTGTAGCCACTCAAGCGTGGAAACGCCGCCAGCGTCCTTGGCATGATACCACGGTACTCCCAGGGACATGACGGGGCTATTACGCACATATTGTATATTTTTCACTTTCGTGCAATTAAATGTTATTTTATATTTATATTAAACAAAATATATATATCTATAAAAATTTACTGGCACAATTTAAAATACCAGAAGGGGTCATCTAACTGCATCGGGTTTGTAAGTCTTGCATAAGTAGTAGAACGCAATCTGACATAACGAAAACTTCGCAATCAGCTGGACGGCCTTGGCCCTAATGGTCTCGGCAGCCCACTAAGTCCGCGAAGCACCGTGCCTCAGAGACACAGTATTATCGGTACATTCAAACCTGTTAGTGCACTGCACTGCTGCAATTGATTAATTATATCGCGAAGTGTTTCGATTACATGTCGAAAAAATCAAAACATTTTTATAATACTAAAAGTGGACCGAGCTTAATTGTTACGTGTGCGCGTTGAATTATTTATAAAAAAAAAACTAAGTACATTGTTTTGTTCACGGCGTACAAGGTTAATTAACTAGTCACATAATTATTATGATTTATGTCAAATTATTAATTGATAATCTTTATTTAAAGGTCCCGAATAAAAAAACTGCAAATCAAAGACATTGTTTTCTGCTAAAAAAACATTAAGGCCAAGTTGAGTATGTGTGGTTATTAACTGTACTGTAAGTTAATTTAGTGTATTTACTTGTTATAAAAATATTATATAAAATGACAAAGTATCTATGTGTCTTACCAACTATACAAAGAATTCATTTTTAATTTATTCTATATTTTGTAATAACTCGCATAATTTATTAATTATAATATTCAACTACTAAAATATAAAAACTTATTTAAAATTAGTAATTATAGATTTTTATTTAAGATAATTTGCTTAAAGTATTTTTTTTTAATTATGATACCACAATAAGCCAAAAAGACCTTGTCGTTGTTTGCACTAACAAATTAAATATTCAGAAAAAACTCTTCACAAACCAACAGTAATTTACAAACTTACGCTTAAGAGTGAACGGAAAATGACCTTGAATAATAAATATTCAAATTGAGTTTATGACCCGACTGTCCCACATGGAGGTTTGTAAATGTTTTTCGAGAGTATGTACCTATGTGTTTGTCTATTTCTTTGGCACGTTCTGTAGTCTAAACGGTTTGATGAATTTTAGCATATTATGAGGTGTCCTTAGATTCATCGTAATTTAGGGAGTGAGATTTATATTTTATCTGCAAAAACTAATTAATTAATTAAAGCTATATTTTAAGCGGTTTTTTTTCTACCAGTCTTCAATAAAATCTTTAGATCTTTCCATTTTTAAAATATTATCTAATATTTGTGGATAGTTGTTGTAAAAAGACTAATATTTTTTTTTTTCAATAATTATATGATATATGTAATAACGGTAATAGAGTCGGAAAAACTGACGGTTACATTGTGGCCTCTTTCCATTTACAGCCTCTGGTAAAGCTGTTGCGAGAACTTGTATAACTATAGGAAGTGTTACTTGTAAATAAGCGGCGGGTAAGGTATTATTAGCTATCTTATAATACAATGTGTAACTGTGTTCAAGTGATACAATTTCTTTATTGTATAATTAATTTTAAGCCCAACGGCAATTAGCAAATACTCATATAGTTGCTGTCAAAAAAAAATCGAAAAGCCTTCTTGTTTAATTTACCTCGGCCTAAGTGTATCAAGGAAAATTTTTCTTCAAGGCCAGTCAAAGACTAAAATAGTTATTAAATATTAAATTTTATTACTAATATTAAGTCTTTACGTATGAAATTGCCGTTTCTTATCAAATAAGTTAACGTAATTTTTTTCAAGATTTATTGTTTCTTTGAATCAAAGTAATCATCCAAGCAATCGATGCATCTTTGCCAACGCAGTGGCTGTTTGTTGTTGCCCTTGCTTGAAGAAATCTTGTGAACTAGAGACAACAAATTCTTCAAAGTCAAATTATCCTGCCGCTCGGGTATTGAATTTTTTCCCGCCAAAAATTATTCAAATTCTGTAAAAAGTAAAGACTTTTAGTCTTTAATTTCTTGAAAAGTAGAAAGTCTGGTGAGTACGGCGGATGACGGAGAGCTTTTAACCCCAGCTTTTGTAGCTTGGATACCGTCTGTTAAGCAGTGTGTGGTCACGCGTTGTCGTGCAGGAGCAGCGGGGACGAGCGATTGACCAAAGCGCTGGAGACCTTGCGGGCTTCACCATTATTGTGTTCTGTTCTTCACAATGCCTTCGTTTGTGTGCTTGTTGAGCAGTGCAAGGCACGTCTCGATGCTTCTTCGCCCTGGCGATCTTTGTGTTCGTGTTTGTCAAGCTTTTTTGCCAATTTGACGCAAATTGATCAATATTATTTTGATGCTTACGTCGAAAGCTGCTGCTAATTCAGCCGTAAATTAAGTATCATCATCTTCCACAATCTCCTTTAATTCGTCATTGTCGACCAAAGTTTTCGGACGACCAAGGACCTCATTTTTTAGGTCGAAATCTCCAGAACGGAGGCGGGTAAACCACGCTGCCACGACGGTATTCAATTTTTATTATCTCTTTATATTACTCGAATTTTTAACGTGTCCATGGTGAAAAAGAATATTCAAATACGATGAAAACATAACAGCTAATCAATAAACAAATAACTAATTTAAAAAAAGAATTCCAGTTTTTAAAAATAAAATTAATTTGAAATTAGAATTCTGAACCAAACAAAAGTTATTTTGATTTGAAATGGCCAGTACTGCAGAACGGTAATTTCATATGTAAAGACATATTAGTATAATTCAAGTAAACAAAACTTACCTTAAATTGAACTTCGTCAATAAGCAGTCGTGAAGTAGCGATCACTATGACATTTCAATAATATAAAATTTTACTCGATCTTTTTATAATGATTGTTTTAGTTGTCCCCCTGAAATGATTTTTCGATATAGTATATATGAATCACTATAACCACGGTCTCTATTTCCACCAAAAATTTGATCAGATCAGGTTATAAAAGTCAGTGAGGCAATAAAATGTTAGGCTACATTTAGAAGGAACTACGACTACATGTTTTTTTGGTTTATAATGTTAATTAATTAAATATTATACTTTAAAATCATTAATTCAATTATTCTTTAAAATAAGAAAATCAAGGCATCTAGTAATATGACGGCTCCGTGGCGCAGTGGCTTAGCAATGAGTTACAGCGCTAAGAGCCGCGGGTTCGAATCCCGCAAGGAACAAGTATTTGTATGGCCTACAAGTAATTGTTCCGGGTCTGGATGTGTGTCCTTGTGAAATTTATGTTTGTAAGCTCATGATACAGGAGAAAATACTAGTGTAGAGGTAACGTTTTTTAAAAAAAATGGACTAATTAACAATTTGAAATAATGAACATAAAAATAAATTAATATAATATACAAAAATAAGTTTAATAATTATAATAATCTTATAAACATATATTTACATAACATTGAAATATATACATAATACGAGAAATATATTATAATAATTAAACTACAAATTTACTTAAAAATATGTCAACTAGAATTTCGTATAAATAATACTTAAGTACATTAAAATCTTCGTTCCCTATTTTACCTCCTTTAAATCTAATTGGTACATTAGGCAAAAAGTACCTATTACATATTTAGTAAAAAAAGAATCATTCAGCGTCATCACACATCAAGTCATTTCAACAATATAAAATTTTATTCGATATTTTTATAATAAGTAATTATTTTATTTATCCCCCTGAAATAATTTTTCGATATAGTATATATGAATCACTATAACCACGGTCTCTATTTCCGCCAAAAATTTGATCAGATCAGGTTACAAAAGTCAGTGTGGTCATAAAATGTTAGGCTAAATTTAGAAGGAACTACGACTACTAACAACGACGTGCATATTTTTTTGGTTTATAATTTTAGTTAATTAAATATTATACTTTAAAATCATTAATTCAATTATACTTTAAAATAAGAAAATCAAGGCATCTAATAAAATTACGGCTCCGTGGCGCAGTGGCTTAGCAATGACTTACAGCGCTAAGGGCCGCGAGTTCTATTCCCGCACGGAACAAGTATTTGTTTGGCCTACAAGTAATTGTTCCGGGTCTGGATGTGTGTCCTTGTGAAATTTATGTTCGTAAACTGCCCCCACGATACAGGAGAAAATACTAATGTAGAGGTAACGTTTTTAAAAAAAATGGAATGATTAACAATTTGATATAATGAACATAAAAAATAAATTAATATAATATACAAAAATAGGTTTATTCAGTATAATAATCTTATAAACATATATTTACATAACATTGAAATATATATATACATATATATATATATATATATATATAATACGAAATATATATTATAGTAATTAAACTACAAATTTACTTAAAAATATGTCAACTAGAATTGCGTATAAATAATACATTAAAATTTTCGTTCCCTATTTTATCTTCTTTAAATCTAATTGGGCCATTAGGCAAAAAGTATTACATATTTAATAAAAAAAGAATCATTTCAATCGGTTTAGTACTTTTCAAGAAATCAGTAAACCGGTAAACATAATAAAACCATACGTACTGAATATAGAACATTCTCGCTTTTTTGAACTCGGTTAATTAAAATACGAAGAGCGCGTGTGCTCATAAAAAAGTAAGAATGCTGTACAAACTTTGTAATTTAGAAAACTAAAACTGGCTGGTGAAGCTGGAAAATATACCTAATGACTTAAAAAAGGAACGACTGGCGAATAGGTTTCGCATCCTGAGGTTATATGAATAGATTAGTCATCTATCTCAGGAATTATAGGTAAGGTAATCCCCGAACATTGCTCTAACGAAAATGTAAGTCGGATTGAAGGACAAACTTAATTTTGCAGTTGAAAAAATGTTCTGTCATACATCGGTCTGGGTAGCAAAGAGTTCTCGTGTAGCAGGCTTGTAACGATAAGCGAAGTTATGCGACCTAGATGTCATCATCATGATTAAAGTCATGATGACATCTCGGTCGATACTTCAACTGCAAATGTAGGTATACATGTATTTTTGTAAGAAAATATTTTATGTTATATAATTAACGATTTTCCTTTACTTGTGCTCTGAAACCTTGCTTTTAATTTCACTATTCTAGGTCAACGGGAAATAGTCGGTCACGTTATACACGTTTAGGTGAGTGAGTTTGAGTAACGAAATATGTGGCATAAATAGTTTTGCCTTTAGATTGATTTTACTCGCAAGGTTGAATTTTGTACACCATAGATGTCAGGGACCATAATATATTTTCAACTTGATATCTCTACTCGTTCCTGAGAAAAAGGTCTTGATGGTCAGACGGACGCGGACGGGCAGAAAAATGAATTATAAGAGTTCCGTCTTTTCCTTTATATGTACGAAACCCTAAAACCATTATATCTGTACAATAAGCTTGATTGGGCCAAAGACCACAATAATACACATTAGTATATCCTTTTAGCCGCTCAACTGCATTCAGAGGTAGTTTTAAATACAATTCAACAAAGTGTTGGAACAATCTGCCACCTCCCTTACGTAGCCTTACAACAATTAATAGTTTTAAAAACAAATATAAATTACTACTTCTCAATGAACAAATAGATGTTGGTTAAGACGTAGGATCCAGGTATAATAACTTATGATAATTCTTTAATGTAGTAATTTTTTATTAAATTAACGATGAATGGATTTACCAGTAATGTATTTCATAGGCACCGAGCGGTTTGGCACTTTAAATTATATTAAATCCTGTATTTAAAAAAAATGTTAATATAGCAACAATGGAAGTCAGCATATAATGTGGGTAGCCTATTTGATTCGTTTTTTTTTTCTTTTCTTTCTTTTAAAATAATTTAAAAATCCTTATACGAGTTGTGTGTGTATTTACCTTAGTTATTATTTAATTTTTTTTTACTAATACAAAACTATAGATATTGCTTCCATACGTATCCTTTTTGGAAAGAAAACGGCAAATTCTACTTTCAGTCTAATTATATGTAAATATGGGTATGCATATGTGAAAAGGAACCAGAGAACGAGAGGTCGCTTGATCCGGCTGGTTCAGCACAGAGTAACACACAAGGGCGTCGACCTCCTCCTTTTCTTCAAATAGGTTCAGGCGGGGATTACGGGTCTTCCGAAGTCGTCCCGGTCCCAACGCCTTAATTCTTCAATATGTGCCGCAATAGCGACACCAGTGGACTGTATTTTACTTTTTAAAGATGAAGGATTCCTTGGGAATAAAACATTAATTATCTTCAAACCGTTCCGTGAGAGTAATTACTTTCCCTATCACTTCCCTATGCACTTTTTCTTTCTTGATTATTATATATACTGCTGGTCCCGAACGATTTGTAACGTTGTTCGTCGTCTTCATGCACCTAGGTGCATGCAGGTATCGGGCCTCGGGGTATACCCCATTGCCCGGATAATCCTCATGCCCCATGACTACGGGGCAGTCATTATAGCCTATTCTTGGCATGGATGGTCCTACGTTTTATACCGTAGCCGGATAAGATTTTTTCCGTAGTTCTCCGACTACGAGAAAAAAGGAGGTTATCAATGGAGGTTATCTAGTAGGTCTGAGTTGCCCTTTCAGCGGCATTGGGGGTTGTTACTCGACTCTCTAATCGATATAGAGAGGAGTTCTCTTGGAAGAGGTCGCCCGTCCGGGGGCCGAGTGTCCAACGGCGCAAAGCCGTTGAGATGGTCGTGTGGCCCGTTGTCGGCACGGTCGAACATGCCGCGCGCTAGCCGGGCCACGAAGTCGGTGATAGTCTCGACTTTCAGATTGGCCGCTATGACGTCGTTCCGGACGTAGCGACCTGCTCCGACAATCGTCTTTAATGACAGGTTCTGCTGAGCCTGCATTCGCCGCCTCAGAGGGTCGCTCAGAAGCGTGTACCAGGCCGGAGCAGCGTAAGTGGTAATGGTCCGGATATACATCTTGTATATCCGGAGCTTGGTCTTTATCGGCAGCTTGGATGCCAGGACCGGACGAAGCATCGCCCGCGCACATCTGGCTTTGCGGACGACGAAGTCGACGTGCGCAGTCATGCGCAGCGCCCGGTCGATACGGCACCCGTTGTATGTCACGGCCTTCTCGTACGCGATCTTCTGGCCGTCGAGAGTCAGCGGAGGTGGTAAATTTCTGAGACGACGAGTGAGCAGAGCGGTCGTCTTACCAACATTGACGACCATCCTCCACTCGTTCAGCCATGGTGGCAGCAGGTCCAGCAGACGCTGCATTTTGGCAGTGGCTATATGGACTCTTCTGGACGAGGTGAAATAGGCGCTATCGTCCGCATATAACGCCAGCTCAAGGTCGTCCTCCCATTCTTGCAGCCTGCCTGCCAGTGTTGGTATGTCATTCGTGTATACCGCGTACAGGACTGGAGACAAGCAGCTGCCCTGTGGGACGCCGGCACTGATGGTTCTTGTTGCGGACTCGGCGTCCTCTACGCAGACGTAGAACTTCCTGTCTTCCAGGAAAGACGCCATTAACCGCAGCATAGCAGGGGGGACACTGGTCTGCTCGTGTAGTTTATATAGTAATCCTGAGTGCCACACCCGGTCGAACACTATCTCGATATCGAGAAAGACGCCCAACGATATGCGGCCACGATTGTACTCTGCCGCAAGCAGGTGCAGCACTCTAGTCAGCTGTGTGACTGTAGAGTGACCCCTCCTGAATCCGTGCTGCTCCGCCCGAAGTTGGATGCACGGACGGAGACGTCTCAGCAGCAATCTTTCGAACAGTTTAGCTATGTGCGGTAATAGCGTAATCGGCCTGTAGCTGGCAGCTCTACGCCTGTCCTTCCCGGGTTTCGGCAAAACGATAATTTTGCCTTTCTTCCATTCCTCCGGGAAGTGGAATGTCCGCAGTATCCCATTGTAGAGTCGACCAATCTCTACTAGGACTTTATAGGGCAGCTGTCGGAGTGCAGCGTTGGTAATCCCGTCATGTCCGGGCGCCTTCCTCGGTTGCAGGCAGGTTACTGTCCTCCGCAGTTCGGCGGGGTAAATGAACCACTCTCCTTAAGAGGCGGCGCAGGCGACGACAGGAACTCCTGTACGCGACTCTCCTTTATGGCATGAAGCTCCATGAACTCCACACTTGCAGGATTCGGCGTAAATTGTTCCTCGAAGTGCTCTCCTAGGATATCCGCTCTGCCCTTGGCATCATAGCAGCGTTCGCCCGCACTGTTGGTCAGCGGGCAAACTGGAGGTCTGGTTTTGGTTAACTGCCGGTTCAGTTTGTAGAGCGACGCATTATGCTCATCCGCCTTCCATATGCGCCGCTCCTAGGCCTTTCCTCTGTAGGCCTGGACTGCAACCGACAGTTCCTCTGATAAGGTGTTAAGCTGTGTTTTCAGTCTTGGGCAGCGAGTACGCGCCCAGAGCTTCCTTAGCACTCTTTTGCGCCTGATCTGCACGTATATCTCTCGCGGCAGATCGTCACGCCTTTCTGTAATCGGGACGATCGTAGAGGCCGCGTGGAGGGCCTCCTGGATGTTTTTGGTGATTCTAGTAGCAGCGGCCTCTACGTCGTCCGCTGTGCTTATAAGTTGGTGGACTGGAGGTCTCGCCTGCAGATGTTGTGAGTAGAGCCTCCAGTCGATGCGTGTCTTAAATGCTCTGGGCGGCTTAGTCACCGCCTTAGTGCCAAGGGTTATCAGAATCGGGAGGTGCTGTGAGCTCAGGTCGTATAGCACCTCTACCACTACTGGGTAATTGACGTTCCTGGAGAGCACGATGTCTAATACATCCTGATGTTGCCTCGGGTCTGTCGGAACGTTGGTTGGTTCTTCGGGACCTAAAACGTCGTAGTTGTTCTTCTCAGCGTCTTCGTATAGTGCATGAGCCGGCGGGGTGATCACTCTGGACCCCCACGCCGGGTGTTTGGCGTTTAGGTCCCCGGCGATTATAGTGGGTGTTTCGCCTTCAATCACCGTCCGGATGTCTGAGGAGCAGAATGGAGTCCCTGGCGGGCGGTATGCTGCGTAGATCCTTAGTTCCTCACCCGCCGCCTCCATTCTTATGCCGATAGAGTGCATAGTCTGGTAAGGTAGCAGTTCCAGCTCTTGGTGGACGATGTCCCTCCTCACTAGAACCGCCGTCCCTCTGTAGGCGGCCCCTTGAGGGGTGACCTCGTCCCTTCTGTATAGGTGGTAATTTTGCAGCTTAATATGCGTCTTAGGATTTAATTTTGTCTCTCCCAGCAATATGATGTGCAAGACCTGTTGCTGGGCGACTGTGCGGAGTTCATGCAGCTTCTGCTGTATTCCGCCCGGGTTCCAATAGAGGAGGCGCAGATTACTCTCCTCCGTAATGCCGGGCTAATAGATTTGCAAGCGCCTTCATAATCGCCGTGACTGGATCTGTCCCGGCTCTGATGTCGGCCAGGACTTGTGTGCCGACCTCGATGGCAATACCAACTAAACGTTGTATTGCGTCTGCTGTCTCGAGGCCGGCGGTAGGTGTTCTCCTGTATGAAGGCGTTGGCAATTGTCTCGGATGTGGATGTTCCTGGTCCTGCACTCTTGGCTTGTGGGTAGAGCGCGCTCTACCTGTAGAGCGGGCTCTATGTTCAGGTAGGGCCCTTTCTGGCACTCTACCCACGCTTTTGGTCGTCTCCCGAGTAATCTGCGCCTGTGAGGCTACTGGTCCAGATGGTGTCGGGGTAGAGGTGACAGCCTGAGGAGGCTGCGACTTCTTTCTGCTCCTCTCCCACCTCCTCTTCTTGGAGGGTTGCCGTTCTGTGGCAGGGTTGGCGGGGGGCTGTAGAGTCGCCCCGGTGGTTGCCCTTGTCTCTGTGGGTTCCACCGTTTCCTTAGGTGTTACGGGTGGGGGGGGGGCGGTTGCCTGCCCTTCCCTGTGATGGTAACCCACCCGTCTTGCTGAATGGTGACAGCTTTTGGGCGACTCTGGGGGATCTTTTTAGGGTCCTCCGGGAGTAGCCCCGGCAAAGTAATCCCCTGCCTCTTAGCAGTCCTCCTCAGGACTGGGCAGCGGCGGTCGTTTGCCGTGTGGTTTTTGCCACAATTGGCACACTTGGGTTCTTCCTCTCTACCCCGAGGGCAAAGGCTCGCAATGTGCTCCCCGGCACAGCGCACACACCTCACTGGCCTGAAGCAGTTGGCAGAGGCGTGCCCAAAGGCCTGGCATCGGTGGCATTGAGCCGGTCCTGCTTTTCTCTGCCAGGCCTCGATAGCGATTTGTAAGAAAACTCGTTTACTGAGCTACCACAAAACAATACGCGAAAGAGAGCCGCGCTCTCTGTGCGATTACGCCACTTAATTACATCAATTTGTACTATCACTCTTTCACGGTTTGCCCAATATCTTTATTTGTATAAGACATACATTTATACATTTTACTTATAAATTTAGCACAAAAAATATCTATACTATGATATACATTACATTTTTATATCACAAAAACCCTTTTATTTATTCAACAAAATATCCCTATTTTACAACATATTTACTGAGTTAGAATTCTTAAATATCTAACATATAAGGTTGAAACAATGTTCTTCATTTGAAAATATAAATATATTAACTAATACAATAGTTTAATTTACATTTTTCCTATACATTTACCATTTAAAACACTTTTAAATTTCTTACACAAAACTATCAATATTTCAATCCATATATATAATAATAATATAATCCAAAGGAATTTTCACATGAAAATAACACAGAATTCACCTATTTTGCTCATACAGTCAATCTGAAATATTTTACAAGTCAAATTTACATAAATTGCTGAAATTTGCAAATATTTAAATTTCTACTTATTTTGACCTCCTAAGTTAACGCGCGGCTATGAACTCACGCTATTTGAACAACTAATTCTCACACGACTTTCAATTGTCGGTAAAAATGGCAAATTTAGCACACACGGCTATCAACCAATACTAGGTGAACAACTGATTCTTCACGACTCTCAAAGGTCGGAGATTACTTCCAACCAGACTCTTATCAGTTATCATGTCTCTTATCAGATAACATAGACAAAATATTTTATGAATCAAATATTGAAAATAAACATTTTGTTTTTATACAAAACGTATCAAACTCATATAAGATACTTGTGCAATTAATTTCCATTAATTCTATTTATTCACAAAGTGATCATTTTGACCGGGGAACAAATCCTGGTCGCTAACTTTATTTTTATATTCCTTTAAATTAACAATATTATTGGAAAGGTGATTTCAACCGGGGAACTGAACCCGAAAACATAATTTATATCTTAAAAATTCCCTATATGAATTTATTAAGAAAATATTACTAAGAAAACGACAAACTAGACCGGCCTGGGAATCGAACCCAAGACATTCAAATTGTTAATTCGATATTTCTTTAAGATTCAACTAAGTGTTTTCTTATTAGAATATTATTGCTCGATAATTTATTTTTAGAAGCTGTTCGTAATCGGTTAACTAATAAATTGAAATATTCTTATAGACGCGTCGCCAACAACCTCCCCCCCCCCCGTGCATCAGCACCATCATTTGAGAGGCGTCGCGGGTACCAGGACTATTATTCTGGATGTAGGTCTCCTCAAGATACCTGTGCTAGTAATGACGTCAACCACTCTGGTGTGACCGTCTGGTCCCGGTAGTGTTCTATTAATCTTGCCTTTCGGTCACGTATTTCGTGGCAACGAATGATCTATTATCAAGACAATATCACCTTCTTTAGGTTGCATGAACCTTCCGTTATTACCCGTTCGAGGTATTAAAGTAGGCATGTACTCTTTCAGCCATCTCGTCCAAAAAAGGTCGGCTAACCTCTGGGCGGATTTCCAATTGAGTTGACCCGTCAGATGTTGCTCTAAAAATAATCCAGGTGGTCGATCACCACATGAGCGTCCGAGAAGAAAATGATTGGGTGTCAAACCCTCTGCAGGACTATCCATACTGAATGTTACCAGAGGTCTGGAATTCACAGTATGCTCTGCTTCTAAAAGCAACGTATGCAGAACCTCCTCTCGCGGGCTCCTTTCTTTGAGCGTAGCGGTCAACGCAATTTTAATCGATCTTACTAACCTCTCCCAAGCGCCACCCATGTGCGGTGCTCCCGGAGGTATGAATTTCCATTTAATATATTTTCTAAATGACTCGTTTTTCATGCCCTCATAACACTCTTCGCATGCTTGCAATAATTCTTTATGTGCAGCTTTGAAATTTGTCCCGTTATCGCTGTATATAACGGCTGGTTTTCCCCTTCTGGCGATAAATCGCCTCAACGCCATTATCATTGACGCTGGTGTCAATGAGGCTGCTAATTCCAGATGTACTGCTCTGGTGGTCAGACACGTGAATAAAACACCCCAACGTTTTTCGTGTCGCCATCCTATAGTCACACTCATAGGTGTACGTAGGTGTAGACTTGAAAGGTAAACGCCCATTTAAACGGAGTAAGTTATCTTCTCCTATTTCCATAGATAATTTACTTAAGCGTGAACTTCTTTCAACGCTTTTGCCTGCTTTCAAGCATTTTATTTCCGAATGGAAACACTCGTCGAACTTCCAAATTAATATTTCAGCTCTTTTGCTCTTACATTATGTCCAACGCGCCATCGGGTCCTATAACCGACTTTGCTAAAATTTCGTTGGAACACATAACCGACTTTTTGGCTGTGTTGTCCGACTGTTTGGCTGGGTCCTTTAACCGACTTTCTTAAACTCTCGAATTTTTCTACCGCTTGTAAGGTGCGTGTAGTTGCCCCAAGGAATTTCTTAAAGCTTAACGGCTCTTGCTTTCTTAGCGCGTTTACGCCTTTCGGCGATTTTTCTTCACCCGTTTCTAAGCTATTTATGGTGTCCACGATGAGATTTTCAATTTGCTTCTCATATTCTTTTGTCAACTCGCTATTTTTATCGAGCTTCTTTTCGATATTAAACAGGCGACTTTCAACCTGCGCTCTATTCGACGGCATGCACTCATTATCTGTGCGCCATGACAAAGCGGTCTCGTACCTATTATTAGGTATACGACGTACCGTTTTGTTCAAAATATTCAAAGCTCTTTCTTCTGGGTCGTTTGCGGGCTTTCTCGCAGACACTCCCAGAGATTTCAAACTAAAATAATCTTTGATCAATTTATCCATGTCCTCCTCCTTCTTGGTGGAAATGTGGTTAACAATCTTGATTGGTTTGATGCCACCCGATATGTGACCATGTAAAACCCATCCAAGTTTGGTGAGCGATGCTACAGGTAGGTTCTTACCTCCTGAAATTAATTCACGAGTAACTATGAGATGCCAATTGTCCTGGCCAATTACTATGGTAGGTCTGGACCTCTCATAAATTAACTCGTCCTTAATCGGTGTCAAATGAGAACACCGTTGCAATAATTCTCGGCTTACTGACTGCGGAGAAAGGTTAAGTGACTTAATTGTTGTACACTTATCTCCTCTAAGTCTTTCGAGAAAATGCCTTTTATTTTAACGTTTAAGCGATACGAACTGTCGTCGTTAATTCGCTTACCTCCTACGGCTTCAATACGTAATTCTTCTTTGTGTCCGCGAGGTGCTAACTTCTGAGCCATCCACTCCTCTATGAGTGTCATGGTTGATCCTTCATCCAGAAGAGTCTTCTCCTTTCTTCTTGACCTTTCCTCTAGGTCCATATAACTCGACCGGTATAATTTTTAAATATGCACATGCCAGTGCATTCACTGTATTAACATTGTAATTTGAGCCTCTTTACCCCCCTCGTCCCCTTGCGGCGAGGTATTTTTACTGGGGTATCGATGTATCATTCGATGATGTGCCATTCTACATCCTATGGTTAGGTGACAAACATTGGAAACATACTTTCGACTTTTTAACCGCTTCCCATTTTTCGCGATTATTCATATCCTTAAATTTGTAACAACTCACTATAGAGTGTTCCTTGTTACATATAACACACTTATGTGTTACCCGACTTACAGGCTTATCCTGGGTTATCATAACCACTTGTCGGTTGTGCCCTTTATTATTTCGGCGTTCATAACGCTCGCTCTTAAAACGGTTGCGTACACACCCCTTTGTAGTGTGTACAGTTTGCTTCCTGAATTCAGGACGTTACCGCTTTTCAGGCACATTTTCATTGCTTAAGGACGTTCCAAATTGTTCACTCAATGAATTCAAAAATTTGGCCATCTTCTGTAACTCTGGCTCCAAAGGATGCTGAGCTCGATATTCGAACCATTTAAATTTAATCATAGTTCCAAGTTTCTCCACTATACGGCTTACTAATTCCGGTGAATATAAATACTGTGGTTGGTTCAACGCTTGTATTACAGCAACCACGTTCGTAATGCGACTTGCAAAAGAACCTATATTTCGGCAATCTTCCGCCAATCTTGGCATACGCTTTACATTCTCGATTTCGGCTAGAATGAGCATCTCGACCCTACCGAATCTTCTTTCGAGAGCGTTCATTATTTCTTCAGGTTCACACAAAGTAAACAACAATGACTTAACCGCTTCCTTAGCGGTGCCCTTTAATGTCCTCCTACAAAAATGGATGAAATTTGGCTCTACCTCTACGATCTCGATACAAAATTTCAGCATATGTCATGGAAGAAACCATCATCACCAACTCCTAAATAATTCAAGGCGATTTCTTTCACCGGTCTGATTATGAACTCTCTTTTCTGGGTTAGTCACGGGGTAGTATGGATTGAATATCTCGATCATGAAGCTATTGTTATGGGTACTATTTATGCAAAACGAAACTGCGAAGCAAACTCGCAAAGACTGTTTTGTTTCCTAACATAACGCCTCGGCTTACAAGGCCGCCTTTACGATGGCTGCAATTAGAAGTGCTGGTTTTGAAATAATTGAACATTCGCCATATTCACAACGTACCTTGTGATTAATTATTTATTTATTTCCGAGATTAAAAGAATATCTGTACTGTCAGTCTCTACATAGTATATAACAAAGTCGCTCCCCATCGTCTGTACGCTTAGATCTTTTAAACTACGAAACGAATTTTGATGCGGTTTTCATCAATAGACACAATGCTTTAAGGGGAAGGTTTATATGTAATAAAACATGCATAATTTTTTTAAATTAATTATTTTATTAATTATTGAGTTTTTCTTTCCAAGAAATTCTCAGTAGATGCCCGGAGTCAGGAAGTTGGCGGTATCTCACCCCCGTGCCTCGGAAAGCACGTAAAGCCGTTGGTCCTGCGCCTGATCTCTCTCTCCGGTCGTATCGGTTTACCTTCCCATCGGATTATGAGAGTAAGGGAATGGAGAGTGCACCTGTGCTGGCGCATATACATGAGCCGTATAATTATAGTGCTCATGTATATGCACCGCTGTCTTCGTTGAGGCAGGCCACCGTGGCCGCAATTCGGCCTGGAGGACATTATTATTACATGCATATTATAACACTGTACCCGTGCGAATCCGGGGCGGGTCGCTGTACAGAATATTTAAGGTGCTCAGGATGAAGAATTCCTTAGGAAGGGAATTATATGCTTACAAAAATAGATTGCGAGGGCCAAGGCGAAAGGCTTAGTTGAATTTTCAATAAACAGGTTAAAGTTATGCATCAAATAAATTATAACCTGACTGGATACAAAATTAAAACAATGGAACTAGCATTTTATTCAATCAACTGTATGTTATATTTAATATTGTAATTTATAATATGAATTACTTTTATAGGATGATTGGAAAAATCCGAATATTTACTTATTTATTTTACTTTGTTGCACGTAAATTACAAAGGCGGACTTAACGCTGTTATATGTATGAATAATAATATATAATTTATTACAAATATTATTATTTTTAGATCCCAACACTAATGGATCGAAGAAGAAAAAATAATATCATGGATGGATCCACCTGTGGATCATGATTGTAGGTCCAAGTGGAAGGAGCCCCCATTCTTACTTTTATATTGAACACCCTAGTATATAAAAAAATATTAGTTACCATAACACATACAAGAGCTACATTTAAATGTAATGATATTATATAATAAGAAGCTATTTAAAATTAGAGGATGAAATAACCGTACCTATTACAAAAGAAAGTCAGTCAAGGTTAGGTGAGCAGAAATATGTATTTCCAAGCGTTTAACTTAGATACATTTTACTATTATAAGGGTTACTATTATACTATTACTATTATAAGCCAGGGCTTGACTACTGTCCAGCCTGATGGCATGTGGTGAATAGTATTACATATAATATGTACACCTACTTAACTGCTACTTCGACTGCCTCGTTGGTCTAGTGGTTGCAGTAGTGCGACTGCTGATCATGAGGTCCCTGGGTTCAAATCCCAGGTCGGGCCAAAAAAATCAATTATTGAGTGTTTCTATCAAGAAATTCTCAGTAGCTGCCCGAAGTCATAAAGTTGGCGGTGTCTCACCCCCCCCCCCCCATGCCTCGGAAAGCACGTAAGTCCGTTGGTCCTGCGCCTGATCTCTCTCCCGGTCGTGTCGGTTTACCGTCCCGTCGGATTATGAGTGAGGCAATAGAGAATGCACCTGTGCTTGCGCGCATACACTTGGGCACTATAATACTGTCTTGCGCCGATGGCTAGCCTCCGTTGAGGCAGGCCGCTGTGGACGAAATTAGGTCTGGAGGACATTATTATTATTATTATTACATATAATTAGTTCCAGGTTCCAACCACAACGCTTTTGAAACTTGTCTGTTATGTATAATGTATATTAATGTGTAACAGTTATTAGTTGTTAATTTTTATAAATGTATAGTTATAAAGATTTTGCAATAATGTTAATTGTGATAATTAGATTTTAAATGTATAGCACTTAAATTAACGTTAAAGTTGAATTGTAATTACGCAATTATTAATACTTTTATAATGAGACTAAGATACTACATACCGTTATCAATATAGGCAAATTCTAAGACAATTTTGAATATTGCGGTAATTTGATACCCATCCAATAATAATGCTTTTGTTATGAATAGCCTTTACCTTAGGGAGCAGCATTTTAAAAAGAAAACTTAGCGCTCCGCTTCAATTTATGCTAATACAAATTTCAAAAATAGCTCTTACTGAATACTATTGAGAGAAACGTGTTAAACTCTGTAGATTTAACAGTTTTGAAAATAGAGATAATCTGCAAATGCACTTCGAAAGGGTTTAAGAGTATATAGTATGAACTAATGATGAACTGAACATGGATTTCACCGAATACGTATATTCGGCCCAATGTTCGGCAAAATGTATATCGAACCGAACATTCAGACGGATAATTGTATTCGGTAAAATCCATGTTCGGTTACTTCGGTTCATTCAGCAGGTCTGTACTTGTTGTATGTAAAGTTTATAACATGTAAAGTATTACAGTTCCTCACTCATAATCCGATGGGACGGTAAACCGACACGACCGGGAGAGAGATCAGGTGCAGGACCAACGGGTTTACGTGCTTTCCGAGGCACGGGGGTGAGACACCGCCAACTTTATGACTTCGGGCAGCTACCGAGAATTTCTTGATAGAAACACTCAATAATTGATTTTTCGGCCCGACCCGGGATTCGAACCCAGGACTGATGATCAGCAGTCGCACTACTACAACCACTAGACCAACGAGGCAGTCGAAGTAGCAGTTTTGGTCGATAAACTTTCGTCTCGGGTGTCCCTGCTTGACTCTTGTCGTTCACTTCTGCAATATAAATTCGCTTTGTCACTTCGTTCACTCTTTCTACATCACCAAACCACCGAAGCATTTCTTTCTTAATATTCGTCACAACATCATCTTGCAAACCACACTTTTCAATTATCACACAATTTCTAACCGTATCACTCGGATTATGCCCTAACATACTCCTTAGTGACCGCATTTCTATAGAATTTATTCAAATCTCGTGCTTCTTCTGCCACACCCTACTTTCACTACCATACATTAGGGTAGCGACTAACACAGTATTGTGAGTTGTCACACGTGTCTTTTTGATACGATCTGACTTCCCACAGTAGAGTGCAGAGCCCCATTTACTCTATGTGGCTAAAAACACAACTTAAGACACAAACTCATCCACTATATATATTTTATGTTCTTTCGCTATACTGAGTCGAAACTAAAAATATGATTAAAATCTGCTTAAATGTTGTAATTCAATTATGTAACTTTTGTTACAATATTATAATATGTAATAATGATTGTAACAATATGATTAGAACAAAACACAAACAAAAAAATATACTTTTGTATGCAACACAGACTTGATAATGTTGTAGAGTTCATAAATCAAGTTAGTTAATCGCGTTACATAAACGGTAATACATTTTTCGATGATCATCCTTTTATCGAATAATCTTAGAAATTAACACAGTCAACTAAGTCTCAAAAATATAAAGATACGAAGTAAATTATTTACACAATTCTATGTAAAAAGTTGTATTATGTAATCAATTATGCTCAATCACACACAACTCGATACAGTGAACTTTAGTAACATTGAAAATTTTTGTATTTCTGGATGTCTTCATTCATAAAAAATAAGATTTTGATGTACCACAAACTAATAAGAAGTACTAGCGCATTCATATACATTTGTATGTGTATAAAAATTAATACACAGGTATCAAGAATCTTGGGACTCTAGTGCGTGTGCTAGGATCAACGGGGTCTACTCGGACTGGTTTGACATCCATAAAGGTGTCAGACAGGGCTGTGTGGCTTCCCCGTGGCTGTTCAACCTATTTATGGACAGTTGTTTGCAAAATTTGAAAGTTGAAGAATGCGGATTAAGAATGGGTGAGTTAACCGTCAAATGCCTTTTGTACGCCGATGATCAAGTTATCCTTGCGTCGTCGGCGGCCGAGTTGCAAATGATGGTTACATTAATGAACAGATCATTAAAAGAAAGGGGTATGAAAGTGAACGCAAGTAAGACGAAGGTTATGGTTTTTGAAAGAGAAGAAAGTAAAACGATTTGTGAAATAAGAATAGAAGGGGAGTTGATCGAGCAAGTAGATGAGTTTGTATATTTGGGCTGCGTATTTAGCAGGGATGGGAGATATGATAAGGATATAGAACGACGAGTGAATGCGGGAAATAGAGTAAATGGGGCCCTACACCCTATTGTGAAGAGTCAAAATGTGTCGAAAAAGGCACGTATGGCAATTCACAATGCTGTGTTGGTCCCTACTTTAACGTATGGTAGTGAAAGTTGGGTGTGGCAGAAGAAGCACGAGAGTAGAATAAACGCAGTAGAAATGCGGTCGTTGAGGAGTATGTTAGGGCTGAATCTGAATGGCAGGGTAAAAATTGTGTAATAAGAGAAGAGTGTGGTTTGCAAGATGATGTTGTGACCAGGATTAAGAAAGGAATGCTTCGGTGGTTTGGTCATGTGGAAAGAATGGATGAGGAAAGACTGACAAAGAAAATTTATGTTGCAGAAGTGAATGGCAGAGTCGGAAAGGGACGTCCTAGGCGAAAATTTATCGACCGAATTGGTGATTTATTAAAAACGGGCCAAATTAGGAGTACCCTTAACCGACGAGCATGTATGCGTAGGTGTATGGATGTGAAGGAGGCGAGAGAGGTGTGTCAGGATCGTGCCAAATGGAAGTCTGTAGTCTCTGCCTACCCCTCTGGGTGACAGGCGTGAGTGTCTATGTTTTATTATGTATCAAGAACGTTGATAATTGTAAAGACTTACCTATTTGGCCAGAATCCTGTATTATTTTTTTTTACTTTATTACCGGTAGTCGATGCTGGAAACATATGAATCGACTACTGGTATTTTAATATTCGTGCTAATATTATCAAATTTAAATATTATCAAATTTGAATTTAGAAAGGGAATGAGGTGTATCAATTAAGTATTTTCAATGCGTCAACCTATTTATGAACAGTTGTTTAGAAACATTGAAAGTTGAATAACGTGGGTTAAGATTGGGTGAGTAAAATGCCTTTATAACACCGATAATCAAGTCATATTTGCGACGGTTGGATGATGAATGGTTACATTAATGAACAGGTACAATAACAAAGTGGGATGAAAGTAAACGCAAGTAAGACGAGAGTGATGGTTTTTGAAAGAGAAGACAGTAAAATAACATGTGAGATAAGAATAGAAGGGGAGTTGGTAGTGCAAGTGGATGAGTTTGTGTCTTAAGTTGTTTTTTTAGCAGAGATGGACATAGGGTAAATGGGGCTCTGCACTCTACTGTGGGAAGTCAGATCGTATCAAAAAGACACGTGTGACAACTCACAATACTGTGTTAGTCGCTATACTAATGTATGGTAGTGAAAGTAGGGTGTGGCAGAAGAAGCACGAGATTTGAATAAATTCTATAGAAATGCGGTCACTAAGGAGTATGTTAGGGCATAATCCGAGTGATACGGTTAGAAATTGTGTGATAATTGAAAAGTGTGGTTTGCAAGATGATGTTGTGACGAATATTAAGAAAGAAATGCTTCGGTGGTTTGGTCATGAAGAAAGAGTGAACGAAGTGACAAAGCGAATTTTTATTGCAGAAGTGAACACAAGAGTCAAGCAGACCACCCCAGACAAAAGTTTATCGACCAAATTGGCGATATATGGAAGATGGGCTAGATTAAGAGTGCCTTTAACTGACATGCATGTATGTGTAGGTATACGGATGTAAAGGATGCGAGAGAGGTATGTCAGGAACGTGCCAAATGGAAGTCCATAGTCTTTGCCTACTCCTTTGGATGACAGGCGTGTGCGTTTATGATGAATTTTATATTTTCTTATTTTAACTCCATTTTCTGTTATTTTTTTCCTTTCTATTCATATTAAACTTTTGATTCACTCTCTTTATGGTCCTGATATGACAACGTGTGGATTAGGTACTTTTTAATCCCGAAAGTAAAAATAATCTGAAGAAAGTGATGTTAAAGTTTTCATCGCCGATCGATGCACTAGCAACTTTCAGTCATGCCGTAGAAAAGGTGTCTGAGACTCGTTAGAAAAGTATTTCAAAAGTAATTAAATGAGGAACATGAAATTTTTATATATGTTAGTGAAAAATTCTTTGAAAAGATTTAATAATAAAACTTTTAGCACAGAACTTTTTTAGTTTCATAAAATTTTTTGTGTGGCCCACATAATGGTGTGATATCATCGCCAAATATAAGCCGATTTCAATGATTCTTTTTTTATTATATCCTCAAGGGTGGTTCCGTTTTGATTTGAAGAAAAAGTGTCGTTATAGGTATTGGGTATACAGCTCATTTATCCTGCATTTCTAAGGAATAAAATAATTCAAGGATTAGTGAAGTCCTCCAACAAGTAATAGAGTATCGCCCGAGACCAATTCTGCCGTGCTAACGTAAAAGGCGACTTTTCAACATTTCAGCAAAATTAACTTTTAAACAATATTGCACTTTTACTAACTTGTTAATAAAGCAGTAAACTAATAAGTTTAAGCTAAAATAGCGTATGTTAAAATTTTAACGTATTTTCGTCAATTACATTGATGCATAACACCTAATTTGTACGAGTCTAAAAGAAAGTAACTACATCCAAACATACTTTAGTCAAGCTAGGTATATTAATAATAATATTTTACTGAATTCTGTCAACATTGCCACTAAATGGTAACGGCGAAGTTATATGGTGGTATATGCGCCGAAATAACAATATTGTTTCCGTACAAACAGAATTTAAACCTTTCTATGCTTAGGAAACATTTAGGTTTTTGGAGGAATATAAATAAATTTTCAATGTGATGAAATAATAAGAAAATTCCTAAAACTAGAGACCCACTTTATGACCTTGACTCTACTGACAGTAATAGGATGAAGGCAGAAATCTTCAAGATGTAGACTGGAAAGCAGAATTTTTCAAAAACTCAGAATCTTCTTTAGACAGAGAACGAGAGAATTTATGATAGAGAAAACAGCGAAACTTATATAGAAAATAAAAAACAAAATGATGGGTATAACAAAAAAATTATCTTGCTAAAACAGAAGAGATTCACGAAAAAGCAAACGCTAGCTTGAGGAATCAAAAAACAAAAGGGACACAGAAATAGAGAAGAGCATTATGTAAAATCCGGCTGTGACAGCAAATTTAGAAAGAATAAAACGCAGTAAAATTTTTTTGGAAGTAAATAGATTAGCTATAAATAATACATCATATTGGGTTTGAAATTAAAGCAAAATTATGATAACAATATTAAAACTAATCTTTCTGATATAGCATCATTCTAGATGAGGTTGCATTCATACATATTTATTTATTCATAAGTTGTTTTAGTAAAGGCATCTACAATATACCGAATGAGATAGTACTGAGCTACTGAGTAAGTATGTATTCAAATATTATGCACTTTATTTGAAATCAATGGGCGGTATAGACTACAATTACGGCATTCTTATTTAGTACTAAAAGAAGTTTTCGGATAGCCGAACGTAATTTCAAGGTACCAACATAATATTTGGCAATAACACCGTAAAATTGTGATATCCTGCCTTTTTGCTTAGTAAAATATGAATAATATTCAACCAATAATTTATATAATAATAAAATGTAAAAAGTAATTTGCTTAAAAATATAACGCATAACGTTCTTATTTTTATACAAGTAGATAGATGTAATAACACCCTATATGTCTATTAACAACGTTTTCACCATAATGTCACAATTTTAAGAAATTTGATATACCGCGCTTTTTCAATTTTACTCAAAAGTAGAATTTGTCGAAAAGTTGCCTTTTTAATTATCAGGGCAGAATTTCTCCATAAACCTTTAAGCAATGAAAGGAGGCGGAGCGCTACCGTGAGATGTATGCCCCATTTACATTCAGCCCTGTTGGGCAGGGAAGTGAGCAGGGCAGTGAGCAGGGCAGTATGTAAACGGGCTACTCGCGCTGACACTGCCGCTGCCGCTGACACTGCCCGAAATGTCGGTTTTTCGTGCGGAAGTCAAAGGACGGGCAGCGCGAGCGGCAGTGAGTGTTCACATTCAGCTCCATCGCTCACTTCGCGCCAAGCGCCTGTATGAACGGACGTGCGTGCCGTCCTGTTATTAAATAAATACGATCTACCAAAATGCCTTTCGAGTCTATTAATGAAAATACAATAAAGTTTTTAGAACTGCTGGAATCAGAAAAAACTATATGGGATTTCAACGATAAAAACTACAATTCATCATGTTCTACGAATACGAATTTTCTCTTTGAGTTAACATAGTACCTATGTACATAATTAATTATAAATTCGTCAAATTTATTATATTAATATAAAATTTAGTTTAAGTAATTAATGAACATTGACATTTTATTTCTAAAAACGATTAGTAACACATATTGATTATTTATTAATTAAAATGTAAAATAAGTTAAAAGGTAATATTTGCACAATAGCCTGAGATTTTTAAATTATAATTTTATTGTAATTAAAATTACGAATTAGTTTATACTGTAGTGTAATTATTAAAATAATAATAGCTTAACTAATCTCATATAATATTTAATAAATTTATGTAACAATAATATAATAATTCAATTAATAATTTATGAACAATTTACTGTATAAGAATTCAAATAGAGTGGATCTGTATAAGTATTTAATTGTACATAATATTTGAATTCAAAAAGAATGTTTCTACCTAACTTTTAAGCAATGCAATAATTTTAAAACGTAACATTGGGTTTGTGTAATTAGCTGTATTTCATATCATTTTTGCATGCCAATTATGGCAAAACATGTCAGTACCACGTCATTGATCATCTTATGTACCATGTTTTTAAGCAAATAAATTTTCTAATTGTCTATCTATCTTTTGAACTTGATATCTTTTTAAATTATTAACATAATTTTGTATTGCAAGAAGACACAGCGCGGACGCTGTAATTATTTCGACGTCCGCCATAGTCGAAAGCCGAAAGCGATGTGAGTGGTAGGGCAGAGTGTGAATACACACTTCCCGCGATCCTGCTACGGCAGTATTTAGGGAAGTATTGCCGGCAGCGCGAGGGGCAGTGGCAGTGGCTGAATGTAAATGGGGCTGTATAGGCTGTTCTTTTATGAAGCTTGTATCATTCATAGCGAGGGCATGCTTGAGGAATGTTAATATCAGTTTATATCTGACTTAGTTCAACTCGTTCAACTATATTGCTAGTAGTCTCTACTTTTACTATAATTTGACTAACAAATTAATGAATGCATGTACATCTACATTTCCAATCCCACCTGAATTGTCTCAAGTTCATTTAAAACCGCAAAATTATATAAAATTGATTGTGTTTCGTTACTTTAGTTTTAAATTTATTATAATTTTACTAAATACTATCTACTGTGTAATTCTACTACCACTTTACTAATAATAATAAATGTTATCAAAAATTATGATTTAGAAAAAAAGAAAGAAGTAGAAGAAGAATTATGTCGGCGAGGTTCCAGTGCGCTGTACTTTGTGCATGTGTGGCCGTTACCGCTGTTGCACTTGCAGTCGCAGCACAACCAGTTAGTAAATCCATTGTACATAAGATAAGATACGTAAGAGTAAGTTTTCCCTTATTAAAGTTCTTCCTACATATCATCGTAATAAAAATTATGCAATGTAAGTTCATTCAAACGATAACTTTAAATGAATTATTTTGTAACATTTTGTTTGAAATTAAATCAAATAACGATCCATTATTTGTTAAGAAAATATTTTTATTTGTTAATATGTTCACAAATATTAAAATTATTTTAATTTTGATTGAATACTGTATGTATTGCTGTGTTGGTGGCTAAGCCTCGAGCTAGCGAGCAGTACACTTACACGCGCTGTAAACTTCACAGTAAGCTAGTAACCAAGGTTCGAAGTTACTTTTGCCGAACGTCCAGCCGATAGAGTGTCGTACTGAGCACAGAATATATATATATATACAAGAATTGTTCGTTTAAAGGTATATATGTTTAAAGGTAGATATGGTAGATAGATCGTGACCCGAATCCAAAACCTCCAATTCAGTACTACAGTAATACAACCCAAATTTATCAAATATTGTTACTTAAAAGTGTTTAAGTTCTGATAGTCGTCCAGTGTCTCTTTTGGAATCTGTCCAAAGAGTATAATAAGCGTCATATTATTATACTTTTCCATAGCTTCATAAAACTTTAACTTACTTATAATATTATTATATTTCAGCCGACCGCAGATGCATCAATCAACAAAGACCGTGCTTTAAGATTAGTTTCATTAAAAGCTGGAAAAAATGTTGCCAAGACGCCCCAAAGAGGTTTTTTTGGTACAATATTTAATCTAATAGTGGAGGTAAGAAGGATAAGATTTGATTAATACTTAAACCAAACATTGTAATATGTTGAATGTTTATAGCGTATTATCTGAAATGTTATTTCTATATTTTATTGTAATTAACAATAGCTGGCCCGACAGAGGTTCTTCTGCCCTTTCCGGTACTAATTTTTTTCAGAAATTCTTCAATTCCGTCTTCCATGGTGGCACTACTCCGAAGAAGTGGAGCAGAAGTGCGGTGATCTTATTTTTCAAGAAATTCTTTTATTCAATATGCAAGAAATAAATGTTAGTCATTAATTGTACTAAAAATATTACATAGATAGTAGTAGTCCTGTTCTAGGTCCATGCCTCGTTTGCTCTTGAGGTAAAGACAGAACTATAATAATTTTATATATAATAATTTTTGTTAATAACTTGAGAATCATAGCATAGCTATGAACCGTTGTATAGACAAAACAAATATGCTCATACTATTGTGTACTTGTCGTCTACACTATATACATAAAACTTGTGTTTTTGTGGACTATGAAATATATTCGATAACATTACGTAAACAACTACTCCGTGTTCACTGGCGGCGAGAGTACTAATAACCTCAAACGGTTCTTAGTGTACCAAATCACTATAATACTTTTTTGCTAATTCCGGACTAACAAATGACCTAGTGCTACCAGTATCTAACATTAAAACAGCTTTTAATTCAAATATACGAATATGCGGTAAATTTAAAAGTTTCGTACAATTTATTTTTATCTTTTTGGTCTCGTCAAGTCTAATATGTGAAAATTTTCAATTCCAATCAAATCCGAATTATTAAACTGATTTGATTCAATACATTGTTGCGAATTGCAAGGTTGTTTTAGCTATTCGTATAGTTTATTCTCCTTGAGTTAGCAGTTCGAATTGTTACATCGGTGTTCGAACTCGACGCCACAGGTGGTGATTGATACTGTGTTGAACCACAGAATAAACAATACGTACAGAAGTTGCACTCCTTTGATGTCAACTGCTTGCCGACGTTTAATAGCCTACATAATTACTATTAATCAGATAAATCGCGAACGAAGCTAAATAAAACTTTATCGCTGCGCGTAAGTGTCCATATTACTTTGCATCTGTGGCGACATGCAATTTTGTCATTCTTTTGCATGTTTAGGTAACGGCGTACGCGCCGACGCGTGGTTCGTGTCGGGTGCGGTCGGGAATGCTCGGCTCCGTTAAATCTGCTTTCGTGACTGTCAGGGCGCCTTCGGTTTTTACCGGCAGTCTGCATCACAAATTATAAAGTTGTAGCATTAAAACGGCCTCAGCGCTAGACCCCACGCTCGCGCCGCCAGAATAACGGTTATTTTAAATCGCGACTAACTTATTCTCGGCTTCCTATCTCAAGCACTCCTTACTTCTAATTAATTGTATTTTCTTATTCATTTCTTTTTATCTTTTTGGCTTCGTGCTTGTAATTATAAACTATCTTTGTAAAAGAAGAATATATACATTTTTAGAAGAGTGAAGACGCCTTTATTTGCCTAGCAACGAAGACCCGAAAAGTAGTGACCCCGAGAAGAACATAGCGTACAAAGTACATTAAAAATGTGGCAAGATGCTAGCGCAGACGCAGCGAAAAGCAGCACTAGTGACAAGGGAGCGGTACTTTGCCGAGTAGGCATTAAGATGCCGCCATTTTGGCCCGAGAAACCGACGCTTTGGTTTGCACAGTTGGATTGCCAATTCGCATTAGCGAATATTACATCGGATGTCACAAAATATTATCATGTAATATCAGTGTTGGATCCAAAAATTGCTGCGGAAGTCGATGATCTAATAATAATACCACCGGCGAACGAGAAATACGACACATTAAAACGTGAGTTGATTGCTAGACTATCTGCTTCAAGAAGCGAGCAAATCAAACAGTTGCTCATGAATGAGGAATTGGGAGATCGCAAGCCAAGCCAGTTTTTGCGGCATATTCGTGGTTTAGCTGGATCAGGGTTCCCAGATGAGATCCTGCGTACCTTATGGTCGAGTCGGCAACCCAGTTTGCTACAAACTATAGTGGCTATGCAAGATAACCTTCCGCTCGACCAATTTGCCCAATTAGCCGATAAAGTAGCTGAGGCCACGCCACAAACGTCAGCACAACAAGTAGCTACCACATCCACTTTATGCTCATCTCCAGCATTCGAAGACCTAAATCGGAAGATTGATGCGCTGACCAAATGATGAAATGTCGACAGCAAGAAGACGTCGTGACTTCCCGAAAAGGAGGTCGAAATCCAGCAGCCGGCGCCGCAGTCAGTCGAGAAGTCGTTCTCGTGCTGATGACCAGCGATACTGCTGGTATCACTTCAACTACGGCGAGAAAGCAGCTAAGTGTATAAAGCCTTGTAATTATCCAAAAAACTAGTTGGGCGGTCGATAGCTGCGATCGCTGATGAGTGTAAGTCGAACGCTAAGCGTTTGTTTCTCACTGACGCTAAAAGTAAAGTGCAGTTTTTAATCGACACTGGATCTGACTTGTGTGTTTACCCATTGAGCTTAGTGCGCATGCAGCGACGCAATAAAACTAATTATAAGCTTTTTGCTGCAAATAATACTGTAATCGCTACATATGGTCGGTTAAGTTTATGTTTAGATTTAGGTTTAAGGCGCGCATTTTCTTGGCGCTTTGTAATAGCTAATGTGAGCAAGCCGATAATAGGTGTAGACTTTCTATCCTTTTATAACTTACTCGTGGACGTGCGTAATTCGCGATTAATTGATAATTGCACTTCGCTTACATCAGTCGCCTCGATTGCATTTGCTTGCCCGTGCCCGCACATAAAGGTCATTTCAGGTGATTCAGCATTCCATCGGATACTCCAAGAATATCCTGATATAATGCGGCCGGTCGGAGCTCCTTTGGAGCCGAAAATCAAGCACCATACGCAGCATTATATCAGAACGACCCCAGGCCCACCTGTGTGTTCGCGACCAAGGCGTCTAGCACCTGATCGCTTAAAAATCTCGAAGCAGGAGTTTGAAGAAATGGTTCGTACGGGTATAGCGCGTAGGTCGCAGAGCTCATGGTCGTCACCCCTCCATTTAGTGCCTAAAAAAGGTGAAGGTTGGCGACCCTGTGGGGATTACCGTGCACTAAACGCTCGCACGATACCAGATCGATACCCAGTACGCCACATTGCTGACTTTTCGCACAATCTCTTTAATTGCAAATTTTTAGTAGATTAGACTTAGTGCGAGCGTACCATCAGATACCGGTTGCGATAGAGGATGTAGAGAAAACAGCTATTACGACACCCTTCGGACTTTTTGAATTCCCACTAATGAACTTTGGCCTGAGGAATGCCTCGCAAACCTTTCAGCGCTTTATGGACGAGGTCCTCAGGGATTTCGAGTTCTGCTTTGCGTACATCGATGACGTATTAGTTGCTTCCGCTAATGAGATGGAGCACCAGGAACATCTACGTGCGGTATTTTCGCGTTTCAGCGAATACGGTATTTTATTAAATACAAATAAGTGTGTATTCGCCGTGCCGCAGGTGGAGTTTCTGGGCTACCTGGTTTCTTCGGAAGGCACTAAACCGGTTGGTGACAAGGTGAAGGCTATTCTTGACTTTAAACTACCTGAAACTATCAGGGATCTTAGGCGGTTTTTAGGAGCATTAAACTTTTATAGACGCTTTATACAGGATGCTACCAAGCTTCATGCTCCTCTCCATGCACTACTTAGTGGTCCATCGGTGAAGAGCAAGAGCAACATTAACTGGACTGCTAACCTAGAAAGCGCTTTTAATGCTTGCAAGGCAAGCATTGCTAATGCCGCTCTTCTGGCTCATCCAGATATGTCTGCTCCGTTGGCCATAGTAACTGACGCATCCAACTCCGCCATTGGTTCAGTATTGCAGCAGAAGGTCCTAGGTCATTGGCAGCCGTTAGGATTCTTTTCTCGTAAGCTTTCACCAACGCAAGTTAAATACAGTGCATATGATCGTGAACTCTTAGCTATTTACGAGTCAGTAAAATATTTTCGATATATGATAGAATTAAAACCGTTCTTTATAATGACTGATCATAAACCAATTATTTCAGCCTTTAAGAAGTATCGCGGCGCTTGCTCTCCGCGACAATTTAGATATTTAGATTTTATATCCCAATTTACAACGGATATCCGTCGGGAAGGACAATGTTGTTGCGGATGCGTTATCAAGAACGGATGCAATAACATGCTCGCTAGACCCTATTGCCTTAGCAGCTTCTCAGGACACGGACTCAGAACTCAAAAATATTTTACGAACCGGTTCGTCTCTCAAGTTACAGAAGGTCTGTATTGGTGGTACGAAAATCTTCTGTGACATATCTGGGCCCAGACACAGACCATTCATAACACCTGCATTCCGTCAAATGGTTTTTGGCAATATTTATGGACTTAGTCATCCCAGTGCTAGGGCCACTATTAAACTGGTAACTGAGAGGTATGTATGGCCGGGCATTAAGAAGGATTGCCGGAGTTGGGCGCGCACGTGTATCTCATGCCAGAGATCGAAAGTATCGAGACACGCACACGCCCCTATCCAGGATTTTAAGCTTCCTACGGCCCGTTTCTCTCATGTTCACGTAGACTTGATAGGTCCACTTCCCGTCTCTGATGATTACCGATACTGCTTCACAGCTATAGATAGGTTTACCAGGTGGCCAGAGGCAGGCCGTTAAAGGACATCAGAGCGGAGAGTGTAGCAAAAGCTTTTATATCATCGTGGATATCACGTTTTGGTTGCCCAGAAAAAGTAACCACAGATAGGGGGAAACGGTTTGAATCCCATCTTTTCAGTCAGATATCAGCGCTTATAGGTTCACGACATATACAAACTACTGCGTATCATCCTGCTGCCAATGGTCTAGTGGAACGTTTCCATCGACAACTTAAGGCAGCTATTATGTGTCACGCAGACGAGAACTGGACCGAGAAACTTCCACTTGTACTTCTGGGTATTCGTAGTGCATGGAAGGACGATTTGTCTGCTTCTACTGCTGAACTAGTTTACGGAGAACCGCTTAAGTTACTCGGCAACTTGTTTGAACCGACGGCTGACAGACTGACTGATTACACCGACTTTCTGGACAGGTTGCGTTTACATATGAAAAGGTTACAACCTACAATAGTTACTTGACACGGTACGCATAAAATCTTCGTTTTTAAAGATTTATCGACTGTTTCACATGTATTTTTACGACAGGACTTTGTACGGAGATCTTTACAACCACCTTATGCCGGTCCGTATAAGGTAATAGAGCGCGGTAAAAAAATTTTCAAAATCGACGTTGCTGGTAGAATAGTCAACGTCTCGATCGACAGGTTGAAACCGGCCTATATCCTGACGGATGAACCAGGTAGTTCTGGTGCGACGTCGACTATGCCTAGAACGCATGGGACTAACGCTGCGAGTGATGGTACAAGAGCACTTTCAACTCCTCCGCAAATTAGGACGTCTCGCTACGGTCGCCGAGTACGATTCCCTGATTTCCATCGACCCTAAAGGTCTCCGGGGGGGCTGATGTGGCGACATGCAATTTTGTCATTCTTTTGCATGTTTAGGTAACGGCGTACGCGCCGACGCGTGGTTCGTGTCGGGTGCGGTCGGGAATGCTCGGCTCCGTTAAATCTGCTTTCGTGACAGTCCAGGCGCCTTCGGTTTTTACCGGCAGTCTGCATTAAAACGGCCTCAGCGCTAGACCCCACGCTCGCGTCGCCAGAATAACGGTTATTTTAAATCGCGACTAACTTATTTTCGGCTTCCTATCTCAAGCACTACTTACTTCTAATTAATTGTATTTTCTTATTCATTTCTTTTTATCTTTTTGGCTTCGTGCTTGTAATTATAAACTATCTTTGTAAAAGAAGAATATATACATTTTTAGAAGAGTGAAGACGCCTTTATTTGCCTAGCAACGAAGACCCCAAACATCGTTTCCGCTTCCTAAGTCACGGCGGACTTTCCGTGGTTATTAAGGGTAGTCAATAGAAAATAAAAAATACGTTGCGAAATGTTAATTATGTTACTTAGGTGAAGTACCTATTCTGACTATGATCGACTGACCATACTTTCGCCCCTATGTGAGTTCTTGATGCCTAACGCATGCAAATTGCAAGGTCATTCGTCGGGAATCGCAATGCTTGGTTCGGAAGAAATACGTAGATAGTGTAAACAACAAATAAACCTGAAATACGATTCCTAACAGAAATGTGATCTATTCTACTTACTTAAAAATCTTCTTAGTATACAAAGTTTTAATTTCAGTATTTTGTGTTATTATAAGTTAAAATATTTTAATTACAAAATACAAGTATAAGGTATGTAATGTATGTAAGTAAATACTTGGATAGTGAAGTAAATTTTAATTAATTTTTGTAATAAAGTACTTACGTATTTCTTCTGTAGACCAAATTATTACTTAATTCTTTTTTGCTGTAAGTACCTATCTAACAAAAAAATTAAATAAATTCACCTTTCATAATTTCCTTCTGAAATTCTTCGGTAACTTAAAGAATGATATGAAACCTTTAATTTTGTTGGTCGTTTCATTTAGTATCCATCCACGCATCAGTTATAGTAGGAACGACGTTTTGCTATTATAATTTATCAAATACATAATATATAATTTTTAAAATACATTAAAACTTTTACAACGATTTTTACCTACAATTAAATATACTAAGCAATAAACAAAAACTATTTCAACAAGTATTTACATAAAACTGTTTAGGTACGTAAACAGCGTTAAAAAACTTTAACATTCAATCGTCTCCAACGCGCTAGTCCTGACTGCGTTATTTCGCCCGGGCGCGTCGCGATTTTAGGTAATTATTTCACGCAGGTAGCAAGAGTGACCATGGCCTGGTTGAACGCTATGTATGCGCAAGCGTAGGGGCAATGTCCGCGAAATGTTGACTAAGCTGAATTGGACTCGGCGCCGGTGGTACTGGTGACCTAGTGAGCGATTGTTGTTGATAATTATTGCGATAGCTTTTTTATAGAAGAGGGGGCAAACGAGCATGCGGTTCACCTGATGTTAAGTGATTACCGCCGCTCATGATCAACCGCAACACTAGGGGAATTGCAGGTGCGTTTCCGGCGCTTTAGAAAGGAGTAAGCTCTTTTCTTGAAGGTCCCTAGGTCGTATCGGTCCGGAAAAATCGCCGGTGGTAAACTATTCCACGGAGAGGTCGTACGCGAAAGAAAACTCCTTCTGAAACGTACAGTGGTGGACCGCCAAGCATCCAGATGGTGTTGATGGTATCGGGTTGGTATCGTAGTGCGTTCACGAAATTTGGCGGCTGGGATTAATCCGAACAATTCCTCAGAGCACTCCCCGTGATAGATGCGATAAAATACGCAAAGAGATGCAACATCTCTTCGCAACGTCTGTGAATCGAGCCGATCGGAAAGCACTCGATTATTACGATTTATATACGATTGTTATTTTGCCTATATTGGAATGAATTATTTGTCGAGTAAAAAGGGCGATAATTATTAATATAAGGTGACAATTTGTTCTGATTATTAAATGCACTAGATTGCTCTATGTGGAGAACATTTCTAGGTAAATAAATGTGATTATTGTTATTGTTACTGTTATTTTTAAGTGTGATTATTGTTAGAACTCTTTTTTTATTTATTATATTAATAATCACCGCCCTTTTTACTCGACAAATAATATTTAATACATTTGAAAAAACAACGAAAAATTCAAACCTTATACTTAATAATTTTTAATTACAGCTACAGTGAATTATATATATATAACTAAATTATATAATATAACGACGGCGGAGGGATCACTTTAATGTCGTCGCTATATCCGGAGGTCTCTATATCCGAAATTACATATTTACTTATCATTTATTTAATTACGTTATACACGGGCGTAATTGAAAAAACGTTTTATAGTGCACTGTTTAAGTTTAGTTTTTTGTGCACGCTGTAAGGTGTATTCCATTTTCATAATTCCTTCAAAATCTGAATTATTTTGGCCTTCACCAAATAAACAGCACTTTTTGAGCGTTGTTATAGTACATAATGCATCTCTAGTTGTTGGAATCTCATTTACATTGCAATCTTCTTCCTCTTCTTCATCCTCCTTTTCTTGTGTTTGAAGAAAACACAAAGGATAAGAAAGCTTAATAGTTTATGAATGAGTCTTTGTGCCTTTGCCGACTCAGTCGCAATATCCGCAAGGGATTTCTAGGAATCGGTCATAAATGGTTCATAAAAACAAGTCGCTATACCCCGAATTGACGCTATAACCAAAGTCGCTATTACCGAATGAATTTCTTATGAAAGTATGCTTCAAATTCAAGGGACGTAAGTTTGACGTTGCTATAACCAAAAAGTCGTTACAACCAAGGTCGTTTTTAATGAAATCCACTGTATTTGCTTTTCGCCCCGAGGTGCTGTTTCCCGCGCCCAAGTAGTAACGTCCAGTCAGTCATGATCCACGTTTGTTATGAGATCGTGTAATTTGGAGCGCTCAATCTTCTCACATTTCGGAATGATAATGATCGCTGAATTTAAGTTAGACTAAGGCCTTTCAAATGGTGGAAACTCCTCTAGCTTAATAAATCATTTTTTTGCAGCTGCAAGTTTATAGAAATACTTATGTCTGCATATTCGCCGTGTTTAATTTCTTTCTTCCTTCAAAAATCTTCTTCAAACTTAGTTGGAATTCTAATAATTTCCTTTATACTTCCTGTCCTTTCTTGTGTCAATCAGTGACAGTATGTCATCACAATGACAGTAGGTCATCATCTTGTATTTTTATTTTAATTTTATTTGTTTAGTGAAATTGTTTAATTTATATACACCTCACTCCTAGCCATTTGTTGTGAACAATATACTTTGCGTAACTAAGGTTGTCCGGAAAAATCGCTTCCAGACTAATGATATTATATAAAAAAGATCATTGTTCCAGAACTATTGTACTTTTTTTTCTATGTGTCAATAAAGAATATATATTGATTGATTGATTAATGTAAAACTACAAAATATATACTTATACATACTATCCATAATTATCCTAATTTTGTTTTAAAAGTAAATTTGCTAATTAAAAAAAAATTTACGTAATATTTGCACCCTCCCCCGTCTCTACACGTAATGGTTAGATTTTCGAAAAATTACAAAATGATTATTAATCACTATCTACACGTGCTGTACGAAGATTTGCTAAAGCGTTGTCATGGCCAGTGTCTGCAACACTTAGTCTCAACATATTTTAATTCGTTACGTGAAATATGTATTATGTTAATCCAAAAGCAATTGTAACAATTTTCAAAACACAAATATCATTTAATAATTTATTTCCATATAAATATAATATCGCCTTGTAAAATAAAAAGTGCTGTACAAACTGTAACACCCTATTTCACCAAATTATGGGTATGGAATTATTATTAATCTATAAACATACATAACATAACATAAACACTCAAGCCTGTCACCCAGAGGGGTAGGCAGAGACTACAGACCTCCATTTGGCACGATCCTGAACACCTATCTCGCCTCCTCCACATCCATATACCGTGCTCGTCGGTTAAGGGTACTCCTAATTTGACTCATAATCCAAAAAAATAAATAAAATAAATAAAATTTTTATGCGTAGTAGCGCTACGCTGCAGCCTTAATATATAATAGCACAAATGGATCGCCTCAATTGGGGAAGGACCACGCTCTCACAAAATACGAGTACCAGCGTAAAATAGCAGTAGAACCGGAGACTCTTTTTACCGGAGAAAAGGCATTCCGTGTCCATTTTGGTCCTCAGTGGTACCAGCGCATCTGGGTTTTGATTCTTAATCGAGAATAGATTTCGATGTCTAAGGGCCACAGCATCCACTTACCATCAGGTGGAATGTGTGCTCGTTTGTCATCCTTATTCTATGAAAAAGACACAAGCACGAGCAGAGTGATGAATAGCAATAGTGAACTCCGACTAAGAGATCGCGTGATGGCGA